>CM038228.1:76789967-77389967 GCA_021442155.1 Cymbidium sinense | reverse complement strand
GGATCCTCTTATGGGTCACCTCCTTGCCTTGAGCCCTTGATCAATTGGATCTCCCCTTGATTCAAGAACTTGGAAGAGAGCCTTGATTAGGCTCATGGAGTGTGTAAAGGAATTACACGATTTTGAGTATGGAGTGAATTGGCTTGCTTTCAAACTCTGAAAATTGAGAAATCAAGTTTTCAAATTTTCTCTAGGAAGTTTAGGATATCTTGCAAATGGCTCCTATGACTCCCTCTTACTCAATTAACTCTGGCTCTGTGTAGATTCAAATGAATTAGGAGGAGTATATCTCCCCCTTTGGAAATCGGATGGTTAAGCTTGCCATTTTGATCCAATTGCCTTGATTTAGTGGGTTATTTGAGCTGTTAGAACTATCCTTGAGTTCGATTTGGCTAGAAGAGTGGGAATATGAAACCCCCATGTGCTCAAAACAAGTGGATGCATGATTCCCATGTGGCCATTTCAAGGGGAGTGGTCGGCGCCATTGGATCAAGTTAGAAATAAATTTGACTTAGTCAAGTTCAAACATTGATCATTTAGAATTTTCACTCAATTTTTTGGCTATGTTAGGTTGACTCAACCAAGTTTGACTTGGTTTGACCCAATTTAAGTTGATCATCTCATGATCATGATCATGATGAGAGGCTTAGTGAGTTTGATTCAATCCAATTTGATTAGGATTAGAATTTGACTCATAAAAGGTACTGGGTCAAATGGTTTGGGTCTGAGAGTTTTATTGAACTTGTATATGGACTTATGATTGAAAAATATAAATATATTTGCAAGTGGTTTGAAATCAAATGGGTTTTCATTCATTTGACAATTTCAAGTTCAAAGGGTGAATATGAATTTGACTTTGGCATGATTTTTGAATTACGTTTTGGTTAAGTGATTGGAGTTTGTATTTAAATTTGGATTCATGATGAAGGATTGATTGAATCATGAAGGAAAATCAAGAGTTTGGCTTGATTTGAAATTTATTTGGCTAAGTTCAAGATTTTGACTTGAAAGGCTTAGGTTGGATTTTGAATGAGTTTGAGTTTGATTTTTGGAAGTGGTTTTGATTTGTTGAATTTATATTGAATATTATATATGAGAATATAAATGGATTATGAGAAAATTTCATGAATTTGAAGTGATTTGAACTTGACTTAGGCGAAATCCTTAAGAGGGAATTAAGGGTTTAAGAAGGATTTGGAATTTTGGATTGAGTTTGTATTTCATTTATATATGTGAATATAAATGAGAATATAAATGTGTTATGAGAAACTTTCATGAATTTGAATTGATTTGAATATGATTTAGGCTAAGTCTTTGAAGGGAAATCAAAAGACTTAGGCAAGATTTGGAATTTGGGATTTCAACTTGGAATTTGATTTGATTGATTTGAATTTATATTTCATTTATATATGTGAATATAAATAAGAATATAAGTGAGTTATGAGAAAATTTCATGAATTTAAATTGATTTAGATTTGATTTTGGCTAAGTCCATGAAGGGAAATCAAAGGACTTAGGCATGATTTGGAATTTGGAATTTCAACTTAGAATTTAATCATGGATTTCAATCATGTGTTTCAATCATGTGGCATTGATTTGAGTTTGGAGAAAGATAAATTAGGCTAGAATTGATTTAGGTTTAATATTTGATTTGGAGTTTGACTTGAAGGAAGGAAGCAAGTATAGTGGTCCAAGCTATAGGGTAAGCAAATTTTTCTAACACCCCTAAGACATGATCTATTCCTATGGTTAACTCTTCTAAGTCTCTAGGGCTAGGTTGAGTGTCCAGCTAATAACTAGATGTGTCTTAAGACTAAGAAACTCTTAAAATCTAAGAGAAGTCCTATGTCTAAGATGGAGGGGTATTTAGCTCATCCTAAAAATGAGGTCAACAAATGGCACCCAATAGGTGTGGTGTGATTGATAAGGAACACCGCACATATTGGTGTTGACCACAATGATCAACAACACCGAACGATCACAAGCACTAATATAAATAATCTATCGCTAACCCATGGTGTAGAAGGAATCCAGGGCTTAGTGCAATGTGGCTCTACTTATGTCCAAGACATAAGAGAGAGGGATGAATCCACTAAGGGATAGAGTAGGTGAACCTTCCACTAGGGAAGCAGGTTCAAGTCATCCACAAGAGGATGAGAGGTTTGATTTGATATGAGTCTCACTTGGGAGAGAAATTTGATTTGTTTGAATTCTGTTGAGGAAGAGGGTTGAATTTGTTTTAATTTGTTGTTTATTTTAATTTGTGTTTTTTTGACTCCACGGGAGATAGAAAAGTGAACTCTCCACTAGGGAGGCAAGTTCCAGTCATCCACAAGGGAGGGATTATGAAATCCGAGAAATTAGAATTCTAGATCTGCCCAGGGGATTAAAAGATTTGTATCTCACTATGGAGAAGCAAAAGATTTGATTTAGATTGATTAATTGTTTTGTTTCTTTGTTTCATTAGATTTGTTTATTTCAAATTTTTAGATTTTGGATTTTTGAGATGGACTATTGGTTTGTGATGGTTCACATTGAGTAAGAGCCATGGAGGCCTTGTCCTAACTCAGATTTACTAATCCAAAGGAGTAGTCTACACATTATAGTAGGACTAACCAAAGGAATGCCTTTCTTATATACTAGGAAAAAAGCGTAGTAGACTTACATCCTCCAAAGCAGGAACCAGTTGTTGCGGTAATCTATTGGTAAGGCAAAATATTAAACCCAACTTAAGGCTGACTATTGAGTGAATGATGCTGGGGGACTTAAATCAACCCAAAGATAGTCAAAGGTAGATTTCATTTTTAGATTTATTTTGATTATGATTGATCCCATCGGTTTATGATGAAGAGTAGGAGGCCTAGACCTAACTCAAATTTACTAATCCAAAGGGAGTAGTTTACCAACCACAAGGTATGACTATCCAACCAAAGGGGTGCCTTTTGGTTTGCAATGGTAAAGTTAGAAAGAAAGCGCGGAGACTCACATCTTCCAAAATAAGAAGACACTAGGGTGATTGGTTGGCAAGATAGATCGAACTCGACTTAGGGCTGACTATTGAGTGAATACTAGACTTAAATTGGATCAAAGATAGTTAAAGGTTAATTTTATTTTAAATTTATTTTGATTGATTCCATTGGTTTGTGATGGATTAAATTGAGAAGGAGCTTAAATTAGCCTAGACCTATCTCAGATATACTGAACCAAAGGAGTGTCTTTCGGTTTGTAATGGTTAATTTAAGGGAAAAAAAGCTCGAGGACTCATATCTTCCACTACAAAAGACCATTGGGGTGATCGGTTGCTTTGAGTCAAATCAAACTCGACCTAGGGTTGCCCATCAATTTGTGACGGTCATGCTAGAAAGAATGCATCATAGTCTTACATCTTCCAAAGAGAATGACCGGGTAACTGCTGTGGCAAAACAGATTGAACGACCTAAGGAAATTACATGAGTGAGTACCACCTAGGATTTATCTCAACTGTAGTCGCAATTCCTATGGGGAGTTCTTCTAACATCTAAAGATAGGATGTCTTGAGAAAAGGGGCCCTTTGGGGCTTGAATTCTAATCCACGAATGAATTTGTTTGATTTGTTTAGTTTGTTTGTCATGGACCCTATTATGAGGGATCAAACCGAGAAAGGAGCTTATATCACCCTATCTCAGATTTACTAAACCAAGAGATAATATGCGCATTTGCTGAATAAATTCTCTAACCACAGGGGTGGCTACTAGGAAAGGGGGACTGTCCAATCCAAAAGTAACCAGTGTAATGTCTAAATGGGGTCACAATTAAGGGCTTAATCTAAAACCATGGAGAAGATGACATGGCTAGTCATATATCAAATAGGCATTCGGTGAGCAACTCAAGGAGAAAGTGCTGGGACTCACATCTGCCAAGGGTGGTGTATCTACCGGGTGAGTTGTTGTTAGCATAGCGAACATCAACCAACCTATGATGCCCGTCGATTTGCAACAATCAGCCTAGGAAGAAAGCTCGGGGACTCATATCCTCCTACAACGAAATTGATTGCTGGGATAATCTGTCTTTGGCTCGACAGGTGCCATCTGACCTATAGTGACTACTGAGTGAATCTCAATGGGGAACTTATATTAACTCAAATGTAGTCAAAAGGGAAGGAGCCTCTAGAAGACTTATCCTAAACCTCAAATATACTCTACATAGTTAGATCATGGTGATTAGTTCAAGAAGAAAGCACGAGGACTCACATCTTGTTAAACAAAATCAATACAAGGTAGCTTACTGGCTGGGCAGTGAAGTCAACCACACCATTAGGGTGACATACTAGCAAGGTAGCATGTAGACCCGACCTAGAGCAGCTAATGAGTGAGTGTCACAGGGGGCTTGCTCCCACATCAAATAGCTTGAGAAAAAAGATTTGTGCTTATTATTGTGGTTGTGTTAAAAGGAATAGGATGCCTCTAGGAGACTCTTACACCTACCTTAAACATGCTAGGGGATTCATACTGAAATGATGCCACGGATGGCAACCTAATTCCCACTAAGAAAGGATGCCGCTTGGGTTCTCTTACACCTAACTTAGTTGTGCTAATCGAAATAGGATGCCTCTCAGGTTATTTTACACCTATTCTAATAGCGTTGGGAGGTTGTGTTTATGATGTGAAATGGGATAGGATGCCGCTGGGGGACTCTTACACCTACCCTAAATACGTCATGACAAGATTCACAAGATAAACAAATAATGCTTCAAAAGAAGAGAAGATTTTGTTGAAATGGAATTAGATTTATGTTCTTTCATAGAGTTGTTTTCAAACATGATTTATTTAATAGGTAATATTTCTTTAGGTAGAGCCCATTAATTGGAAGCATCGGGTGTTCCCCTTTATAATCGATGAGCTGATATGATCCTCCTTGGTAGGCCTTCTCTATAGAATAGAGGCCTTCCCAAGTGGGTTCAAACTTGCCTCCCATCTTTTGATGAGCAATAATTGGTCTCCTTAGGACTAACAAAGTTCTTCTACTTGGAAAGACATAGGTCGGACTAGCTTGTTGTGAGCTTAAATAATTTTGGCCTTATACAACTCGAGGGTGCATGCACGGCAAACTCCAAATCAAGCTAACCCAACTTGCATAAGTGATTCCTTGGAATAAAGGTAGAAATAACTATTTTCAACCCATATCTTCAATCTAAATGTGGGTTGAAGGCTTCCATTATTATCATTTTTCTCCAAAATCTAGAGAGTTTCTCTAATCTATATACCGTGTCTAAGCGTTGACTTTCATGCTTTTGAATGCATACGTATTATTGGATATAATTCATCGAGGCACCCCGAACCTGTATACGATATGGCTCCTGAAAAACTAAAGCACATGCTGAGCTATGACCTCTCTGAGTGGGATTGCCTCCGCCTACTTGGAAAAGTAGTCGGTGGCAGCTATAATGCACCGGTGACCCTTGAAGAAGGAGGATCTACCATAATGTCGGTACCCCAACACTCAAATGGCCATGAGGCTAAGGTAGGGTGTAGAATGTTGGGTGGTTGGTGGAGGATCACACCGTGTACCTGACACTGATGGCATCTCCTAGCTACATCCATGCAGTATGCAATCATTGAAGGATAGTAGTATCCAAGTTGCTTGATCTTCATCTTCATCTTCGAGGCATAGACCTGAATGTACCTCAATTACGATGCCACAGGCTTCATGTTTGTCTAAATAGCATAACCACAATTGGTCAAAGGACGGCGGTACAGGGTGCCATCAACGAGAGCATATGAGAGAGCTTTTTGTTTCACCTGATGGGCTTGTGACTTTTCTTGAGGAAGTTTACCAGTGTTCAAATAGTCTATGAATAGTTGCATCCAATAGCTCCTCATCCTTTTTTGGAAATGACAACCTCCCCTTTAAGAGAGAGTCTCTCGATGAGTTCAACATCAATAAGGGATAAGACTTGTCTATTTTGGACCCTTATTTAAATGGACTCATCTTCCAGGCATGCCAATTCTTGGCAAGTTTGGCCAAAGCATCTACTACATTCTCTTCTAAGGGAACCTTGTAAATGGTGACTTCGGGAATCTGGGCAAACAACTTCATGGTATATTCGTGGTAATGATGAAGCTTGGGTTTGAGAACCTTGTAAGACCCGACAATTTGATTGATGATCAACTGAGAATTCTCGTAGATGTTGATGCTCTTGACACTAATTATGATGACTAACTCCATACCGACAATCAAAGCCTCACACTCCGCTTCATTGGTGCAGGGGTTAGATAGATAGTATGAGAATCTCATCACATCATGGTCCGGAGTTAGAAGAACTATTCATACCCCTGCCTGGCATGGGAGAATAGATCGTGGTGATTCCCTTTTGTGAAAAGAAGCTACACCATTAAAACACATCTCCCATTGGTTGCCGGCCTCCCCTAAGTTCATGATTTATTCATCGGGGAGATCGTCACTAAGCGAAGAATTAGCAGGAAGTGGGTATGCTGCTAAGAAATCTAGTATGTCCTTTTATCGCATGAGTGCAGATGTAATGTCAAACTATGAAAGTATCATGAAATGTGCCAAAGCGTTGATAGCGTTGGCATGTCATGAGATATGTTATTTATTCTAGATCAAGTTCACCTTATGAGAAAGCATATAATGTGTTTTGGGAAGCAAAGATCAAAGCTAGGCAATGTTTTCTCAATAGGTGGGTAGTTCACTTCAACAGAATCGGATGAGGTAGTAGAGCTTTCCTTTCTTTCATCATTATCTTAGTAGAGCGTCGAGAGAGTCATCGTCGTAGTGTAGAGATGAGTGGCACAGGATAGGTGCTAGAGCGGCTTCACCAAATACAGCTTGATATTTTTAAAGGCATGTTGGCACTTGTCATCCCACTTGAACTTGGCATCCTTTTTGACAAGTGCTGAAATGGCATGCATCTCCTCGATGGGTTGGAGATAAAGCATCTTAGATATTCCAACTGTCCTTAGATCGATCCGAGTTGTGTTAAGCTTTTTGGAGGCCGCATTTTAAGATAACTTTAATCTTTTTAGGAACTATCTCTATTCCCTGTGACAACAAACCTAAGGAATTTCCCCGAAGCTACTTCGAATGCACACTTTAGGGGATTCATTTTGAGGTTATATTATCTTAGCCGTTCGAAAACTTCTCTCAAGTCAAAGAGGTGGCTTCCTTTTCTGTACTCTTGACTACTAGATCATCAACATAGCACTCAACCTGATGATGGATGAGTTCATTGAAGATCCAAGTCATGGCCCGTTGGTATGTAGCACTAGTATTTTTAAAGCTGAAAGGCATGACCTTATAATAGAAGATTCTGATCGGGGTTCGAAAAGTAGTATTTCTTTCATCTTCAGGAGTCATCTTGATTTAGTTGTAGCCAGATGACCCATCCATGAAGAAAATACTACGTGAGATGAGGCAATGTTCACCATTAGTTCTAGTATAGGAAGAGGAAACTCATCCTTAGGACATTCCTTATTTAAGTCCCTGAAATCGACGCATATGTGAATTTGTCCATTCTTCTTCTTAATTGGCACGACACTAGCTAACCAAGTAGGATATTTTTCTTCCTTGATGAAACCAGCATCGATTAGTTTCTTGACTTCAGAAATGACCTGTTGTTTGATTTCTAATTGCATGCGTCTAGGAGCTTGCTTAATAGGGGATAGGATCTATTGCTAGCAGCTATTAGGAGATAATCAGGCATCTTCATAACTCCATGGTAGCTTTATTTAACTCGGTCAATAACTAAGTCATTGATTTCTTCTTCATTCACAAATTGATGTATGCGTGTGGATTTTCTTCTCCCCAAGGTTGATTTCTTTAAGCATGTCAACTGTTGAATGAATCTCCTCTTCAAATTTTGGCGGTGCATCTTTAATTTGGAGATCATCTGAATCATCTGAGGTTTATAAACACATATTCTCATCAGAGTTGGTGTTGTGTGAAAAGAATCTATCAGACTCCAAATGATTGGTATCATCATCGATTGGACCCACTATGCCGAACCCTAGTTCTGCTCTTGATTGTGCTTCCCTACATGTATTGTTCCATTGCTTTTCAAAGTACTATGACCTAAACCTTTCTGTATAAGATTATGATCACAAGGTGAGTAAAAGTCAAATGGTAATTTCATTAGTTCTTTAAATGTAGCCTCCTCAAGTTCTACACCAACTTCAGGACTTGAGGATGATGATCCCAAAAAGAATCTTCGGCTTCATATCACTAGAAGACTTAGGGACTTTCTTAAGTACTAAACCTTCAACTTTCTGAGATGTAAATGAGGTTAGAGCTAAGGTTCCCAGCTGCTGCCTAATAGTTTCCCATAAACCTGATTCGAATACTTTGCTTTGTCTGGAGGCCTGGTCTTTGTCTCTGTTTGGATCGAAATTCAGCTCTAATGGAACCCATTGAGAGGGGTTGGCTGGTATACTAATCACATTAGACTCATTCTCTGAGCTAGATTCTAAGTTTATGTGAATATTTGGGTTACTCCTATGAACTAGAACACTTGACCTCTGTTAATGGCCAGCAAGGGGTCTTTCAAGGCCTTTATTCTTTACCTCTAGTGAAGGTTGAGTCATCCTTCCCACATGTCCAAATGATGGAATGAACTATGGGTGGAATGTGATATGTAGATCTACTTCTTCTTCAATTCTCCTTTCTTGTTCACTTGGATTTTCATTTTCTTTTCTTTTTCTTTTGCTTTTTCTTTTTCTTCATTTTCTTTTTCTTTTGAATTTGAGTTTTGTCCAAGTTCACAAGAAAGGGTGTTTTGAGGAAGATAGTAGGTCGCATCCTCATAAATCTCAACCTCTCTAACTGAAAATGGCTTTTCATCTCCATTGACATGGTATTCAATCCCATCCTTTCTGAACTTGATGCACTGATGGGGGAGGAAGGAATTATCTCATTCTAATGTATCCAAGGCCTATCGAACAAAGCAGTGAATGAAGTATTCAAATCAATGATGTAAAACTTGGCTTTAGTCTTCCAGTCACCTATCTCCAAAGGTAACACTATGGAACCTAAAGCCCGCTCACCTTGTTCATTGAATCCTCTCAACATCATCCGATCTCCTCGGAGTGTGGAGATGTCGATCCTCAAATAGGCAAGGGTCTTTAGACTCATAATGTTCCGATGGATCGATGAGAACTGCAAGTCGAATCGCATGTCAACTTGTGATGTAGGGGATGGTTGTGCTCAAGTCCCCAGAAGAAGGTCTTCATCTGAAGGTGATCCCTGAGCTTCTTTTTTGTAATGTGCCTCCTGTAGCATTCATGAGCTATCTCAAGATCAAGGAGAGCCTTGATTAATGATTCCTCATCTCTTTGGATAAGACAAGGGCATCATATATGCTTAGAGATAACTTTCTTAGATGAGAGGAGTAGTCCACCTTGGGCGATCCATAAGCATATATCAAGGGTGGAGCATTCTGGGAGGGCTTCTCGATCCTCTATACCAATGACTTATTTCTCTATCTTGAGGTGCCTAGGAGGTAGAACCTTGCCACTCTGGAGGTTGACTTGGTGATCTCTTGTGGCGGGTAATGGAAGGTTCTACGCATCGCTCACCTACACTTCTCCTATGGGACCCTCAAAATTGGATGATTCCAAGTCTATCTCAAGAGGTGAACCCATAGTATTCGAGTAGGAAAGTCCAACTCTCGAGGAAGATCATGTTATAGTTATTTTTTGAAGAGTTATCATTAAGAATAGAAGTAGACAACCCATCAGAAGTGACACATATGTAATTCAAACTAGCTTTATTCTTCAATTTCTTGGATTTGATAGGAGGTACAAAGTAGAAATCAAGTAAAGTAAGTGGGGTAAGGGATTTGATGCCCTTATTCACCGATACAAGAGTTCTACTAGTAGAAGAAGAAGAAAGAAGGAGTAGAAGTCCGATGTGGTAGGCTGTTTGACGAGGCTAGACTGGTGGTGGTTACACTCTGGGCTATCGGTACATGCTTTATTGAGCTCCCCTTTCCGAGTTGGCACTAGCAACTTGCAAACCTTCCTTGATGTTGGAGGTTTGAGTGCATGCAAGGAAAGTTTCTTGATCTTACGATGATCTTTTTAGAGGTTTTAGATAACAAGATATCCCATCCTTCTTTGGTTTTGGAAGGATCACAAGTATCCCCAATGATTACCCTAATGGAACTAGATGGTTGTTCCATAAGGTATTCCTTTTGGGATAACTACATAGATCTTGAAGCTATGTTCAAGTCCTTAAATGTGAAGCAATCCTCCAAAACATGACCTAGCATATGGTGGTAGGGGCAAAGTTAGGATCATGATTTTTGCACTTCCTCGGTCTCTAGGCTTGGTAGCAAAATCAGCTTCTTTAAGAGATTCTTAAGATCTTCGATTACCTCCCTCTTAAATGAATAAGGATTGTTAAGCTTATTTAAAAGAGTAGGTGGACCATAGCTACCGGGTGGTGGATATGTATATCACTACTGCTGGTGATATGGCCGAGGAGGCGGTGGTATGGAGGCTTGTGGAGGTGGTGTGGGGCTGCTCTGGTGGTAGAAGGGTTGAGGTCATGGTCTCTCGGTGATCTCTAGCTAGTTGCTTCCCTTATCTACTTGTCACTATTCCCTTCTTCTCATACCTTCGGCTTTGCTTAGGCAATTGTCTTGAAAAGGCAATTGTTTGGCCTCTCCTTGTAGACTAGCCTTGTTGATTAGCTTCTCAAATATTTTGATAGTGAAGCCCTTAAGCATGAAGGCGACCGGACCATGGATATTCTTTAGAAGAATCTCAATGGCATGCTATTCAGATAGCTGTGGTTCACATTTCATACTCAGCTTATGCCATCTGAGAATATGATCAACAAGGGACTCACCTGGTGTTGTTGTGAGGAGGTCGCCCAAAGTAACCCTTTGTTGAGCTCCAACAAACCTCTTGATGAAGAGTTGCTCCAACTCAGCAAATGCCTTTACTGAACTATTGGGAAGTTCACCATACCAATCAAAAGCTATCCCTGCTAGGCTGCTAATGAAGAGGTGAAAAAGCAAAGCGTCACACCGTGTTGCAACAAGCTCACGTGTGCTCTTTTTCGGGTTTCCGCCATCAAAGCTCTTGAAGGAAGGTGGCACAAAACCCTTGGGATATTGGATTGCATCAAATTCTTCCAGGTAGGGTCTACCCTTTGGAACTGATGATCCTCCCGAGCTTGAGCCAATGCTTCCTTCACTTATCAACCATGGATTTATGTCTTTTTCTTGTATGGAGGTACTTTCCACTACCTTCCTATACAGTGCTACCTTGCTTTGGGGGGAAAGGTCTTGGCGGGTCCAAGACATGCTAACTTCTGGCTCTGTTTGTAGTAGGATGAAGGGCTTTTATTTGAATCTTAGACTATTGCTAAAGTCCTCAAAGCTACCATCCATCTATCTTTTCATCTTTTTGTTTTAATTGTGCTAGGTGTGTGATGCGTTGGGTCTTTCACGACATCATCACCTTCCATAGCTCTTGCTCGAGGAGGGATCCCAGTATCTACCATGCAAACCGTCTCCCAACAAATCATCTTCATTGGGATCAAAGCGATCTTCTCCTCATCGACCAATCATACCCCAAAATTTCTTCTTTTTCCATAAGATAATGTGCTACTATCTCCTAGAGAATATCAAACATGCACAAATGATTTTTTTGAAGGTGTGATCACTCATGTGAGAGGCACCGACCTCACTGGAGAGTCAATCTATGAGGACTCACTAGAAGACACACTCCTGCACTTTGAAAGGGTGACTCTAGAGGCTACTATCATGGGTGCACAGGCTATCATCGCTCCCTCTACACCACCATCTCCATGTCTGCGGTGGTGTTGGTGAAGGGATGACCACTATGCTTTGGGTCATTCCTCCACCACCACTAGGCGAAGGTCGAGTGGGAGCTTCGACCGCCAGTAGGTGGTGTAGATGGGTAGGATCCCTCAGCCGTTGTGGATCCTTATGGCCTTGGGGGCGGAGATCTGATGTGAGGGAGGTAGTGGTGGTGGAGACACCAGACTCTCTGAATAACCTTGTCTCTATGATGGATGGGTGCGGTAGTGCAGCGAAAAAATTGATGTACAGATCTATGCTGGCGACCTCCTCCTCTCCCTGGTGATATGAATAGATGTGGCCTCTACTCTCTTGTCATGTTTCCCATGCTATGGGGATGATGATGATCTCAAATCAAATTGAGCTCAGACTTAGAATGTCATAAGCTCCCAACATAGAAGCGCGGAGGCGGCATACGACCTCACCTCAGTTGGCTGAGTCTGAACCATGGTGGAGGTGAAGTGATCCTCCTAGCATCCTCTCTGACCAGAGAGAGGATGAAATGGGTTCATTATAACCTGGGGGAAAGTCAAGTACTCCTCACAACTACGTGGCCTTCTCCACTCAATCACGGTATGATACCACTTGATCATGCAATTTTTATTTCTCCTCACGTGTTGGGTAGGGTGAGAGTAAATTAGACTCAAAAGTAGGGGAGGCAATCCCGGATCGGAGGAGCCTTACCCTTAGAGGTGCAATGAGTGGGTGCTAGCCACTACTGAGAAACCAAAGGGCACAATATATCATCACTTGAGCGTACCACTTCTTTCCTCTTTAATGAGAGATATCGAATTCAGGTCGATGGATGACCTTGACCACGCAGTCCTTACCGGTTGTGAGGGAGTGCCCTCATGTGATCCTCTCACCAAAACCTCTAGAATGGATAAGGTGGGTATGATCTGGGAGATTGGCACGATCAAGGCCAAGTCCATCATGGGGAAAGTGAAACACACATTTTTCATTTATAGTGAAAAATTGAAGAAGCGTAGCTTATGGCGATCGAGAATGCGCAATGTTGGAAACAAGCTTGGATCATTTATTTTTGTTGATTTTGAATTTAAAATTTGAACCCACATCCAACATCTTGGAAGTGTTAAGTGGGGTTCAAATGGATTTAGATTTAGAAGATTTAGAATTTGATTGGAAAGAGGAATTTTTGTATGAATCCAACTTCAACAAATTTGGGTATGTTGAAAATGGATTCAAATATTTTTTAGAAAGATGCTTCCATAGGTTCATGTTTGAAATTTAGATTTTGATTTGAGGACCCTTTCCTTTAACAAATTTGGGTATGTTAAAGTAAGGGTCAATTGGTTTTTTTTGATTTGGTATTTTGGAATCACTTAGCAAATTTGGGTATGCTAAGTGAGTGTTTGAATAATTATTTCTTTTTTCTTTTGTGCTTGTGTGAATTTGATTTTGAAAATTGGAATTCCCACTTAGCAAATTTAGGTATGCTAAGTGAAGAACCGTGTGTTTTTTTTTTTGAAAATTTTGAAAATAGGATTCTTAGCAAATTTGGGTATGCTAAGAAAATCCTAAAGTGTTTCATTTGTTTGGATATTTTGATTTTTGAAAGTAGGATCCTTAGCAAATTTGTATGCTAAGAAATCTAATGTGTTTCTTTTGGTTTTGATTTATTTTTGATTGAAAGTGGAGACTTTCTTTAGCAAATATGGTATGCTAAAATGAAGTTCCACTTAATTTTTGAAAATTTCACTTAGCAAATTGAGTATGCTAAATGAAATTCCAAAGATGTGTTAAAATTTTTGTTTTGGTTTTGTTTTGAAAATGGAAACTTCACTTTAGCAAATTTGGTATGCTAAAGAGTGAAGTTCAAAAGTTTTGAAATTTTTGAAGTGAAATTTCATTTAGCAAATTTGAGTATGCTAAATGAAATTCAAAAGTTCAAATTTTTTGATTTTGAAAAGGAGACTTCATTTTAGCAAATGGGGTATGCTAAATGAAGTTCCAAATGTGTTTGAAAATTTTGTTTTGAATGGAGACTTCATTTTTTTAATAAATTTAGAAATGAAGTTCCAAATGTGTTTTAATTTTTTTTTTTTTGAATTTGGAGACTTCACAAAATTTGAGTATGCTAAATGAAGTTCAAATGTTTTGAAAATTTTTTTTTTTTTTGAATTTGGAGACTTCACTTAGCAAATTTGGAATGCTAAATGAAGTTCAAATTTTGAATTTGAAAATATGATTGTTAAGTTTGATTTTTGAAAAGAAAACTTCCATCCAAATAATTTGGGTATGTAGAATGAAGTCAATCTTATTTTTGGTGTATTTTGTGTGTGATTATTGCTTTTTTTAAAGCGATTTCCTTAATCATATATGGAATATGTTTAAGTGGGTTCAAATGATATTTTTTATTTGAATGAAATCTTCATTCAATAAATTTGGGTATATTGAATGAGATGTTCATATGTGCTTTTGAAAATTTAGTTTTGTTTGAAAATGAAACTTCCATTCAATAATGTGGGTATATTGAATGGAAAGGTTCATATGTGCTTTTGAAAATTTATTTTGTTTGAAACTTATTTTATATTGAATGGAGAGGTTCATTATATTTTTTTTGATTTTGATTTTGGAAAGATGATTGTTCATTTTATTTTTAAAATGAAATGTTCATCAAATGAATTGAGAATGTTGTGCTTTTGAAAGATTTATTTTGTTTGAAAATGAAACTTTTTCAATAATGTGGGCATATTGAATGGAAAGGTTCATATGCTTTTTTTTTATTTTATGATTTTGATTTTGATTTTGGAAAGATGATTGTTATTTTATTTTAAAAAATGAAATCTTCATCAAAAGTAATTGAAGGAAGATGTTCATTTGTGCTTTTGGAAAAGATTGTTATTTATTTTTGATTTAAAATTTATGAAAATGAATGATTTTAAAATTTGTGGAAAATATTTTATTATATTTTTGAAAGAGTGCTTTTTGAAAAGCAAGATTTTTATGAAAATTTTTTTTTGTCTTTATTTTAGTGAACCTTTCCTTATTGAGGAAGTCTTTAAATGTTTCTTTATTTTTTACCCATTGGAGAACTAGCGGGGTTTTAAGACCAACATGGGGTGAGGTCCTAAAACTAAAGATGTTGGCTAATTAACTTAAGGAATGAAATAAGTTGGATGAAAAAGATAGTCTAGATTCATTCATACAAAAGTACAAACACTATCGATATTTAGATGATCATTTACCAAAGATGGAGAGAGGAATCCCAGTGGGTCAAAAATTATGAAATTAATATTCTTCTTCATCATCTTCCCTCTATGGTGGAAGAAATAAATGAAAGAATATACATCTCTTAGACATGGATTCATAGATGTTCTTATTGGGTGGGTATGACAGATTGAGAGGTGTACTATCTCGAAAGATAGAAAAATGGACAATCATCACCAAAAACTCTAAGGACAAATTGATGTACCAAAGATTCTTCCCTACTTTACATGGAAAAAAAAGTAGGGTTTATTTTAAAGCGGTTGTTAAGTTCTCTAGGGGCAAGCCCCATAGTTAATTAACATCCTAAGGAATGAGATCCCTTAGAATACTCTCGATTAAGGTAAATGATCATTGTATCTCAAAATTTCAATGGACTATCAATTAGTTTATTTTGAAGATCAAATGGGATTGATCAAAGAGAGAGTTATTATAAAAGAAGATAAAGGGATGATCATGAGAAACCTAGCGAGCATCTCAAACTATCTATGGTTTGGGCTTTACATTTTGAAATTGATTTATTTGAGTTGAATTTTTCATTAGAAATTTAGGGCTTATGATTCTACACAAGATTATGGAAACCTAAGAGGTGAGGATTTATGCTTATGGCCCAAAGGGAGAAGAAACCTCAAACCTAAATCTAGGGAGCTTTGGTGAGGGCCAAAATCACCTAAATCTAAGGTGAAATGGGTATTTGGTTTGCCTCCACAAGAGGACAAACCACGACTTGGACTTGTGGGGGTGGCAACTAACTCCTCCTATGATTTTAAATTCATGTAAGTCATGTATAAAGCAATGATAGTTAAGGTTATTTATTTAGAAAGAGACTAACTCTCACTAAGAGACTAGATCATGTAAGGGTATGCTTCAAAATGAAATCTAATGTAATTATATTTTATTTTATTTTTTATTTTTTGGACAATCATTTTGACTCATAATAGGATTCATATGCTAATGCATGAGAAATGAGATTATTGGCCAAAATGAGAAGGGAGGAGGTGTATTTTGGCTCTCAAAGGTCAAGCCAAGTTTCTCAGCAAAGGTGGAAGCCCTCAATCAAGAGTGAAAATAATATGCATTTGTGCATGATGTTATAAAGAAATACTCATCCAGTTGCTAATTCTTTTATCTTGATTTTAGCTAAGCTTTAGGTGAGGTTATGAGTTCTTTATTTTTAATTTTGAATTGTTAAATTTGGTAGAAGATTTATTTTTCCTAAGAGCCTAATCCACATCCAGCCATACATAAAGCAGGAAGAAACTAGAAAAGGATGCCACTTAATGCACAAGCTAAACAAATCATCAATCAATTTATAAAGCTAATCTAAAAGAATAAGAGGCCATTGTGGTTGGGCACCACCCACAAACAAATTGGGTAAGCTACCCTTATACAACCGATTACAAATGAATTAATACAATTAAGCAAAATTCATTATTATGGGGGTCTTCAAGCTTCATTTCTTCATTCTTTTTTCTTCTTTCTTCTTTTTTTCTTCTTCCTTCTTTGGTTCCATCTTTTGGATGTTTGGAAGGTGGTTGCTCTAAAGGCTTCACATGGTACATAAGATGAGATCTTATGACCAATGCTTTTCCTAATCCCCATAACAATCATTTAAAAAATTCTAATTACAAAAATTACATGAAAAAAAAAATAAATCTAGCTAACACATAAGATTAGCTAAAAAAACCATAAATCCAAGCATGTATATTGGACTTATCACCCCACATGGGTGACTAAGTCCACCACTATTGGATTATGCTTAGGGTATAAGCACCTACACAAAAAAATTTTATTTTTGCCACAAGCTCCCTAAATAATGATTAGACTAAAGATCCTCATTCATTCTACACACATTCACCTAACATCCAGACTAAAATATATCACAAAAACAAACATCAAAATCATACCATCTAATAAAAGCTAGAAGTGGTGACTTAGCCTAATGTGTGTCTTTAGAGGTTTGTGTGGTATGCTTAGCTATGGCTTTAAGTTAGAATTTTCTAAGTGTGAAGAATGTTCAACTTAGGAGGGTTTCATTTAAGTGATTTAATTATTTTGGGTTGATTTTATTTTATGTTTTTTTGATTGGGTTCAAATGAATTAATTACTAAGTTATAAAGAGAGGAAAGAGAAGAACTTCTCTTTCCTTCCCTAACCTAAGTAATTTCTAAAGTGGATTCATGTTTTAGTTTTGTTTAGTGAATGTTTTATTATATGTTTTAATTAATCTAAGTTTAGATGAACTCTAAACAAACCTATTCAAAAAAAAAGGCATTTTAAGATTAAGTAAAATGAATTAAATTCACAAAACATACATCACTTCATTTCTTTCCCAACATGTATAACATGCATATGAATGAGTCCTAAACATATCTATACATACAAATGGGAATGTTTAGCACACTTTATGATGCATGCTAAGTAGTTTCATTTAAGAAAATTTGAATATTTATGATGCATGATTTTCATTAAGTAGCAAAGGGTTTCTTATCCAATTTTCACATGCACATATGAATGTATGAAAGGCATAAGTGAGTAGATGCCATTGTTAACCAGGGTGTAAGGTACAAGACCTACTTAGGGCTACTTAAAACCTTACAACCTTGGGTTCACTAATATACTGCTTTCCTTAAATACAAGCATGTGTACAAAAAAAATGAATGGAAAAGAAAGAATGCAAAAGTTTGTGTTGGTTGATTTATTTTTGTTTATGCAATTTATATGTACAAGTATAGGTATCAACTTAAGTAATAGCATAGGAATGAATAGGGTAAGGGAATTAGGAAAGTGTTAGGTTCTTTTCAAATGAACTATACACTTTGCCAAATCTATTCAAAACTATACCAAAGAGGAGAAGGAAAACTACACTAAGCACATCCTTATATTTTACTCACATGCAAACTTATAAGATATAAGTAACACACAATTTTGATAATTGATTCATATATTTTGAAAATAATTTGGATTTAATAGTGATAATAGCCACTCATATTCTTACTTTAGCCAAAACATGCAATTTGACATAAAGGAAATATTTTCATTTTAAATTTGATTTTTGAAAAGCATGAATGTATGAAATCATATGACACACATTTAGCATGTTAGAAAGAACTAAAGTAATGAAACATGTAAATTCACCTTATTAATTCCTAAAGACAATCTTATGAAATAAGAAAGCTTAAAGTAAATCAAAGTTTGTTTAATGTGATTTTTTTTGATTTTGAATTTGATTTAATTTTGAAAATGTGAATTGAGTTTGCTTTCCTAACCCATTCCCACATGTGTTTGATATTTTGTTCAATTTTTTTGATGATTAGATTCATTTTATATTTTGATTAGGTTAAGGTATGAATTAAGCATGTTAATTACCTACACACCACCTTAGCATAGTTAATCAAATAATTATGAGCCAATGAGATGACATAAAATCTCACAAGGAATTTAAATTTGTAATGCACCTAGGAAGAAAAGGGCCTAATGCAATTTGGCTCATGATTAATGATTAATTAAGCTAAGGGTTTAACTTAATTTCAAAACACCCCTCACACATGAGTTTAAATTTTGATTTCTTAATTGTACTTAGGCTCTTGAACACCTAAGCATAGAAGATTAATTGAGTTTAGAAAAGTTTTAGAATTTTAAGAAATTAATTAAGAGGGTAATTAGTGAATTAACCCTTTAATTAAGAGGATTAAGAAAGAAAAGGGGTTTAAGGAATAAGGGAAATGCCCCAAAATATTCCCTAAATCTATTCACTGAAATAGACCTTAATCAACTTCAACAAAGATTAAACCACTAATCAAAATCTTTAATTACATTAAGTGGGTAATTAAGAAATGAATTAGCAATTTCCCTAATTAAGTCACCAATAAATCCTAAGAAAATTAGGAGAGGTAGAAGTCATACCCCAAAATGTACTCAAGAAATTTGGGAATAATTAGTGGCTTAATTAAAGGATAATTAACAAAATAATATTCCTAATAAAACTCAAAATCAGAGAAAGACACTATTCAAAAGCAATTAAAATTAATTTTATTAAATTTTAGATCAAATTATCTATCTAATGCAATTTATTTCATATTTTTTGATTTTTCTATGTCGAGATATGAATTTTTGAAGTTTAGGTAATTAATTAGAATTATTTAAACCCTAATTATATCATTAATCTCTACGACCGCCACACATACAGCTGACACGACATGCACTTTACACGAGGCATGCTCTGATTTGTTATTTAAAATGTCACATCAGCATGGTGGCGGCTATGCTTTCTCCTCCATATGATCTGATCACCAGATTAAAGCTGTGGATCAGAGGATTAAAATATAATATATAGCATGTTTTAATCTCGGTCGTCCATCTAAAGTGTGCGGATGGATGGCCAGAGATCCTTCCCCATTCTCCCTTGTGAACAATAGAGGTCGTCCATGTTCTAGGGGATGATCCAAGCTCAATTGAGCTCGGATTGATCCCAAATTTTACCCACACCATCAACATGCATAAAAGATTACATATAATGGTCAGATCCTTTGAGATTAACATTTCTTTCACTAAACTCCACACCACATTGAGTTTAATGGTCAAAAAATGGCTAACCTCACTGGAGGTGATCGCTGATGCTCATTTCCCTTAGAGAAGCTTTGTCTAGTTGAGACAAAGCTTTGCTGAAAGTTTGAGGGGCTGACGTTGAGTCGATCCTCCTATGGGTCATCTCCTCCTAGTCTTGAGCTCAGCCTTGATCGAATTGGATCTCCCTAGCTTCAAGAACTTAGAAGAGAGCTTGGAAAGCTCGATTAGGCTCATTGATGGAGTACAAAGGGAATTGCACTGATTTTGAGTATGGAGTGAATTGGCTTTTTAATAGACCTCCCCTATTTTCAAACTATGAAAACCAAGAAATCAAGTTTTCAAATCCTCTCTAAGAAGCTTAGGATCACTTGCAAATGGCTCCTATGATTCCCTCTTACTCAATTGACTATGGCTCTGTGTAGATTCAAATGAATTAGGGGGAGTATATCTCCCCCTTTGGCAATTGGATGGCCGAGCATAAACTTTGCCATTTTGATCCAATTGCCTTGATTCAAGGGTTGTTTGAGTGTTAACTCCTTGAGTTCTGATTTGGAGGAGGGAAAATGATTCCCCATGTGCTCAAAACAAGTGGAGGCATGATTTCCATTTGGCCATTTCATGGGGAGTAGTTGGTTTGTCCATTGGGTCAAGTTGGGTTGGTTAGGCTCAAATGTTGACTTGGTCAGGTTCAAACAATAATCATGAATGAACTTAGATTAGTTTCAATCAATTTGGCCTATAGTGAAATTTTGACTATGTTAGGTTTCATTTTGACTTAGTGTTGACTTGGTCAACCCTTAGGTTTGACTTGATTTGACCCAATTTAAGTGATTGATCATCTCATCATGATTGTTGATCATGATGAGAGGCTTAGGTGAGTTTTATTCAATCCAATTTGGTTAGGATTAAAATTTGGCTCATAAAGGGTACTTTAGGTCACTTTGGGTCAAGTGAGCCTAAGTTGGTCAAATGGCTTGGTCAAAGCTTGATTTGAGTTTGATTGAACTTGTATATGGACTTATGATTGAAATATAAATTCATTTATAAGTGGTTTGAAATCAAATGGGTTTTGATTTATTTGACAATTTCAAGTTCAAAGGGTGAATATGAATTTGACTTTGGCTTGATTTTTGAAATGAGTTTTGGTTAAGTGATTGGAGGTTGAATTTAAATTTGGATTCATGATTGAAGGATTGATTAAATCATGAAGGAAAATCAAGAGTTTGGCTTGATTTAAAATTGATTTGGCTAAGAAGTTTTTGACTTAAAAGGCTTAGGTTGGATTTTGAATGAGTTTGAGTTTGATTTTTGGAAGTGGTTTTGATTGTTTGAATTTATATTTCATTTATATATGTGAATATAAATGAGAATATAAATGGGTTATGAGAAAATTTTATGAATTTGAAGTGATTTGAACTTGACTTAGGCTTGAATTAAGGATTTAAGAAGGATTTGGAATTTTGGATTTAGTTTGATTGATTTGAGTTTATATTTCATTTATATATGTGAATATAAATGAGAATATAAATGAGTTATGGGAAAATTTTTTGAATTTGAATTGATTTGAATATGATTTAGGCTAAGTCTTTGATGGGAAATCAAAGGACTTAGGAAAAATTTGGAATTTGGGATTTCAACTTGGAATTTGATTTGAATTTATATTTCATTTATATATGTGAATATAAATGAGAATATATGTGAGTTTTGAGAAAATTTCATGAATTTATATTGATTTAGATTTGATTTTGGATAAGTCCATGAAGGAAAATCAAAGGACTAGGGAAGATTTGGAATTTGGAATTTCCACTTGGAATTTAATCATGGATTCAATCATGTGTTTCAATTATGCATTTCAATCATGTGTTTCAATCATGTGGCATTGATTTTAGTTTGGAGAAAGATCAATTAGTCTGGAATTGATTTAGGTTTGATGTTGATTTGATTTGGAGTTTGACTTGGAGGAAGGAATCAAGGAAAGTGATTCAAGCTATAGGGTTGGCAAATTTTCCTAACACCCTTAAGGCATGACCTATTCTTATGGCTAACTATTCTAATTCTCTAGGGCTAGGTTGAGTGTCCACCTAATCACTATATGTGTCTTAAGACTAAGGAACACTTAAAATCTAAGAGAAGTCCTATGTCTAAGATGGAGGGGTTGAGAGCTCATCCTAAAAATGAGGTCAACACTAAGTCATTGGTTTTAGTTTCATTCAACAAAGAATTGATTTATGTCGGGCGTGGATTGTCTTTAGTTCCCAAGTTGATTTATTTGAGCTTGATGATGGTTGATCTAATCTCCTCTTCAAACTTTGGCGGTGCATCTCCGACTTCAAGATCATTTGGATTATCTGAAGTTTCTAAATACACCTCCTCATATGAGTTAGCATGATTAAAAAAGAACCTATCATATTCTAAATGATTGGTGATGATTATGCAATGGTTGTCATCATTGACTAGACCCACTATACTGAATTCTAGTCCTGGTCTTGATTGAGGATGTTTGCTTTTATTATCTCATAACCTTTCAAAGTAGTCCGACCTATGTTTAGACCAAGTATGTGGGATTAATCCCTTCTTTGCTAAATTAAGAACACAAGGCGATTACCAATCAAAAGATAATTGTATTAAATTTTTATATGAATTATTCTCAAGTTCTACATCAGCTTCCTGACTTGAAGATGATGCTCCCAAAAAGAATCTCCAGGTCTTTCCATTTGTGGTGACTTCAGGCTTCTTAACTACAAAACCCTCAACTTTCTGGGATGAGTGTGGGGTTAGAGCTAAGGTTCCCAACTAACTCCTAACTGTCTCATATGCATACTTGGATACATTTATGCTTTGCTTTGGAGCCTAGCCTTCATCACTGTCATGATCCAACGTCACCTCGAAAGGGATTTATTGTTGAGAAGTGATGGCAGGTGCGCTAACCTATTGGTGCAGATGAGTCAGTCGAGCTTGAGCCATATCAGACTCGAGCTCGACTCGTACTATAGACTCTAGGCTTGGGCTTGAGCTTGAGCTCAACTCGAGCTTATGTAGGTAGCTCAAACTCAGCT
The DNA here is from genome assembly GCA_021442155.1 of Cymbidium sinense. Taxonomy (NCBI): domain Eukaryota; kingdom Viridiplantae; phylum Streptophyta; class Magnoliopsida; order Asparagales; family Orchidaceae; genus Cymbidium; species Cymbidium sinense. The sequence continues at coordinate 77,367,293 of CM038228.1, read as the reverse complement.
CATGAATAGTGAATCAAGCTCGAGCTCAACTCATTTTAACGGGCTCAAATAAAAGCTTGAGCTCGACTCATATGTATGCTCGATTAGAGCTCAATTAGACTGGAAAAGAACAACAAAAAATTGAAGAGCAATTATAAAAATTTAGAGAATATTTATTGAATTAATTTAAGTGTGTTGAGGTATGATATTACAAAGATATTCAAATCCAACTCAATTAAAGAGCAATAAAAAATACAAAATATTGAAATAAAAGATTTAATGCTCAAAGAGCTACAAGAAAGTTACAGAGTTAAACCCCCAACCCCCCATCTATTTATAAAAAGAAAAACATAAAATAAAACTGACATCAACATCATCTCTTGATCCCTTGAGAAAAACAGAAGCCACAACAACATGCCAACAATATTTAATCCGAGTCATCCGACTGAGAAAATATCACTCTAGTTCAAGTGATCTGAGGCTCCAACTCCAAGTATCCAACCGCCTAAATAAAATTTTTGCAAGATTCTAAAGAGAAAATAATCATGGATAAATAGAATAAAGATAAAACATAAATATAAAGGATAGAGAGAGAGAAAGGCTCAAGCACAGTCAAATCATCTCAAGGAGCAATAAAATATGTGAGCATCCAAACTTCATTAAAAAGGGTTACAATCACATATAATGCTACTAGCCAAAGAGAAAAAAAATGAGAAATATCATCCTTTATAGCCAGCATACCTAATTCAAACCAATCAACCAAGTCAAATAACCATTACTCATTAGTGTTCCAACTTCCAAGTTTCACAGAGGTCACCAACAAAAGGGAAACTGGCCAAGATTACCAACAAACCAAAATCCAAAAAATGGACCAATCACAATAAGCCACCTAGGTCCACCCAGGTAGAGAAACCAACAACCATCAAATAACAAAAGGACCAGCTAACTAGACACCAAAAAGACTCAAATAGCCACTCCCAAAATAGTAACAGAGTCAGCAGCCCAACAAACAAAAATCCAAAAAATAGACTGATCAAAATAAGTAGGCAAGTAACATCTAGAGGTCACCCAACAACAAAAGGACCAGCTAAATCAGCAAAAGGACCAGATAAACCAAACACCAAGACCACCAAATAGCCACCAAGTAGGCAAGTAACATCTAGTGGTCACCCAACATCAAAAGGGCTAGCTAAACCAGCAAAAGGACCAGCTAAACTAGAACCAAAGACACCAAACAACCACTAAGTAGGCAAGTAACATCTAGAGGTCACCCAATAGTAAAAGGACAAGCTAAACCAGCAAAAGGACCAACTAAATGAGATAACAAAGACCACCAAACAACTATCAAGTAGGCAAGTAACATCTAGAGGTCACCCAACAACAAAAAGAAAAAATTAGAACAGATAGGAAGGCTTCCAACAACATAAGCCAAAGAACATAAGGGATCACAGGTAGGCAAAAGAATCAGCACAAGACCATGCCCGCTACACATAATAAACAACCACCCACAAAAGAACAACAACATATAACAAACAGGCAAAGCGTCATTACAAAATATTGAGAGGGCATTGATTCAAGCTCAGAAAATTTCATGTGGTTGAATGAGCACCAAGGAAGTGAAAATACCTAGGTAGCTACTAGCACACATCCAAGAGATGGGCAACTATAATAAAGTAGCTACCAATATTCAAGGGATACATGGACAACTCTCTAAATTTTAGATTCTAAAATCATGAGAACTTGTAACAATTTAATTAACTATCTTTTTGCATCATAGCTATCATCATCAATATCCCTCTAATATTTTCAAATATTATCACTTCTTTAAAGATAACTACCATCAAAACATCCAAAAGATTGGAAATTATCATAACTAGCTACAACATCCAAAAGATGGACAACTTTCTTCTTTTCTATAGCATAGTACAAGTAATTAGCAATTGGAAAAATAAAATGCAGTTTAATAAACTAAGAACTAAAAATCATAAAGAGCTTAAATTTCAAATAGAAACTACATAAGCCCAACTATGTAACATCAAGTTTACTACAGAAAGCAAGTAACATCAAGTCTTTTTGATGTTGAAGAGTAACTATCCTCAATTCCTCATTTCTCCATCAAGTTATTGGTAGGGGACCTAGAGGTATCTCAATCTCTTCATCCTCTTCCTAATAAACATACAATATAGTATAATATTATTAGCATTAAAATAAATATGAAACTAATTCAAAAATATTAAAGTGATAAATAAATACCTTGATTCTCCCTTTCAAGCCATAATGAGAGTGAACCCGTTACATATAAGGCGAGCAGCTTCCCTCAAGTTTTGAACGATAAGTGTCAATAACTCTTTGTCATGCACTGAAGGTCGACTCAGGCTAATTGGAATAAATAAAATATCAACTTCCTTTCTTGAGAGTATATGATATTTAAGATGGTTGCTTTTCCACCAAGTAATTACATCAAAATTACGACCTTCTGGACTTATCTCTAACCCATCTTCAAGATAGTTATCTAGATCTGATTTGGTAGGCCTTCTACTTGATTTCTCTAATACATAAGCAGTAAAATCATGCCAACCACTATATTTTCTAGTGAGAGTATCTTGAGTTGACATGCTACTGTTACATGTGCTACTTTCACCTCTAAATATCCCACCACTTGTAGCTTCAACTTCTGGTTCAAAGCATTCAACATATTCGTCATATAACTCAAATAGTAAACTATAAACATATGCTATATTTTGAATGCTTTCATCTCCTTCATAGATCATAGGGTATGTAAACTCAATGACAATAAATTTCATTCTTGGGTCCATGACAACATCAAATGTCATCAGAAGATTACATTCGCCCCAATTTTTTGAATTTTTTTTTTTCATTTTTCTAGTCATATCCTTGATGAAGTCATCAGAAGATAGTGCACTATCATTCAATACTTTCTTTATAGTAAATTTGTGAGAGAAATAGATTGGATGTTGGGTATTCAGTACCTGAAATGATATTGGTAGTCTTATTAATAAAACTTAGAATATCATAAACATTTTTTATTTTATTCCATTCATACTCTGTAAGAAAATTATGATATGTAATCTCTCTCTCTCTATGAAATGAAAGCTTCTTTTAGTTGAAGTGCAGCAACCAACATATTATATTTTGAATTCCACTATGTTGGATAATCCATAATAAGCTTTCTTGTTGGTAGTTGTAACTATTGAATAACATCAATAAATTTTATAAGTCTGCCTTCTGAAGCATTAATAAAACTAACAGTATTGCAGATTTTCTCAACAACAAATTCTATACATTTAACCCCATCCTTCACCATTAAGTTGAATATGTGCAATAACAACATGAGAAATAGTCTTCCCCAAAGAATAATTTCTTCCTAATGGTAGCCATCTTTCAATAACTTGATTGCTGATCATTTTTGATGCATTATCAACTGATAAGGTGAATATTTTATTCTCAAGACCCCACTCACTTAGGGCCTTATAGAATGTGTCAACAATTTCAGAAGTCGTATGCGGAGGTGGTAGATGTAAAAAATTAAGAACTTATTTTTGCAATTTCCAATTTGAGTCCACATAATGTGTAGTGACAACCATATAAGATATCCGCTGATTCTTTATTTTCTAAATATCAGTAGTAAAACTTACTCTATTTATATTATTTAATGTGTTCTTCAATTTTCTTTTTTCTTTTTCATATACTAGCATGACATCAGCACACACAATTGTTCTTGAGAATTTAGAAAAATATGGTGATATGGATTTCAAAACAAGATTAAATCCAAATTCCTCCACAATTGAAAAGGGTTTTTCATTAATCAAAATATAATGAGCAATCATCTCCCTACTTTTGTTTGAGCAAACTTAAAAGTTGTTGAAGTAAATCCCTCTTGATTTATTTCCAATAAATTGTCATAATCTTTTGGCAAGAACTATAAAATTTTTACCATTACTGTGCGCATTCTAGCCGTACATTGATCTAAGTGTCTCCTAAATTGTGTGGTTGCACTACTGTTACTTATAGCAAGCTTTTTTTGTAATGACAACGTTCCCCTTTTCTCTAGCCATCATGAAGAACATCTTTTTTTAAACTCCTCCCAAACACATGATGTTTTCTTTATTTTTTTATTTCAATGGATTTTCAAGATCAACATCATCATCACCCTTATCAACCAAATAATTAATAATATCATTCTCCCCCTCATAATTATTACCATCTAGATTGCTATTATGTTCCTTAATACCCATTTGGACTCCCACAATGGGTTATCACTATTTACATCCAATGACTGATCATCTCTAAGTGGTGGTGTTGCCAATTTTAATCTAAAATAAAATCAATAAATGACTGATCATTATAGAATGAAGAAAATAACTGATTTATTAAATATTATTAAATTTATAAATACCAAATTGCTCATTGTATGCTTGCAACAATCCAAAACCCAACACTCTGCCTTTTATCAAAGCATAAATAGTCAAAACAACCTTGTAATTCACTGCAATAGAGAAGCCAACACAAAATCAATTCATTGTCACCAATCATAGAGCCACTATAACATATATAAAATAAGAGCAGCCTAAGAATAGATTCAAAATCGTGGAGTGTTTATACATTGCAAATAAATAAAAGATAAAGCAAAAACAAAATCATGGAACTACTCCAGTATCAACATTCCACTGTTCCATATTTTGTAATGTATACATCATAACATAGACATTTGACACCGAACCAACATAAAATTATCCAAATCATCCTCAAATCAAAATAGCAAAGATGAACAGAAGGAACATTAAGCAATATAAAAACAAAGAAGTGAATCAGTTTCTGACTTCACATATCACCAAAAAAAAATACTCTTCACGCTTAACACAACATCGTAACCCTAAAACAAAAAAGATTCAAAGGAAAAGAAAAAATATAGTGCAGATTTCACCAAAAATCACTTTACTCACTGACCAACTGAGATCAAGATGATTTGCTATCTACTAAGAGAGTAAGAGGACAACAAACCTAAAATATCATTTTCACCTCTAACATGATCAGGATTTGAAGCCAGAAGGAGATGCTAGAAAGGTGAAGGTGCTAGAGATGCTCGATGTGAGAACTCAGGGAAGCAAGATGTGAGAGAGCTCAAAAAGGTGAGAAAGGGGAGACACGAGCGGTGAGACTACAAGTCATGAGTTAGGGTTATGGTTGGGCCTTAGGACAAAAGGCGCAAAGCCTATAAGGCTTTAACTTGAGCAAAATTCAAAAATGCGGATTGCAGAATATCCCAAACTGGGTTCGAGCAGCTCATGAGTCTATGATCCGAGCCTTTAATTACTCGAACTCGAGCTCATGAAATGAATCAAGCTATCTCTTTAGCTCAAGCTCAGCTCAGGCTCGTGAAACGCGCTCACATATTCGACCTGAAGTCGGGTGAGTGCTTCCATGCCCCCAAAAAATAGATTCTAAATCTATGTGGATAGCAAGTGTGCTCTTGGTGGCTAGGACCTCCTATTGGGTGGCCAATAGGGAGGCTTTCCACCCTTGCCTGATCCTCCCTGGAGGTGGGTCATCTACCCATATGTTGAATGGAGTAACAAACGGTGGAATCTAATGTCTGGCTCTATATCTTTCCCTGAGTTCATGTTTCACTCTCTTTTATTTTCTTTTTCTATTTCTTTTTTATTTCCTTTTTCAATTTCTTTTTTTCCTTTCTTTTTGTCCCTCTTGGGGATGTTAAGTAGATTTGCGAGAATGGACTTGTTGGGTTTGGGGAAGAGAATAGGCTGCATCCTCATATATCCCGCCTCATGAACTGTGAAGGGCATGAGATCTCCTTTGACGTAGTATGCAATTCCACCAATCATGAACTTCATACACTGATGTAGAGAGGATGGAATCGTGTTGTTTTCATGTATTGATGGCCTCCCAAGCAAAGCATTGAAAGATGTATTCGAGTCTATGATATGAAACTTGGCTTCAATCTTCCAATCATCTATCTCTAATGGAAACACTATGGAGCCTAAGGCCCTCTTGCCTTGTTCATTGAATCCTCTCAAAATCATCCTCTATTTTTGGAGTTTGGAGATATCAATCCTCACGTAGGCAAGGGTTCTTAAACTCATAATGGTGATGTACCAACCAACTGTAACTATCATGATATCCGCCAACGTCCACTATAATGTAAAGAGGGTGGTTGTGCTTGGTCATTCATAGAAGCAAGTCTTTATCAATAAATGTAACTCTAAGATGTCCTTTGAGCTATGTGCCTCCTCTTTAGTCATGATTAGCTGAGCTAAGCATATCTCTAGGTCAAGAAGAGCCTTGACTAGAGATTCCCTTATCTCTTTAGATAAGACAAGGCATCATATATACTTAACTTAGCTGGAAACTTTCTAATATGTGCTAGGACATTGTAATCAACCTTGACTTGATCCTTCACAAGCATATCCATAGGTGGAGCATTTGTGGAGGGGATATATGCTCACTAGAACTAATGACTTATTTACCCTTATCGAGAGGAGCTACCCAAGAGGTAGAACTTTGCCACTGTGCAGGTTGACATGTGACTTCTTGAAATAATGAACTTGTGAAAGTTCTACCTTTTCATCATGTATACCTACAGCTTTTCCTATGGGATCCTCATAGTCAATTGACTCCAAGTCAATCTTAAGAGGTGAACCCAATTGATTCAGAAAGGAAAGTATGATTCTAAATCAGAAGAGAATGGATCGAATGACTAAAGCTATCATTATTATTTTCTAGACTTGGAGAGCTTTCAAGAGGAATAAAATCTAGAGTATCAAAAGTGGACAAGATGTAAGTGAAAGTTTTCTTCATTGATTTTTTTTAGGTGGAGGTACATGATAGAAATCTAATAAAGTAAGAAGGGTAAGGGATTTAATGTCCATGTTCGCTGATACACAATGCTCTTGCTAGCAAAAGAGGAGCTAGTGGAGGAAGAAGTAATAGCTATAACTGTAGATTGAGTGCTGGACTCGGACGGTGGTTGCTCTACTAGACTATCCCCGGCAGGTGAGGTGGACTGCTATTGGGCTGTCACCTTCTTCAAGTTGTCTTTGGCAACTTACAAATCTTCCTTAATGTTGGAGCTTTGAGCTACCTCACGCACTTGTAGAGAGGGTTTTTTTAATTTTAGAAACTACTTTTTTAGAGGTTCGGAAAAAAGAAATATCCTAACCTTCTTTGGTCTTAAGAGGATCGTTTCCCAAGAATTACCCTAATATAACTGGAAGGTTGTTCTAGTAAGTATTCCTTGGGGTTAACTACGATGCCTGACTTGTAGCTACGCTCAAGCCAATCCTTAATTGTAATGCAATCCTCTAATACATGACTAATCATGCGGTGGTAGGGGAAATAGTTAGGATCATTACTCTTGCCCACATCCTCCGGCCTTTTGGGCTCAAGTAACTGAACGTCAGGTTTCTTTAAGAGGTTTTTAAAGATTTTTTGAACTACCTCCCTTTAATGAATATGACTTATTTAATTTATCAAGAGTAGGTGGGCAATAGCTACCTAGCGGGGTGTAGGAATACCGCTACTGGGTAGGCTACTGATGTGGTGAGAATGGCCATTATGGTGGCTGATATGGCAGCCAAGGTGGTCTTAGAGGATGTGGTAAATGAGGCTGCTAAGCTTGGGGTCTCTCATACTAGACTCAGGCCAGCTGCTTCCCTCTATCCACAGACACAATTGGCCTTAGCTTTTTCTTGAACACGCGCTTTGCCGATTAGTCGTGAAAGGGTAACTGCTCGCCTCTTCTTGTGAGCCCCCTTGTTGATTAGTTTCTCAAATGTCCGGACGGTAAAGACCTTAAGCATGAAGGTGACTAAGCCATGAATATTCTTGAGAAGAATCTCAATGGTGTGTTGTTCGGACAATTATGGCTCGCATATCATGCTCAAGTTGTGTCACTTGAGAATATAATCAACAAGGGACTCATTGAAGACTTGTGTTGCTACAACAAGATCGCTTATAGTCACTCTTTGATGAGCTCCAGCAAACCTCTTGATAAAGAGGTGCTCCAACTCAGCAAAAGTCCCTACCAAACCATTAGGTAGTTTGACATACCAATCAAATGCAACCCCTGCTAGGCTACTGAAAAAAATTCTGAACTATAATGCGTCATTGCCACCGGCGTTGCAGCAATTAGCTCTGAAATGTGCAATGTGCTGATACGGATTCCCACTACCATGAAGGAAGGTGGCATAAAACCCTTAGGGTATTGAACTACATCAAATTCCTCTGGATATGGTCTACCCTTTGAATAGATGAGCTTCCCCGAGCTTGCACCATTACTTCTTTCAGCTCCTGCTCTACCATGTGCTTGATATCCTTCTCATGCATGGAGGTGCCATATATAAACTTCCTATGCAAGCTACCAACATCATCCTCTGCAGGAGTGCACCTAGGACGCTCTAATGTATGTATCAACTCTAGACATTCAGCTATCATGGGAGAAGGTTGTGAAACTGGAGCTGAGTTCTGCAATGCTGCAACCACTGCCATCAACTCAGTAATCTTCTTCCCCATTTGATCAATATGATCATCCCTCTAGTGGAGGAGGTGTTGAGTCGAGTGAGAAGTGTCACCCTCTCGAGCATTGCACCTTCCTAGCTAGTTTGATCCTGTAAGGATCCTCGAGTGTCAACCATGTGAACCTCGACTGATCATCTAACATGTCATCCTTGTCAACATCGAAGCTGACCCTACCCTCATCCAGATCAGAGCAGTCACTCCTAAAAATTTGTTTCTTCTAGGCAAAGTAATCAACTAATATATCATATAGTGATCGATATACTATGCCTGGCTAGGATAGGTCAAATATCCACTGATTGCTAGCTATAGGACTGTGCTCCTCTGCCTCAATGCAATAGACACTACATAATGTCAAAAATTCCTTACTGGGAGGATCAACTATCATGGGGACCATGTCTATGTCCACTTCCCTCTCTATCTCTGTATGCTGCGGTGGAGGTGGTGCGACGATGACATTCTTGGGTCACCACTCCTTCCTACCACAGCTGAAGTGAGGGATCGAGTAGGGAGCTCAATCTCACCTCAACAGCTGGAATGGATGAAGCAGGATCCTTGGGCCATAGCTGAATCACCAGAGGGAAAGGTTTCTACCCGGATGGGGGTTTCTAAACCTTGGCGGGAGTGGTAGATGTTGCGACCTATATTAGTGATGGTGGACGACGAGAGGAGCGGTGATGGAACACCGCCTACCTCAACCGAGATCTCTGCGGGGTTGCACGATGAGAACAATGTTATTTGAATGATCGGCCCTAACTGAGCATCGATCAAGAAAATCCATTAGAGTGGAGGCTGCCGACTATTTGGCATACCCTGTCGCTTCTCCGCCACTGCATACTAGCCCATGACTCTCTCTCTCTCTCTCTCTCTCTCTCTCTCTCTGTGTGTGGATCTAACCCCTAACACTCATAGGGATCATGATTCACATATCAAACAAGGTACCAAACTCCGAGTGTCCATATGCTCGCCAACCCAAGGAATAGTCCTATGTCGGGGACTATGCTCCCAGTTAGTGTCTCATGGTATGGTGGTGGAGGAGAAGCGAATCCTCATAATATCTTCTCCATCGAGCTGAGAGGGGTGGAACCTATTACGCCAGAGTGGAGAGGTCTCACAGGGAGAACCCTCCTCAACTATGTGTGAAGCAGCGTCAAGCTCTCTGGATGCTCACTCATGCTCCCACTTAATCTTATGATTTTTATTGTGGTACTGAGTATGAGTGAGCAATGCAAAGCGAGAACTAGTACCTACCTAGAAATTGGAGGAGACTATCTTAGAGGCTAAGATAGCCTTCCCCTTTGGGGTGACCAACGAGAAGGTAGTAGCTCTCATTGGAGCTATGGCAGAGGCAACTAAACTGACATGTACTAAAACTAGCACTGAATGGGAACCACTATGACCTTCCTTTTCAATGGAGGAAACTCAGAGTTAGATGGGATATCCAAGTGGATGAGTGGCTTCTGTCCTACCACCTCCTCCCTACTAATGGTTGTGAGGATTGCCCCCTCACAAGTAACACGAACCCCTTAAAGCCACAGTTGAAATAGATCAGGTTGGCGGCATCAGTGGTGAGATTGGCCTGATCCAAGGCCAAGTCTACACCAGCGGGAAAAGAGAAGATGAATTTGCTAGGATCCATGATCACTGCACTGAAATTGTTGCATTTGTTGAAATATAATTAAGTTAGACTCTTGCCTCAATGTTTTCCTTCAATCATTTACTTCTATACTGATTTTAGATTTGAACCCACACTTAACAAGTTTAGGTATGCTAAGTGGGGTTCATTGAATTTTGGAGAGATTTTTGATATTTTGAGGAGAGACTTTGCAATAAGATTTTGATTTAGAACCATACTCAACAAATTTATGTAGGTTAGATGGGGTTCAAATATTTGGAGAGACCTTTGAAAATATTTATAGTATGTATCTTGTTTGAAAATTTTGATTTGAAAAGCCTTTACTTAGCAAATTTAGGTATGCTAATAGGAGGTTTTTATTATATGTTTAAATATTTTGTGAAAGTATCTTTTCTTGTGATGATTGATTATGTGTGTGACATATGTTGATTTGAAATGAGACTTCTTACTTAACAAATTTGGTATGTGAAGTAGAGCCAAATATATTTGATATGTGTTTGAAAATGAGACTCTCACTTAATGAATTTGGTATGTTAGTGGGAGTCAAGTGTGTTTATGATTTGAAAATGAGGCTCTTAACAAATTTGGTATGTTAAGTAGGAGTCAAGTGTGATTTAATTTATGTTTTGAAAATGAGATTCTCACTTAACAAATTTGGTATGTTAAGTGGGAATCAAATGTGATATGATTTATTTTTGAAAATAAGACTCTCACTTAACAAATTTGGTATGTTAAGTGGGAGAGCTAAATGTGATATGACTTATTTTTGAAAATGAGACTCTCACTTAAGAAGTTTGGTATGTTAAGTGGGAGCCAAGTGTGATTATGATTTATGTTTTGGAAATGAAACTCTCACTTAACAAATTTGGTATGTTAAGAGAAAGCCAAATATGATTATGATTTTTGTTTTGAAAATGAGACTCTCACTTAACAAATTTGGTATGTTAAGTGGGAGTCAAAATGTGATATGATTTATTTTTGAAAATGAGACTCTTACTTAACAAATTTGGTATGTTAAGTGAGGGTCAAATGTGATATGATTTTCTTTTGAAAATGAGACTCACTTAACAAATTTGGTATGTTAAGTGGGTGTCAAATGTGATATGATTTTTGTTTTTAAAATGAGACTCTCACTTAACAAATTTGGTATGTTAAATGAGTCAAATGTGATATGATTTTTGTTTTGAAAATGAGACTCTCACTTAACAAATTTGGTATGTTAAGTGGGAGTCAAGTGTATTTATGATTTTTCAAGATTTTGGAAAAGAGGAATTATATTTGACAAACATAAGTATGTTAAATATATTTCAACTTGTTTTATTTTTTTACAAAAAAGGGAACTCTCATTTGAGAAATTTGGGAGTGTCAAATGGAGTTCAAAATATATTTTGATTTTATGTGTGTGATTTCTTGCTTTTGAAAAGATGGAAACTTCAACTTTGGCATATGTGAAATATGTTAAGTGAAGTCTCCATTTTATGCCATGATTTTATTTGAAGATAGGATCTTCATTCAACAAATTTGTGCATGTTGAATGAAGGTGGTTATCTTCAAAGTGTGCTTTTTTTGAAAAGGAGAGAAACTCCACCTCTAGCATAGGTGAAATATGTTAGAGTTTTAGTTTTATGCTATGATTTTTGAAAATAGAATCTTCATTCAACAAATTTGAGTATGTTGAATAGAGATAACTATTTTCAAAAGATGCTTTTGAAAAATGATTTTGATTTTAATTTTGAAAAGAACCTCCATGTGATAATCATGGGGATTGTTAGATGAGGTTTGGTTATATGTGCTTTTTGAAAGTATCTTATGAATTATGTGCAAGATCTTTTGTTATGTCAATTTTGAAAAAGTGATTTTGGAAAGTAACATTTTGCAAAAGAGTTTATTTTCTTAAATGTTGGAATGAACCTTGCCTCACCAAGCTAGTGGTAAGCAGGTTCTAAATTTTTGTCATCTCCTTTTATTAGTTAATATTATCTTTCATCTATTGGGAAACCCAACAGGGGTTTCAAGACTTACATGGAGTGTCCTAAAACCTAGAGGATGTTGGTTAGCTTTGCTTAAGAATGAAATATGCTAACTAGCAATGGAAGGATAGATAATCTTGGACTCGTATGAAACATAAGTCTACTATCGATGCTTAGAGACAATAATTATTTAGTAGAGATGGAGAGAGGAACCATCCTTAGTGGACTAGTGGAGTCACCAGAGAAATCTATGGTGTTTATTATTAGAATATGTATGCATGGGAGGGGGACACCACACAGATCTGAGGGTGTACTTATTTAGGTGATCGGGTATGATATCAAGGAATAGTGCACTATCTCGAAAGATAGAAATCACTTCCCTATGATGGATCTAATCACCTAATAAGGACTCCTAAGACATGATGAGTCTTCGAATATACTAGAGATTTTTCTCCTACTTTATATGGATGAAAAGTAGGGTTTATTTAAATTGGGCTCTAAAGTTCTCTATGGGGGCAAGCCCCCATAGTTAATTGCATCCTAAGGAAGGTAAGTTCCTTAGGAATATTCTCGATTAAAGTAGGCAATTATTATCTCCAAAGATTTTAAAAATAGGACTATCAATAAATTAACTATGGTTAGAAAATCAAGTGGGATAGATCAAAAGGATAGCCTTATTATGAAGGCCAAAAAGGAGATGAGTAAATGATGCTCATGATACTAGGAAGCCTAGTGAGCATCCCAAACTATCCTATGGTTGGGCTTTATATATTTAAAGTTGAGGAAAATTATATATTTAAGTTAAAATTTATTAGAAAATTAGGACTTATGATTCCACAACACAAGATTGTGGAAATGTCTAAGAGGTGAGGATTTATGCTTATAGCCTGAGGGAAAATATCAACCTTAGATTATAAATCTAGGGAGCTTTAGCGAGGGCCAAAGCACGTCCTAAATCTAAGGCAAAAATGGGTATATAGTTTACCTCCACAAGAGAGGGTAAACCACTAATGCTAAACTTATAACCGCCTAGAGTGGTAGCCAGCTAACTCCTCCTACATTTTAAAACCATGTGGTCAAGTCATATGTTTTGCAAGATGGTTAGGTTATTATTTTTTAGAAAGAAACTAAAGTCCTTAAACCCACACCTTAAGAGACTAGAGCATGAGTGATATGAATAATGACTTAGTCTAATGCAAATTTTAGTAAATTTTATTTGATTTTGGACTCTTCATTTTGACAAAAGCTATAGGATTTTATACTAAATGCATGATGAAATAGGATTATTGGCTAAATCAGAGAGAAAGAGATATTTTCCACCACAAGGGAGACCCTCAAAGGTCAAGTCTTCCCCTATCGTGCAAGGATGGAAACCCTCTCTTAGCAAGAATGAAACAAGATGATATGCATGATATTGAGCATACAACATTCAGCTAAGGGGTTGCTAAATTTTTTAATTATCTTGATTTAAAACCTAGGCTTTAAATGAGATTATGAGTTATTTAGAAAATTAGATTATGAGTTATGATTGGGGTAAAAAGTTTATTTTTTTTCTAAGAGCCTAAGCGGAACTAGGCCACACATTAAATCATCATGCATGAAAAAACTAGAAAAATACATGCCATTTATATTGCATAATGTAAAAAAAATCATCAAACAATTTATAAACTTAACATAAAAGAATAATAGGTCGATGCAGTCGGGTATCACTGCACAACCCAAAAAGAAAAAAATGGGTAGCCGAGCTCTACCCTTATACATCCCGGTATATGAAAGAATAATTACAAATTATAAATGATAAGTGTTATGGGGGGTTATTCAAATTTTCATACTTCCTTCATTTCCTTATTTGATTTTCTTCATTTGATTTAGTAAGCTTCTAGGCATCACATGGCATAATTACATTAAAAAATGGAAAAGTAAATCTAACTGCACCTGCAAAATAAGTGTTAGCTAAACACACCATACAATCCAAGTAGGTATATGAATAATTTAGACTTAACACCCTGCACATGGGTAACCAAGTCCACCTATCTTAACATAGATTGTGCTTGGGAGTTAAGCAACCTGTAAAAGAGAGCATTTATATTTATTTAAGCACCCCTTAAGCACAATCTCTCACAAAAAAATATAATTAGGCTAATCATGGCCTAATATCTAGTCTATAAAGCATACACTCTAACCTCTAGTCTACAATAATACATCACAAAACAAACATACATCAAATCATATACCACCCTAACATAAAGTTAGAAATGGTGACTTAATTTAATGTGTGTATTAAGGCTTGTGTGGTATGCCTTAGCTAGGCTTTAGAGTTATCATTCTCTAAATGTGAAGGACATTTAATTATAAAGGGTGATCTCACTTTAAGTGGTTTAATTGATTTGTAAATTTTTCATAATGTTTTTTTTTTGTTTAACTTGATCTATGCTTAACAACTAAGTGTTATAAAGAGAAGAAAAAAAAAGGATCACTCTCTTTCATCCCTACCATAAGTCACTTCTAAAGCTTAATTAATCAATTCTCTTTAGTGAATGTCTTATTGCATATTTTAATTAATCTTAGGTTATCTAACTCTAAATAAACTCATTCAATAAGAAAGATATCTTAGGATTAATTGGAATTAATTACTATCACATAACACACATTTGTTCACTTCTTTCCATCATACATATCATGCATATGATTAAGTCTTAAATATAATTGTACATGCAATTTATATCTTAGCACACTTAAATGATGAATGTAAGCAAGTATACTTAGAATTGATGTTCCATTTGGTTGAATTATTTTGGGTCATATTAATTTAAAGTTCTATCTAAATTCTTATACAAAATCATAAGAAAAGAGCTTCAAATTATATGATTAATTAATCCAACCACTTGAACAAAGTATGAATGTATGTCTTTTTTAATAGAAAGTGGGGGTTTTCATTCATTAGCTAAATACACATTTAAATGTATAAAAGTTTTAAGCAAGTACGTCACCATTATTCGCACTGAGGAGGTAGGAACCTCCTTGGGCTAAAAGTGCATCCCCAGAATGTCCAGACTAATATACCCACTATTCTTAAATACCTATGGATATATATGCAACTATAAGAATGGGAAAACCATGCAAAAGTATAATTTGATTTATTTATGTAGATGAATTAAATTTCCATCTAAATTCTAATATCAAAATGCAGAAGAATGAAATCAAACAGGTACGTTGCCATTGTTTTGCACCAGGGGAGTGAGGTAGGAACCTCCTTGGGGCTACCTAAAGTCGTGCATCCCTAGAATATTCAGACTAATATACCCATTAACATTCAAATTTATACAAATCAACATATGAATGTTAGAAAGAGACTTCACTTCATACACTAAGCTTAAATTCACATGCACCTCCTATGTATATGTAACTAAAGTCACAATATATATTATTATTCATTAATAAACTTTTGAAAATATATTTGAGATTTAATAGTGATAATAGCCACATATATTTCTAATTAAGTCAACACATGCAAATTTGAGATAAAGAAAATCATTTTTATTTAGGTATTTTTTGAAAGAAATGAATGCATAAATCAAGTGACATACACCATTTAAACATTATTGGAAAGAAATAAAGCAACACAAGCATGCGATTTCTTTCAATCCAACTAATTCCTAAGCACAATCACATTAAAGAAGCTTATTTAAAATAAACCAAAGTTTCTTAAAGTCATTTTTGATTTCATGTTTGTTTGACTTAAGGGATATGAAAGAGGTTTGCTAATCCCATAATTTGATTTAATTAAAAGCAATTAAATTGATTTTATGGCTTAATTAGGTTGAGGTATGAATTAAATCAACTAATTAAACCCTTACCTATATCACCTTAAATTAATTAACTAATTAATAATGAGCCAACATGACATATAACCACATGAAAAGTAAATTAGTAATGCTCTTAAGGAATGAAAGAGACTAATGCAATTTTCTCATCATTAATAGTTAATTAGGCTTAAGGGATTTAATTAAATTTTTTTATGATTTTCTCACATATGTACGCTAATCATAATTTCATTAAACTTCTTTAGACTATTGAACATCTAAAGAACTACCCAAGGTTGATTAATCAAAGTTATGAATGAATGGATTTTAAATTAATTTAATTAAGCCCTTAATTGGTTAATTAAATCCTTTGATTACATCTTAATTAGGATGATGAAATCAAATTAGAGAAAGAGATCAAGGAAGAGGCCTCAATCCCAATTCGTAAGTCATTTCAAACAATCAATTAGGCTCTCAAATAATTAGAGTTCCTTTTATTTTAATTGATTAATTAAGAGACTAATTAATTACTTAAGATTTAATTAATTTGAAACAAATGAAGAGGCTTGATGAAATGGTCATAAGGAATAAACCCAAATAATTTCCCTAAGACTTTTCACTGTTAATAGATGGCAATAAGCTTAATTAATTAATTAATCACTATTCATTTATTTAATTATCATTAATTAAGGTATGAGAGTAATTAAAGCTTAATCCATTGATTTCCTAATTAAATATCCAATAAATCTCAAGGAAAATAGGGGAGGCAGAGGTCATCCCCCTAAACATCTATGAGAAGTTTGAGATTAATTAGATAATTAATCATAGGATAAGAAAGTTTTTATTAAACCTTAAATAAGCAAAACTATTGTTCAAAATTAATTAGTAATAATTTTAATAGATTCCTCTCTGAAATACCTTTAAAATGAGCCATCATTTATATTTGTTGGATTTTTCTATAATTAGTTATGAATTTTGGAAGTTTCAGGCTTAAACATAAGATTAATTAAGCTAATTAATACCCGAATCCTGTTGGTGCCACATGGCTGCTAACGTGGCGCGCTTTCCACGTGGCACGATGGGATAGACTTTTTAATTTATCACGTCAGGATGTTGACTCGGATTGCGATGGATGTGCTTTCCCATGGACTGTCCGATCTAAGATCGGATGGCCATGATCAGATCCATGATTCCAAAGGAAAAATCGAGAGATTCTATGCAATTTGATCATGGTCGTCTGTTCCAATCATGGAACGGCCGCCCGTGATCCGTCTCCTTCACGAATGGTGAAAGATAGACACCATTCATCTTTCTTCATTCGATCAGAGCTCACCAGAGCTCAGATTGGGATCAAATTGATCCCACACTATCAGGAGAAGAAGTCATGCACATCCAACGGTCAAGATCAACCCACATAAAAATTTTTTTCACAAAGGCCCACAAAAAGTTCACCTAAATTATGGTTTTGAGGAATTACCTCATCGTAGCTAATGTCCGATGGTGGGATTGATGGAGGTAGCATCGTTTAGTAGAAACAAAGCCCTATTGAGTTACAAGCTTTGATTTGAGGTGGTTTGCTCAATGGACCAAGATCCTATTTAGCATTCGGTCTTGATCGAAGTATGGCTTCTGGTGGCTTTGGAACTCAAGGGATGATTTGCTTGGCTTTAATTAGGTGTGGTGAAAGTGTGTGCAAGTTTAATTGGAGTTGGTTGAGGAATGGGTGGGTTTGAATCATGAGAGGTCTCCCCTATTTCAGTTTCACACGTAGAGAATAATGGCTGATCGAGGGAGGCACGGGGTGCTCTAGGAAGCTCTGTGGGATTTCAAAATCACTCAAGGAACTCACCTAATGCTAATCATGATAATTATGCTCTAATTGAGGGAGTATACCCCTAAATAGTGTGTGATGGACAGATGGGATCCATCCCTGAAATTTCACTGATTCGCCATCATCGAGGCATCGGAGGGGTCGCTGTTAGCTTCACGTGGCACGCCAGGGTTGGAGGAAGTGGTGGCAGGGAGCTCAAGGCAAGATATGGGGAGATTGGGTTGGCTTGGCCTTTAGGTGCTTAATTTAGCTTGAGAGGGGAGGAGGTGAACTCCCATTGGTCCATGCCTGATCCTAGCTATTCTAGGGTAGGGTAGGAAGCGTAGGTGCACCCCATTTGGCACTTGGATGGCTGCCCAAGTGATGGGAGAGTGGACTTTGCTTTATATGGAAAGAATCCAATGTGGGGAGGTTTATCCAATGGCTAATCCCCTTGGATTGGGCCCACTTGGATTTGGGTTAGTTTGGGAGTGATTTATGGTTTGGGTCAAGTTTGGATAGCCATTAGGGTCCCATGGGTTGGTTTAGGGTGGTTTGGCTTCATTTGGTCAAATGGGTTCATTTGGGTTCAAGTTGGGTTGGGTTGGCCAGTTGGTCAAATTGGGTCAAACTAAGGCTTGGGTTAGGTTCAAAAGATGGTTTAAATAGTTTTGGTTCAACTAGTTTTGATTAATTTAGCATAGGTTTTATTTTGGCTCATTTGGATTCAAATAGATCAAATGGGCTAAGTTGACAAGTTTGACCACTTTGGCCAAATTGGGTTGGCTTAGGTATTGGTTCATGTTCAATTGGTTGATTGAAATTGATTGAATGCTATGATTTTATTTAATTTGGAATTAATTTGGATTTTGGCCATTTTGACTTTTTAGGTTAATTTGGGCAAGGTTGGGTCAATTTGACCAATTTATCAAATTGACTTGATCCTAGCTTTGGTCAAGTTCAATAAGTGATTTGGGATGAACTTGGGCCATTGATTGCAATCAATTTGGGTTAATTCATGATTTGACCTATTTTAAATTTTTAGGCCAATTTGGGTCAACTTAGGTCAAATGGTCAATTGGACTTGGTTTGGCTCAATTAAGGGGTTGGTCATGTTCAATCTTTGACTATGACTTGGTTTGAATCAATAGTTTCAATTAATTTGGTATATGGTGGGTATTGGCTAGTTTAGGTTTCATTTGGGCTAAAGGTTGACTTGGTCAAATGACGTCACTTGGTTTGACCCAATTCAAGTTGATCACCCTAGGATGATTGTTGATCATGATATGATTTGATGGTTCAATCCAATTTGAGTTGGATTAGAACTTGGCTCAAAAAGGTCTTTTAAGTCACTTTGGGTCAAGTGGACCTGAATGGGTCAATTGGCTTAGTCATGGCTTTGATTCAAGTTTAGTTTGTCTTATACATGGATTTAGCATGAGAATATAAATCCAATTGCAATTGGTTTGGAGTCAAATATATTTTGGTTCATATGATAATTTCAAGGCAAAAGGGGTCAACATGGGCTTGACTTGAGTTGACCTGGATTTGGTTTGATAATCATAGTTTGTATTTATATTTTGATGAGTGATTGAAGGAAAGATTGATCCATGAAGAAATTAATTGAGTTTGGGTTGAGATTTGATCAAGTTTATCGAGGTAGGTCCATATGGCTTAAGAAAGGTCTTGGTTTAGTTTTATTTAGTTTGATTTGATTTTAATGGTTTGGATTTAGATTTCATTTATATTTGTGAATATAAATTAAGTAATGATTGACTTATAAGGAAATCAATCAAGTTTGATTTGGTTTAAAGGAGTTTTGGCTAAGTATAAGAAGGTGGTTCATATGGTTTAGGAAGGGATTTTGAAATTTGAATTTGATTTTAGGCTTCAATCATTTTATTTGGAATTTGATTTGAGGTTGAATGGATATTTAAGAAAATCAATTGAATTGGGGTTGATTTGAATTTGATTAAGGCTAAGTCCATAAGATAAAATCAAAGGGCTTAGGAAGGGTTTTGGAACTTGAATTTGATTATGGGTTTCAATTATAAGTTTTGGAAATTTGGTTTGGTATGAATTTATAATTTGGATTTGAAATGGAAGTTTGGTTTGAAGGAAGGCAATGAAGGGATTTGAGCCATAGGGTAGGAAATTTTTCCTAAGTCCTCAAGGCATGAACTACTCTTATGGCTAACCCTTCTAAGTCTTGGCTTAGGTTAAGTGTTCACCTAATTACTAGAAGTATCTTAAGACTAAGGAGCTCTTAGTGTCTATAAGAGTCCTAGCTCTATGATGAGGAAGTTGAGAACTCACTCCAAAAGTGAGGTCAACAAAGTATTAGCTTTAAAATGAGGTTATGAGTTGTATTAAAAGTTAGTTATGAGTTATTTAGTGAGGATGGAAATTTTAATTTTCTCCTAGAGAACTTACCGCATCCAGGCCACATATCAAATCATGACATTTTAAGAAACCTACAAAACATATGTCATTTTTATTGCACAAACTAAACACAATAATCAAACATTTATATTTTGTAAAAAGAATAAGAGGCTGGTGTGGCCCGGTACCACCGTACACCCTGAAAAAAGAATAAGTTAGGTAGCCGAGCTCTACCCTTATACAACCATTACAATTAAACTAAATGCTATTGGAGTCTTCAATCTTTGTACTTCTTTCCTTTCCTTACATATATTTACTCTAGGTTTCACAGGGCAGTCTTTTCCCTTCTAGCCACTGCTCATCCTAAACCCCATAATACTAATCCTAATCCTATTACAAAAAAGCACACTAACTACACATGAAAAATAAGTGTTAGTTAAATAAGCATACAAGCCAAGCACACATATTTCACATATTTAGACTTAGCACCCTGCACTTGGGTAGCCAAGCCTAGCTGCCTAATTGGATTATACTTAGGGACATAAGTAGCACCTCAAGCAAGAGCATTTATTATTTATTATTTATTAGAGTGGCCCATTTAGCACAATCCCCTACATAAAATATTATTTGGCTACTAATGACCTAACATCGAGTATACGCATAAACAATCCTAATATTTCAATCTAAAATGTTACATCATAAAATAAAACACATCATCATAACATACATCAACCTAACTTAACACTAGATCAATGACTTAACATTCTAATGTGTGTGCTAGGGCTTAGTGTGGTGTGTCTTGATTAAGCTTTAGAAGTATGATCATCTAAAATTTTAGAATTATTTAGATTAATCATTAGGGATTGTTTCACTTCAAATGTTTTAATAAATTGATTTCTTTTAATTTTTACTTTCTTATTTTATTTAATGCTTACTTAACATTTAATTATTATAAAGAGAAGATAGAGGTTTGTCCCTATTTATCCCTATCCTAAGTTATTTTTCTAAAAATATATTATCATGGCTTTGGTTTCCTTAGGGTTGTTTGGGATCACTTCTATTTTTATTTTTTGTTTTATGTTTTTATTTTGTTTTGTTTATGTTTTGTTTCAAAGTAAAACATATTTGGTGGATATTATTATTTTTGAAAACACTCAAAACATCTAAAAGGTATTTTGATTATTTTTAAAATAATGTTTTTTTGTTTTTGAAAACTAAAAATAAAAACACATAAAAAATACATCAAACAAATATGTTTTTAAAAATAATATAAAAATAAAAATACAAAATACAAAATAAAATTGATCCCAAATAGACCCTTAGTGAACCACTTATTAATATTTTATTAAGCTTAATTTTAGATTAATTTTAAGGAATCTTAATCAACATGAAAGATATCTTAGGATCAATGAAATTGTGTCACCATCACATGAATAACATTCCACTACTTCTCATTATCAATAGCATACCCACTCTTTCATTTTTTAATTTTTTTAATATTTGATTTAATGTATACCTATACATGCAATGTATACTCCTATTTTGCACACTTAATAATCATTAATACATGAATTGAATATATGAGAAATATTTCATCTCTTAGCTAAACATATGCAAACATGTATTAGAAAATACAAAATAAAATCCCAAATAGGCCCTTAGTGAACCACTTATGAATATTTTATTAAACTTAAGTTTAGATTAATTTTAAGGAATCTTAATCAAACATGAAAGGCATATTAGGATCAATGAAATTGTGTCACCATCGCATGAATAACATTCCACTACTCATTATCAAAAGCATACCCACTCTTTCCTTTTTTTAATTTTTTTAATATTTGATTTAATGTATACCTATGCATGCAATGTATACTCCTATTTTTCACACTTAATAATCATTAATACAAGAATTGAATAGATGAGAAATATTTCATCTCTTAGCTAAACATATGCAAATCATGTATTAGAAATTTAAGCAAGTGCATGCCATTGTTAAACCGAAAGTGAGATTATCTAAGACCTCTTTGGGGCTACTTAAAGCCTAATGTTCTCAGGATATCCAGACTATATATTTACCAACTTAAATACATATAAACATACACAAGAAATATAAAGATAAAATAATCATTTATTATCTTTAGGTTACAACTAAATAGAAACTTCTTCAAGTATTTATAAAAAATATTAACTTAAACTTCATACTTTTTTATTTATTATTAACTTATAATTTCAAAAATAATTTGAGATTTATTAATAATAATAGCCACACCATATAATAACACTTATCTAACACATGAAATTTAAATGCAATCACATTATTTTAATTCTCTCTCTCTTATTATTTTTTCTAAAAATATGAACATAAGAAACAAATGATATGCATTTTATAATAATTGAAATAAAGTAATTAAATGTTGTCACATAACATTCTCAATTACATTGAATCCTAAGAATAATCAAGACAGATAAACATTGTTTAACATTAACCAAAGATTTTATAAAGTTTAATTTTGAGGTATAAGTTGTTAACATAAAGAGGAGAAATAATACTTAGGATTTACCCCATGCCTATGTTGGTGATTTGACATATTTAAAGAAGAAAATTAAATAAATTTTATGAGTTGATTATGTTCAAGTAATTACTCACATCAACTTAATTATCCTTCCCCAAGCTTCTTTAATTTAATTAACTACTTGATCATGAGCCTTCAATAATATGCTTTGGAAAAATAAAATCAACAATGCACCTAAAGGAGTCTAATTAAAAAAGAAAAATATTTAAATTAATTACTCTTATAATTTCCCCACACCCATGAGATAATCATAAATTCTTTAATGATTTTATGCTATTAAACACATAAAGGGATTAATGGGTTATATTAGAGTTCTCTAAATCAATTTAAATTTAAACTTTTATTTTATCATTGATTTTTTAATTATTATTTAATTACTAAACATATTAATTAACCCTCTTAAGGAAGTATACTTGGAAAAACAATTAGAAAATGGGTCCTAATTATTTCTTTAGTTATACCCATTGTTTACATTGATTAATTAACATTAATTATTTAATTTTTATTATTCACCAATTTTAGTCATTTAATTAATTAAAGAGGGTAATTAGGGTTGAAATTCTAAAATCTTTATGCTATATTGAAAGTAATTCCAAGAAAATTATGAGAGGTAGATGATATCCCATAAAATCATCCCACCAAATTTGAAATTAATTAACCAAGTAATTTGGCTTTAATTAAGATAATTAGCTTGAGCTTCAAACTTTAAATAGGCACTATTTATTATGTGTTAATTAAGAATATTTTTATTAAATTCTCCTCTATCTATCTTTTCCAAAATGGGTTTATTGGTATTTTTTAAAATTTTCTACAATTAGTTATCTTTTTTTGAAATTCAGCTACATAATTATATTTTTAAGCCTTAAATAACTCTTTAAACCATCGATGCTACACAAATGCGCCAATCTTTTTTGCGCAGGTATTGGCCACTTAAATCGCCCCTATGGATGGTCAGAATCTCATATTGGATGGTCGAGATTAATCTCCTGATTTCAATGGGATTAAATCGAGATTTCTAACATGATTAATCACTGCTGTCTGTTCTAATCAGACACTGTCCGCCTTTCGTCGCTCGATCCAAGCTCTAGTGCTCATTCGATGGTGGAATCAACTCCAAAATGATTAGGAAATGAATCTAGGGAGATCCTATGATGGATATAAAAAAAAACTTGATTCACTTCAAAAAAAGACCAACACATAGAAGCCAAGACTATAGTTGTTGGATTTTTACCTCATCGGAGCTATAAATCGGTCGCTAGCTGATAGAGATAGCTTCGTCTTAAAGAGATGAAGCCCTCTGATAAGATCTTGAGATGTCTCCTCATCGATTAGTCTGTGGACCAAATGCCGCTACAAAGCTCACCAGAGTTAGTCTAGGGATGTCTTCTAGTGGTTGAATCTCTCAGGAAATGATTCATTTTAGCTTTTCGAAGTGAGGTGAAGGTGGGAAAGAGTTAATTTGAGTTTGGTGAAGATTTGAGGAGTTTGGACAGATGGAGCTCTCAAATTCGATTGAGAGCTGGTCTCACAGGTGATGGTGTGCACGAGGAGCTCAGGAGAGGGTATAGGACTGTGTGGAATGCTCAGGAAAGCTATATGTTAAGTTTGAATGGATGGGAAGGAGTATACTTCCCTCTATAGCTGAACCAAGGGCTGGGATTGGTTCAACCTTTGGTAGCCGTTCGACCGAAGTAGGTGGCTAGAGATGGGAGGGGACTACTGAGGTGGATGAGGATGAGAGCTTGAGAGAGTGTAATGAAGTGTTATGAGATGTACACTATCCCTTAGGTGGAACAATGGTTGCCCATGGATGAACTCACCCTCTCTTGGCCAAATGATGAGCCTAACAGCTTTGGGTTAGGATAGGTCAGTGGTCCTCTGTCCAAGAAGAGCCAAAGGTGGATGCCATGGGGTAAGGGGATTGGAGAACCCACTCAAATGAGGATTTTGTCTCATTTGGGTGGTTTGGTTCAATGGGTTTGATCCAAACTGGGTTCACCATGGGTTGGGCTCACTTGGGAAGACCCATGGTGGCCCAATGATGAGTCATGCCAAGTTTGGTTGTGTTTGGGTATAGTTTGGTCGAATTTTTCTCAATTTGACTCATTAGGTCAAATGGTTCAAGTTAGGCTAAGTTGATCATTTTGACCAAGTTAGGTCAAAGTGATGACATGGGTAAGTTCAATTGATCAAATTTGGGTTAGATTTGAATCATTTGGTTTGATTTGGGTCAAATGGATCATGTTGACTGATTTTACCAAATTGGCCAAATTGGCTTGAGCATGGGTTAGGTCTAAATTAAATTGGCCATTTGTAATTGATCGAAAGAGTTGATGAATTGATTTGAATTATGGAGTGATTTAGTTTAATTTGACCCTTTAGGTCAAATTGGGCTAAGTAGATTAATTGGGTTGTATTGACCTAATTAGGTTCAATTGGAGGTTTGATTATGTTTAATACTCAATTGGTGACTAATTGGAAGCATTAGTTTCAATCAATTTGGTTTTAGGATATGATTTGGTTCAATTTGACCATTTGGGTCAAATTGGGTCTAAGGGCCAAATTAGCTTGATTAGGTTCAATTGATTGTAGTGGAGTGTTTAATAAAGACCTACAATCATCAATGAATTGTTGACCTCACTTTTGGGAGTGAGCTCTCAACTCCCCCCATCATAGATTTAAGACTCTTATAGACACTAAGAGTTTCTCAGTCTTAAGACACTTCTAGTGATTATGTGAACACTTAACCTAAGCCTAGAAACTTAGAAGAGTTAGCCATAGTAATAGGTTATGCCTTAGGGATTTAGGAAACTTGCTTGCCCTATAGCTTTAAACCAAGTCCTTGCTTCCTTCTTCCAAACCAAACCTCAAATTCAAATCCAAAATCATAAATCTCATCATAAATTAAATGATTGAATCCCATGATTAAATTCAAATTCTAAATCCTTTCCTAAGTCCTTTGATTTTATCTTATGGACTTAGCCTTAACAAAATTCAAATCAACCCCAACTCAATTGATTTTTCTCAAATGTCAAATTTAATTTCAAATCAAATCCCAACCCAAATCATAAATCCAATCTCAAATCAAATGATTGAAACCCATGATTAAATTTAAATTCCAAATCCCTTCCCAAGCCATGTGAACCACCCTCATATGCTTAGCCAAAACATCCATCAAACTAAATCAAATTTGGTTTCTTTATAAATCAATCATTCCTTCATTTTATTCACAAATATAAATGAAATCTAAATTCAAACCATTCAAATCAAATCAAACTAAATTAACCAAATCAATTCCCTACTTAAGCCCTTTTTATCTACATCCTTTAATTTGGTCGAATTTGCTTTCAAATTACTACAAACTCAAGTAATTTTCTCATGAATCATTTATATCTTCATTTAAATTCGCAAATATAAATGAAATATAAATCCAAATGGCCAAAACCAAATCCAAATCAAATCAAATTCTTAACTTTAACCCTTTTAGCCAGTTTCTTCAACTTGACTAAATGATATCCAAATCAACTCAAAATATATGGATTTCTTCATGATTTAATCACTCCTTCAATCATTATTCCAAATATAAACACAAACCACAATTGTTAAGCCAAACCCAAGTTAGCCCAAGTCAAGCCCATGTTGACCCATTTTGACTTGAAATTGTCATATGAACCAAAATTCATTTGACTCCAATTCACTTGTAATTGGATTTATATTTTAATCCTAAGTCCATATGTGAGTTCAATTAAACTTGAATCAAGCCATGATCAAGCCAATTGACCCATTTAGGTCCACTTGACCCAAAGAGACCTAAAAGACCTATTTGAGCCAACTTATAACTCAACCCAAATTGGATTGAACTAAGCCCATCCAAATCCCATATCATGATCAACAATCATCTAGGGTGATCAACTACCTTGAATTGAGTCAAACCAAGTCAACTTGGTCCTTTGACCAAGTCAACACTTAACCCAAATGAAACCCAAACTAGCTAAAATCCACCATGGACCAAATTGATTGAAACCATTGACTCAAACACACTCATAATCAATAATTGAACATGGTCAAGCCATCAGTTGAGCCAAACCAAGTCCAATTAGCCATTTGACCTAAGTTTACTCAAATTGGCCTGAAAAGCAAAAATGAGTCAAATCACGATTTAATCCAAATTGATTGCAACCAATAGCTCAAGTTCATTTCAAATCACTTGTTGAACTTGACCAAAGCCATGATTAAGCCTAATTTGACCAATTAATTAACTTGACCCAACTTAGCCCAAATTGACCTAAAGGGTCAAGTTGGCCAAAATTGAAATTAATCTCAAAATAAATCGAACCAAAGCTTACAATCATTTTTGATCAACCAATTGAACTTGACTCAACACCTAACCCAACTCAATTTGGTCAAATTAGTCAACTTGACTCATTTGACCCTTTTGAATCCAAATGAGTCAAATTCAAATCTAGACCAAATTAACCAAATCTAATTGAGTCAAAACATCCCAAATCATCATATGAATCTAACCCAAGCCTTGGTTTGACCCAATTGGTCAACCCAACCCAACCTAACACAAATGAGCCTATTTTGACCCAATCAAGCCAAACCCAAAACCACTTTATGGAACCTTGGTGACTGACCTAACCCGACAAAAATTAACCCTAGGTCTACCCCAAACTAACCCAAGTCCATGTGGGACCCATTCTATGGGGATTAAGCAATGGACACCCTCTTTTTACATTAGATTATTACCTTAAATGGAAAAGTCCACTTCGCCACCCCATGGAAGCCATCAAACTTCCTAATAAGGCATTCCTAAGACATCCTAGCCCAACCTAAGCCATCTTACCATTTGCCATGGACCAAGAGATGCAAGCTAAGTCACTCCCTCTCATGGCTGAACCTAATGGATGCAAGGAAGGAAATTAGCATACAATCTCCCCACATCAAGCCATGAGACTCCTACCACCACTTCCCCCACTCTTAGCATGCCACATTGAGTCAAGGGAGACAGCTCCGGCAAGCCGATGGTGGCAAATCGGTGGATTTTTTTGGAGCCAATCATGTCCATCCATCATGTGTAATTGAGGGGTATACCCCCTCAATTCGGCAAATGATATGAATTGTGTGAGACTTCCTAAGCCAATTTTGAAATCCCATAGAGCACTCCCAAGTCTTCCACAGCTCCCTCGATCAACATTCCTCTTCACCGAGCAAAGCCAAAATAGGACACCACCTTCCCGATCAATAATCTCAACTTGATCAAACCCAAATTCTTGCACCCACACCATCCTCTTACTTCATCAAGCCAACCAAATCACCCCCAAGCCTCTCGAGTGCCGGAGATAGGAGTTCGACCAAGACTGATTGCCAAATAGGAGGAGTTTGGTTGACTGAACACTCTACACCAAATCAAGTTCAAAGCTTCTCAACAAGGCCTTGCCTCAACTAGGTGAAGCTATCTTCGATGATCCACCATTGGACATTAGCTCCGGTGAGATAATTTTGAAAAACTAAGACTTGTATGGAAAATGATTGGTCTTTCATGAAGAGAATGTGAACGACATGCATTTTTAGCCATTGGATGTGTGCACCTCCCCTCCTCGAAGGTGTGGGATGAATTTGGAGGCAATCCAACTCGAGAGAGCTCAGATTGAACAGGGAAAGATGGATGACATCTGTCTTTCACCCCTCATGAACGGGATAGATCATGAGCCATCCATTGCATGATTAGAATGAATGACTCATTAGATCTGCATTATATCCCTTGATTCCTTTCCTAAACCACAGATCTGATCGTGGCCATCCGATCTTAGATCGGACGTAAGATTGGACAGTCCACAGAGTTAGCACGTTCATCGTCATCCTTGTCATCCTTTGATGTGACAACTTAAATAGCGAATCCCATCGCACCAATGGAAAGCACGCAGCATCAGCCACCATGTGGCCCGATTGGATTAAGCTTTAATTAGGGCTAAATAATCTATTTTTAAGATTGAAACTTCCTAAAATCATAACTAATCCTAGAAAAATCCAAAAAAATACAAACTTTGGCTCATTTTAAAGATATTTCAAAGTAGAACCTTGGAAAATTATTATTAATTAATTTTGAATAGTGATTTTGGCTTAATTAAGATTTAATTAAACTTTAATTAGCTTAATTACTCCTTAATTAATCACCTAATTAATCTCAAATTTTTGTGGATGTTTATGGGGATGAATATGCCTCCTATATTTTTCTTGGATTTTGTTTGTTGCTTAATTAGAGAAATTAATTGATTAATCCTTAATCACTCTCTTAATTTAATTTGATAATTAGTGAATGAACAATGTCTTAATTAATTATTTAAGCCTAATTACCTCTGTTGAACAGTAAGGTAGCATAGGGAATGTGATTGGAATATTTTTCTTGATTCATTTCCTTAGTTTTCTTAACTTTTCAAATCAAATTAATTAAATAATTAATGAGGTAATCAAGTGCTTAATTAATTAATTAATCCTCAAGATAAAATGAGAGCCTAAGTGATCAAATATGGGACCTAGGGATATATAAATTGTATAATATTCTAATATATAGCCTCTATATATATATATATATATATATATATATATAAAAATTATTTGATGATTTGTTTACATTGTGCATTGGAGAAAGCATGTCTCTTCATAGTTTATTTATGATTGATGATTGTTGTATGGCCTAGATTCGTTTAGACTCTTAGGATAAAAATAAATTTTTTACCCCAATTAACAACTCATAACTAAACTTTTAAAATAACTCATATCCTCATATAAAGCCTAGGCATTAAATCAAGATAATAAAATATTTAGCAACCCTTAGCTGGATGTTTTATGCTTAACATCATGCATATCATTTTGTTTCACTCTTATTAAGAGAGGGTTTTCATCTTTGCCAGATAGAAATGGGCTTAACCTTTAAGAGCCTATGATGGAAAAACACCTCTTTTGCTTTTTGATTTAGCCCATAATTAACTTCACCATGCATTTAGGCATATAAAAATCTTATAGCCCGTGTCAAAATAAAGAGTCAAAAATCAAAGAATTTGATATGATTTACATTAGACTAAGTCATTATTCGTACCACTCATGCTCTATTCAATTAGGGAGTGGCTTTAAGTACTTTAATTTCTTTTCTAAATAATAACAATCTAGCCATCTTATAGAATCATAAGACTTGCCTACATGGTTTTAAAATGTAGAAGCTACTTAGTTGCCACTCCAGGCGATTATAAGTCCAGCAGTCATGTGGTTTACTCTCTCTTGTGGAGGTAAATGATATACCCTCTTTCTCCTTATATTTAGGTCATGCTTTTGGTCCTTGCCAAAGCTCCAGATTTAGGAACTGAGGTGGATGTTTCCCTTTGGGTCTACAAGCAAAAATCATCACCTCTTAGGCATTTTCACAATCTTGTATTGTGGAATTATAAGTCCCAGATTTCTAATAAAATTTCAACTCAAACATATATCTCTCCTCAATTTTAAATATACATAAAGCCCAACCATAAGATAGTTTGGGATGCTCATTAAGTTTCCTAGTATCTTGAGCATCCCCTACCCATCTCCTTTTATCTTCAATAATAAGTCTTTCCTTTCAATCTACCTTATTTGATCTTCCAAATATAGCCAATTTATTGATAGTCCTATCTTTGAATTCTTTGGAGACAACAATTGCCCACTTTAATCGAGAGTATTCCTAAGGAATTCACCTTCTTAGAATATAACTAACTATAGGGCTTGCCCTCATAGGAACTTTAGAATCCTATTTAAATAAACCTACTTTATTCATCCATGTAAAGTAGGGAAAAAAATCTCTGATACATTCGAAGACCCATTATGTCTTAGGAGTCCTTATTAGGTGATTAGGTCCATCATAGGGCAGTGATTTCTATCTTTTGAGATAGTGCACTATCTCTTGATGTTGTACCTGATCACCTCAATAAGTACATCCTCAGATTTGCATGGTGTCCCCCCCCTATATACACACATACACATGCAACAGAAATTAAGCACCATAGATTTTGTTGGCGACTCCGTTGGGGATGGTTCCTCTCTCCATCTCTGATAGACAACTATTGCCTCCAAGCATCGATAGTGGACTTGTATTTCTTATGATTCTAAGACTATCTTTTCTTCCATTGACACTTAGCTTATTTCATTCTTAAGCAAGGCTAGCCAACATCCTCTTGGTTTTAGGATGTCACTCTTTGTAGGTCCTAGAACCCCTATTGGGTTTCCCAATAGGTGAAAAATAAAATTAACTCATGAAAGGAAATGATAAAAATTTAGAACCTCCTTACCACTCGCTTGGTGAGGCAAGGTTCATATTAACAATTAAGAAAATAAACTCTTTTGCAAAGCACCACTTTCCAAAAGCACCTTTTTCAAAACTCACAAATAATTTTGCACAAAAATTTTCAAAAGGCACAAAACTCATATAACCAAACCCCATCTAACAATTCCATTATTGTTGTTGTAGGTTCTTTTCAAAAGTAGATTTTTGAAAATAACCATATTCATTCATATACCCAAAATTGTTGAATAAGGAGTATATCTTAAAATAATACCATAGCATAAAATTAAAACTCCACTTAACATATTTCATATATGCTAAAGTTGGAATTTCCATCTTTTCAAAAGAGCATTTTTGAAAATGACCATACACATTCAACACACTCAAAATTATTAAATGAGGAATCTATTTTTCAAATAAAATCATAGAATAAAATTGAAACTTCACTTAACATATTTCACATATGTTAGAATTGAAGCTTCCCTCTTTTCAAGAGCAAGTCATGCCATATTTGATTCCCACTTAACATACCAAATTTGTTAAGTGAGGGGTCTCATTTTCAAAATATACATTTGGCTTTCACTTAACATACCCCATTTGTTAAGTGAGAGTCTTATTTTAAAACATACAAATTTGGCTTTCACTTAACATACTCCATTTGTTAAGTGAGAGTCTCATTTTTGAAACATACATTTGGCTTTCACTTAACATACTCCATTTATTAAGTGAGAGTATCATTTCCAAAACATAAGTTTGGCTTTCACTTAACATACTCCATTTGTTAATTGAGAGTCTCATTCCAAAACATAAATTTGGCTTTCACTTAACATACTCCATTTGTTAAGTGAGAGTCACATTTTCAAAACATGCATTTAGCTTTCACTTAACATATCAAATTTGTTAAGTGAGAGTCCCATTCTCAAACACAAATCAAACCACATTTGATTCTTACTTAACATACCAAATTTGTTGGGTAAGAGCTTCACTTTCAAATCAAACAAATACATGTCAATCACATTTGGCCTCTACTTAACATACCAAATTTGTTAAGTAAGAAGCCCCATTTTCAAATCATATCAACACACATAATCAATCATCACAAGCAAAGATTTTTCACAAATGCTTAAACATACAATCACAACCTTTCCTTAGCATACCTAAATTTACTAAGTAAAGTTCTTTAAAATAAAAAATTTTCAAACAAGATAACAATACAAACATATTAAAATATCCCCCCACCCAACTTACTTAAATCGGTTGAGTATGGGTTCTAAATCAAAGTCAAATGGCAAAGACTCTCCTCATCATATCAAAATCTCTCCACTGAACCCCACTTAAAATATTTGAATTATTGAGCGTGGGTTCAGGACTCCAAATCTCTATTACTTTCTTGGGACAAGTGCTGAAGAAGAGATCTGATTCAAGTTACATTTCAACACATACAAAAATATAGTGTAGACCAGTCAGTAAATATGGCCTCCCAAAAGTTCATCTTCACCTTTCCGTTTAGGATGGATTTGTCCTTGGATCGGGCCAGCCTCACTCAGACTGACTCCACCCACTTGGTTTTCTTTGACCGAGAATTTGAGGGAGCCCGCATACTTGTGAGGGGGTGACTCTCACCATTGCAATCGGGATGAGGTGGCTAGGTAGAAGCCAGTCATCTGCATTGACTTGCCTTCCGACATGAAAGTATCCTTTCGAAGAGGAAGGCAAATAGGTTCTCACTAGGCCACACAAAAGGCATTTAGCACCTCCTCTCCCCTTAAGGGGAATGCTATCTTGGCTTTAGAGATAGTCTCCCCTACCTTCGAGGTAGGATCTAGTTCTCACACTGCCTTACTCAGTCACACACAGTGCTGCAACTGGAGTCGCAAGATCAACCGGCACCACAAGTGTGTAGCCCACAAGATAGATGCAACATCCCACATTGCAGAGGAGGATTCACTGGGAGGTCTCTCCATTATTCCGGTAATAAATTTTTCCTCTCGACATCAAGGAAAACGAGGAGAGATAGTCATTGCCACCAAAGATACCATGAGGTTCCACCAGATAAGAGGAAGTCCTATGCTATGAACAATACTTCACGCCAAGTTAGCAAGAGGCACGTGATGCTCAAAGCCTCACTATTTGACTTGAGGTCGATCCCCGCCAGATACCGCATGTGACTGCAGGCATAAGAGGCAAGGGGTGCCAAGGAGCAGGAGTGATGGAAGCTTGCCAACGGCCGCTTCTAGTTGATTTCCAATCATGACCAAAGCCGATAGGACCGACAACATAGTATTGATGGGTACCACCAGTCACAAGGGGAAAGCTCAAGCGAGGGTAGAGCTGGTGTCATCTCCACCACACCAATCCACACCTCACCCGCCATAACCAGTCCAGGTCCCGCCATCCACCGTTCCCACAAAGGCACAGAAGACAGCATCTGGGGAGAAGAAAGCTCCTTTGGTGATCCAGCTATAGCCAAAGGATCCCACTTCATCTACTCCACCGATTGAGGTGAGGGTGAGTTCCCCTCTCGACCTCCTACTTCAGTCTTAGTGAAGAAGGGGTGGCGACCGCACAACATCCTGATCCCACCACCACCACCACCACCATCAGAGCTAATGATAGCGACAGTGGTAGAGGGGGAGGGGGATAGTTCTATAGTTTCCATGGCCGTGGACCCCCCGCCCACACTCCCCAGAGACAGTACTCCACTGATAGTAGGCAGTATGACCATGTACCTTCTAGTGAGCACAATCCTCCCAGAGATAGCACTCCAATGATAGGCAGTGTTAGATGTATTTCACTCAGTGACCACAGTCCTACTATCGGTCAGCCACGAGTATTTATGCCAGCACGATTAAACTGTTCCTTGGATGAGATTGTAGCAGCTTACTTTGTTGAGAAGAGGGGACTCTTAGGCAGTGATCGCACAAATTCTAAGGATGAGAGGGTAGCATTTGATCTTGATGAAGATGACCTTCTTGAGGATTCAATGTGTCTACATGGTCAATGCTAGGAGCTCCCTCCATAGAGATCAGCAGAGCCATGAAGGTATTGTAATTGAAGAGGACACCACTGTCCATTCAACTCAACACCTCCTCCACCAGCTTAGGAAGAAAGATGATCATATTGATAAAATGGGGAAGAATATTGAGGAGTTGATGGCAGTGGTGTCATACAAAATTCAGCCCTAACGGCTAGTCTACAAGAAGATGCCAAACATTTACCTTTCCAGGATGAGTCAGCTAAGTCGAGACCCCAGAAGGCATTTGAGAAGAAACTAGGGGTAGTTACAACAGTTGATAAAGGGAAGCAGCCACCTAGGGTTCAATTAGATAGGCCTCGAGCTCAGCAGTCTCCTTTGCCACCACCTCTACCACCACCTCAGTTGCCACAGTGATCGCCACCGTTGCCTCCTTATCAACATCAACAACATCAGTATTGTTACCCGCCACCAGGTAACTATTATCCATCTACTCTTACTGAAAAGCTTAACAAGCCTTATTCATTTAAGAGAGAGGTAGACAGGAAGATCTTTAAGAATCTCTTAAAGAAGCCTGATTTCTAGTTACTAGAGCCTAAGAAGCTGGAGGAAGTGGGTAAGGGTGATGATCCAAACTATTGCCCCTACCACTGCATCTTAGGCCATGTCTTACAAGATTGCATTACCTTTAAGGATTGGCTTGAGTGTAGCTTCAAGTCAGGTGCCATTGTCATCCCCAAGGAGTACCTATTAGAACAACCCTCTAGTTATGTTAGGGTAGTCCTTGGGGATATATGCAATCCTCTTAAGACAAAGGAAGGTTGGGAGATCTCCTTATCCCGAACTCCAAAAAAATTATTTCTAAGATTAGAAAGTTAGCCCTACAGGTGCCTGAAGTAGCTCAAATCTCTAACTCCAAGGAAGATTTGCAAGTTACTAAGGACAACTTGAGGAAAGTATGAGCCAAGCAGCAGTAGCGATAGCCTCCACTTGCTTGGGATAGCACAGTAGCGCAACCACCAACCGATTCCAGCACTCCTTCCACAATTGCAGCTATAGTTCCTCCAGCTAGCACTTCTTCTAGCAGTCGTATTGTATCAGTGGAGGGGGTGCAAAATCCCCCACTCCACTTACTTTACTTGATTTATACTTTGTACCTCCATACAAATCTAAAAAATCAATGAAGAAAGCTGATTCCACTTACATCTTCTCTACTTTCGATGGTCTTGATGATTTTATCCCTATAGAAAGCTCTCCAAGTATTAATAACTATAGCAATTCTGATCAACTCCTTTCTGATTCAGAAATGGATTTCCCTTTTTTGAATCATTCAGGTTCACCCATTAAGATTGATTAGAAGTAATTTGAGTCCAATGATCATATAGTAGAAGCTGTAGGTGAACCTAATGAGCAGGTAGAACTTTCCATTAAACCATCTCGTGAAGTCACTTAACTCAACCTCCGTAGTGGCAATGTTTTATCTCCTAGAGTAGCACCTTAGGATAAGGGTTAATAAGTCATTGGTTCTAGTGATCAAGAAGCCCCTCCACAAGATGCTCCACCTACAGATATGCTTGTGGAGGACCATCCCAAATTGACTACAATATCCTCGCTCACTTGAGAAAGGTGCCAGCTAAGCTAAGCATATATGATGCCCTTGTCTTATCCAAAGAAATGAGAGCATCATTGATCAAAGCCCTTCTCGATCCAAAAATATATTTAGCTCAGCCAACTGCTATTGGAGAGGAGGCATGTTATTCAAGAGAAGTCTGTGGAGTTTCATTCACCGATGAAGACCTTCTTTTGAGGACAATCGAGCACAACCATTCCCTCTACATCATAGTGGACATGGGCAAATTCAGACTCTCAAGTGTGTTAATTGATCCAGGTGCATCAGTAAACATGATGAGTCTAAAGACCCTTGATTATTTGAGGATTGACATCTTTGAACTCTGAGGAGATCGGATGATGCTGAGAGGATTCAATGATCAAGGTGAGAAGGCTTTAGGCTCCATACTGTTGCCATTAGAGATAGATGACTGGAAGACATAAGCTAAGTTTTATATAATTGATTCATATACATCTTTTACTATTTTGCTCAGTAGGCCTTTGATACATGAAAATAACATGATTCCATCCTCTTTACATTAGTGCATCAAATTTTGAAGATGTGGAATTGAGTATTGTGCCAAAGGAGACTTGAAGCCATTTTCAGTTAGAGAGTTTGAGATATATGAGGATGCAACCTACTATCTTCCTCCAAATCAAAAAGTCTACTTCACGAACTTGGTGAAAGTTTAAAAACAAAAGAAAAAGAAATAAAAGGAAAAAGAAAATAAAATTACAAGTGAGTGAGAATCATACACGAGGAAGAAGTCGAGCTTGAAGTTAGATTGCACCCACAGTTTGTTCCTTCATATGAACACATAGGTAGGATGACTCGACCCCCACCAGATAGAGGAAGAGGTAGATCTAAAGGCAATTCCAGAGGAGGAAGACCTCCTTGTTGGTGGCCAGCAAGTAGGTGTTATGTTCCAGCTCATAGGAGTACCCCGCTATCCACATAGACTTAGAGTCTAGTTCGGAGGATGAATCTCATGTGGTTAGCATGCTAACTAACCCCTCTTAGCGGGTCCCTTTGAAGGTGACACTTGATGGCGATGAAGACCAGGCCTCCAAGCAAAGCATGAATGTATAATCATCATTATGTAAAGCAGTCAGCTTGGGAACTTTAGCTAACCTCTCTTCCCAGAAATTTAAAGGTTTGGTAGTTAAGGAGGCCCCCAAGTCATCCACAGATGTCAGGTCCAAGAGGGTTTTGTTGGGAACATCATCCTCAAGTCAGGAATCCGATGTAGAATTGAGGATGATTCATATAAAGACTTAATATAACTACCTTTTGATTGATATTCACCTTCTGTTATTAATTTGGCAAAGAAGGGATTAATCCCACATGCTTGGTCTAAACACAGGTCAGATTATTTTGAGAAATTATGGGACAACCAAGGTAGACATTCTCAATCAAGATCGGGACTAGGATTGACATAGTGGGTCCAGTCGATGATGACAACCATTGGATAGTCATCACCAATCATTTGGAGTCTGATAAGTTCTTTTCAAATCATGCTAACTCTTATGAGGAGGTGTGTTTAGAAACTTCAGATGACCTAAATGATCTAGAAGTCAAAAATGTACCGCCAGAGTTTGAAGAAGAAATTAGATCAACCATTAATGAACTCAAAGAAATCATCTTAGGAACAAAAGAAGATCCACACCCAACATACATCAGTTCAGTATGAATGAAGAAGAAACCAATGACTTTGTTAGGCTATTAGCTGAGTTTAAGGACTATTTTGTATGGTGTTATGAA
This sequence comes from Cymbidium sinense, assembly GCA_021442155.1. NCBI lineage: Eukaryota > Viridiplantae > Streptophyta > Magnoliopsida > Asparagales > Orchidaceae > Cymbidium > Cymbidium sinense. Next base: position 77,329,935 of record CM038228.1, on the reverse strand, counting down.
AAAATGCCTGATTTATCTCTTGATATAGTAGTCCATAAGCTAACAATAAACCCTAATGTTAACCATATCAAGAAAGCTCCTAGACGCATGCGATTAGAAATTGAGCAACAGTGATTTCTAAAATAAAGAAATTGATCGATGCTCACTTTATCAGGGAAAAAAAATATCCGACCTGGTTGGTCAGTGTTATTCCAGTTAAGAAAAAGAATGGCCAAATTTGCATATGTGTCGATTTTAGGGATCTGAATAAGGCATGTCCTAAAGATGAATTTCCACTTCTGGAACTGATGGTGGACAATGCCTCATCTCATGTGGTATTCTATTTCATGGATGGGTCATCTGGCTATAACCAAATTAAAATGGACCCTGAGAATGAGAAAAATACTACTTTTTGAACTTCGATCAGAATCTATTATTATAGGGTCATGCTTTTTGGCCTTAAAAATGTTGGTGCTACATACCAGAGCCATGACATAGATCTTCAATGAACTCATTCATCATCAAGTTGAATGCTATGTTGATGATCTTGTAGTCAAGAGTAAAGAAAAGGAAGACCATCTCTTTGACTTGAGAGTAGTTTTCAAATAGTTAAGATAATATAACCTCAAAATGAATCCCCTAAAGTGTGCATTTGGACTAGCTTCAAGAAAATTCCTTGGGTTTAAGTCCGCCATCGAGGAATAGAAATTGACCTAGAAAAGATCAAGGCCATCTTAGAAATGCCACCCCCTAAAAGTCTAACTCAACTCAGATCATTCCAAGGGTGGTTGGCATATCTAAGATGCTTCATTTCCAACCTATCAGGAAGATTCCAGCCATTCTCAGCACTTGTCAAAAAGGATGTCAAGTTCAAGTGGGATGATAAGTGTTAGCATGCTTTTGAATACATCAAGCACTACTTGATGACATTGCCAGTTCTAGCAACCCCTATCTCGGGCAAGCTACTAATATTATATACTACTACATTAGATGATTCCCTTGGTGCTTTGTTGGCTCAAACCAATGACAAAAGGGAAAAGAATGCACTCTACTATCTCAATCATCATCTAATCCTTGCTGAGGAAAACTACCAACCTATTGAAAAGCACTACCTAGCTTTAATTTTTGCATCTCAAAAGTTATGACATTACATGATTTCTCATAAGGTGAATTTGATCTCAACCCACTACAATATCTCATGATACGACCAACGTTATCCAGACGATTGGCACATCGGTCCATGATTTTGTCACATTTTGATTTCACATTCGTACCCCTCCATGCTATGAAATGACAAGCACTAGCAAATTTCTTAGTAGCATGCCCACTTTCTGCTGATTCCCTGCTCAATGATGACCTCCCTGATGAACATATCATGAACTTAGGGGACACTAGCATTCACCGTTAGAAGATGTATTTTGATGGTGCAGTTTCCTTTCAAAAAGGAGAAGAACTACAATCTACTCTTCCAGGGTAGGCAGGGGTAGGAATAATATTTCTAACTCTAGACTGCGATGTGATGAGATTCTCATATTATTTGTCCAATCCATGCACCAATAATGAAGCGAATATGAGATTTTATTTTCTAGTATGGAGTTAGCCATTACACTATACATACAGAGCATCAACATCTTTGGAGATTCTCAGTTAGTCATCAACCAAATTGCTGGGTCCTATAAAGTTTTGAAGCCTAAGCTCCACTATTACAACAAGTATACCATGGAGTTGTTGGCTCAAATCTCAGAGGTTACCGTCTACAAGATTCTTCGAGGAAAAAATGTAGTAGAAGATGCATTGGCCAAGCTTGCCAAGGCGTTGGTATGTTCAGAAGATGAGTCCATACCAGTAATGGTCCAAAATAGACAAGTCCTATCCCTTATTGACGATGAACTCATCGATAGACTTTCTCTTAAAGGGGAGGTTGACGTTGCCAAAAAGGATGACGAGTCAGATTAGAGGCAACCATTCTTGGATTACTAACATACAGGAAAACTACCTCATGAGAAGTCACTGGCACATCAGGTGAAGCAGAGAGCTCTCTCATAGACTCTCGTGGATGACAGCTTATACTGACAGTCTTTCGATCATATGTGGTTATGTTATTTGTACAAACCTGAAGCCCATAAGATCATGACCGAGGTGCACTCAGGTCTATGTGTAGTGCATCAATCTGGTCCGAAGATGAAAGCCAAGATCAAGAGACTAAGATACTCGGCCTTGATGATGTTGCATGGATGTAGCTAGAGATGCCACCAAGTTTAGGTGTGTGGTCCTACACCAACCACCCAACATTCTACATCCTACATTGGTCTCATGACCATTTGAGTGTTGGGGTACTAACATAGTGGGCCAGATAGATCCTCCTTCTTCCAAAAGTCACTGATTCATTCTAATTACCATTGACTACTTTTACAAGTGGGCGGAGGCGATCTCACTCAAAAAGATCATAGCTCAACATGTGCGCTAATTTTTCAGGGACCATCGTATATATGTTCGGGGTGCCTTGATGAATTATATTCGATAATGGTACAACATTCAAGAGCACTAAAATCAACAGCTTTTCTCAGAGACATAACATAGATTAGAGATAATCTACCATCTATTATCCAAGGGAAAATGGCTTAACAGAAGCCTTCAACAAAACTCTCATCCAGATATTAAATAAGATGCTCAACGACAACAAGTGATAGTGGCATGAGTAGTTGGTTGAAGCCTTGTGGGCTTACCGCACCACATACATGACTCCAACTCAATCTACCCCTTTCTCCTTAGTTTATGGGCTTGAAGTAGTTCTACCTTTAGAAGTTCAACTCCCATCATTAAGGATAGCTATGGGTAGTAAAATCATAATGGAGCAGAATGCCAAATTGTGGTTAGAATAGCTCGAAGGTTTGGAGGAGAGATGCCTCCGGGCATGCCAAAACCTCGAGTTATATAAAGCCAAATTGATTCAAACTTATAACAAGTTGGTCTGCCTTAGAGCTTTTTAAGTAGGAGAGATTGTTTTAGTTCTAAAGAGATCAATTATTGTTTGTCAAAAGATGGGAGGCAAGTTTGAACCTACTTGGGATGGCCCATTCGCCATAAAAAAGGCCTACTAAGAAAGATCCTATCAGTTTATAAACTGTAAGGGAGAGCACCTTATGCTTCCAATTAATGGGTTCTACCTAAAGAAATATTATCCATAAATCTTGTCTAAAATAATTATCAATAAAATTTCTTTCATCTCATATTCCATCTATTCATAGTTATTTAGAAACATCTTTGCTTGTGAATTTGCCATGATGTGTTTAGGATAGGTGTAAGAGAACCCATGTGACATCATATCCCTTCTCTCACAACACAAACACAGATGCATGTTTTCGTCTTAGGCTATTTTGATGTGGGAACACACCCCCTATGGCACTCACTCATTAGTTGCTCTAGGTCGGGTTGACGTGCTACCTTGCTAGTGTGTTACCCTAGTGGTCCCTTATTCAGGAAGATGTAAGTCTGCTACGCTTTCTTTCGATTTGATTGCTGCACACTGACGAGCACCTTATTAGCATGGTAGGCCTTATTGCACAATCGGTAAGCTATCCTCACGTTGAATTCATTTGAGAGGATGTAAGTCTGCTATGCCTTCTTCTTAAACTAGCCATCATGAATTGACTTGGTTGAATATATATAACAAACACACAAGCACATATCTTTTGTCTCAGGCAATTTTGATGTGGGAGCAAGCCCCCTGTGGCACTCATGCATTAACTACTTTAGGTTTGATTTACTGTGCTATCAACCGATCACACTAGTGGTCCCTCATTCAGGAAGATGTAAGTCTGCTACACTTTCTTTCCTGACTTGACCACTGCACACCGATGAGTACCTTGTTAGTTTGGTAGACCTTACTATACAGTCTAGAAGCTACCTCATTATGACTTCATTTGAGAGGATGTAAGTCTGCTACACCTTCTTCTTAAACTAGCCATCATAACCGATTTGGTCGAGTATATTTGAGGATTAGGATAAGTTCCTCGATGACTCCTCTCATCCTGACTACTTCAAGTATGGGTTTAGTCCTTACATGGGACTCCCCACTTGGTAGTTGCCCTAGGTTGGATAGTCGGATAGCACCTGTCGAGCCAAAGATAGACTATCTCGATAATCAGTTCTATTTTAGAGAGATGTAAGTCTAGGAGCCTTATTTCTAGACTGATTATTGCACACTGACAGTCACCTTAGGTTGGTTGGTTATTACCATGCTGACGGTGACCCACCTGGTAGATACACCACTCTGGCATAAGCCGCTACGCCGAGTTGGCCACCAAATACCTGGGCTTTTGTGGTTCTCGATAACCCTAGCACCTCCCCTGTGGGCAATCTATTTGGATCACATCCTTAGCGATAACATTTAGGCATTACCCTAGTTACTCTTGGATTGGATAGTCCCCTTTTCTTGTAGCCACCCCTATGGTTGGAGAATTTATCTCAGATATGCAGATTCTCCCTTAGTCCAATAAGTTTGAGACAGGATTAGGATGATATGAGTTCCTTCTTAATATGATCCCTCGCACACCAACAGGTCCACACATATATATATATATATATATATATATATATATATATATATATATATATATATATATATATATATATATATATATATATATATATATATATATATATATATATATATATATATATATATGTGTGTGGTGAACTTTATATTTGAGAGATTTCTAAAAAGAAAATGATATACTTCCATCTTCACTCTATGTGGAATAAAATGAAGATAGAAATATAACTTCTCCTTTTTTATGCATTTTGACACCACGCAGATCTGTAGATGTTTTTTATTGAGGGTGATCAGATACGACATCGAGGAGGGGTGTACTATCTCGAAAGATAGAATTCACTGCCCTTCAATGGACCTAATCACCTCAACAAGACTCCTAAGGATAATGGGTCTGCATATGTACCAACGATTCCTCCCCAATTTTACATCAAAAAGTAAAGTAGAGATTATTTTAAATCGGGTTCATTAAGTTTCCTATAGGGGCAAGCCCGCAAAGTTAATTACATCCTAAGAAAGGAGATTCCTTAAGAATACTCTCGATTAAGGTAAATGATCGTTGTCTCCAAAGATTGCAATAGGTTTGACTATTAATCGATTAGTTTATTTTGGAAGATCAAATGAGATTGATCAAGAGAGAGAGTTATTAGCGAAGCGAAAGGAAGATAAGTAAGAGATGCTCATGATGCTAGGAAACCTAGCAAGCATCTTAAACTATCATATGGTTGGGCTTTATGTTTTTGAAATTAATTATTCATTTGAGTTGAATTTTTATTAGAAGTTGGCTCATAATTTCATAATACAAGGTTATGAAAATGCCTAAGAGGTGAGGATTTATGCTTATGGCCCATAGAAGGGAGAAGCAACCTCAAAATCTAAATTTAGGGAGCTTTGGCGAGGCTTAGAAGCATGACCTAAATCTAAAGCAAAAATGAGAATTTGGTTTGCCTTCACATGAGAGGACAAACCACCTGACTGCTTGGACTTACAACTACCTAAGGGTGGCCGCCAACTAACTCCTCCTATGATTTTAAAATCATGTAGGCAAGTTATATGCTTTATGCAAGATAGCTAGGTTATTATTTATTTTAGAAAGATACTAAGTCCTTAAACACACTCCCTGAGAGACTAGATCATGAACGAGCATGAAAAATGACCTAGATCTAATGCAAAATATATTACATTTTTTTTATTTTTGGACAATCATTTGACTCGAGCTTATAGGATTCATATGCCTAATGCATGAGAAGTAAGATTATTGGCCAAAATTAGTGAGAAGGGGGAGGTGTGTTTCCACCATGGCTCTCAAAGATCAAGTCAAGTTTCTCTGACAAAGGTGGAAGCCTTCCAATCAAGAGTTTAATAATATGCTTTTAGGCATGATGTTATAAAAGAAATTCTCATCCAACTAAGGGGTTGCTAATTCTTTTATCTTGATTTTTAACTTAGGCTTTAAATGAGGTTATGAGTTATTTATTTTAATTTTGAGTTGATTAATTTTCTAGAAGATTTATTTTTCCTAAGAGCCTAATCATCATCATGGCCATACATCAAGCAAGGAAGAAACTAGCAAAATATGTCATCTTAATGCACAAGCTAAACAAAACATCAAACATTTTATAAAGCTAGCAAAGAATAAAAGATAAATGTGGTGCCATCGCACAAACCCGAAAATAAATTAGGTAGCCAAGCTCTACCCTTATACAACCCGGATTACAAATAAATTAATTTACAATCAAGTAAGGAAATTCATGTTATGGGAGGGGTCTTCATTTCTTCTTTTCTTTTTTCTTCCTTCTTCTTTCTTCTTTCTTCTTTTGGTTCCTTCTTTTGGATGGTTGGAAGGTGGTTGCTCCAAAGGCCTTACATGCTGCATAAGATGAGGTCTTATGACCAATGCTCACCCTAATCCCCCATAACATTCATTCCAAAATCCTAATTGTAAAAATTACATGAAAAGAAAAAGTAAATCTAACTAACACCTGCAAAATATATATTAGCTAAATAAATAATACAAATCCTAAGCATGTATACTGGACTTAGCATCCCACACATGGGTAACTAAGTCAACCTGACCTATTGAATTATGCTTAGGGGTATAAGCACCTACATAACAAAAGCAATTATATTTTTATTACAACGCCCTTTAAGCATAATCTACTACATAAAATAATAATTAAACTAGATCGTCCTACCATTCATTCTATGCACATTCACCCTAATGTTCAAACTAGAAATAATACATCACAAAATAAAAAAAAATATCAAGCGATGCACCTCCCTAATCTAAAGCTAGAAGTGGTGACTTAACCTAATGTGTGTGCTTTAAAAGGTTTGTGTGGTATGCTTAGCTATGGCTTTAAGTCTTTTATTTTCTAAGTGTGAAGATGTTTAACTTAGATGGGTGATTTCATTTAAGTTGTTTAGTTGATTTGGGTTGATTTTATTTTGTATTTTTGGATTGGTTTAAGTGAATCCTACAATTAATTATTAAGTTTTAAAGAGAGGGAAAAGAGAAGAAACTTCTCTTTCCTTCCCTACCTTAAGTAATTTCTAAAGTGGATTTATATTTAATTTTGTTTAGTGAATATTTTATTATTTGTTTTAATTAATCCTAAGTTTAGATTTTTCCTAAACCAACTTATTCAAAAAGAAAGGCATTTTAAGATTAAGTAAAGTGAACTAATATCATAAAACACACATCACTTCATTTCCCAACATGTATAACATGCATATGAATGGATCCTAAGCTTATCTATACATATAAATGAGAATGTTCTGCACACTTTATGATGAATGCTAAGAATTGTTAAATAAGAAAATTTGAATTCTTTATGATGCATGATTTTCATTAAGAAAAGAGATTTTCATATCCATTTTTCACATGCACACGTGTATGTATGAAAGGTATAAGTGAGTATGGCGCCATTGTTAGCACCATGGGTGTAAGGTTCAAGACCTACTTATGGCTACTTAAATCCTCACAAACTTAGGGTTGTCCAGACTAATATACCACTTTTCTTAAATACAAACACATATATAAAAGAAATGAATGGAAAAAGAAAGATGCAAAAAAGTTTATGTTGGTTGATTTATTTTATTTATGCAACTTTATATGTACAAGTGTAGATATCCTCTTAGGTAATAGTATAGGAATGAAATTATGCAAGTGTTGTGTTCTTTTCAAATGAACTGTACACTTTGCCAAATCCTACTCAAAACTATGCTAAAAGAAAGAGAAGGAAAGTTACACTATGCACATCTTCATATTTATATCCACATGCAAGCTCATAAATAGTTATAAGTAGCACACTTTCAGTTTTGGATGTTTGATTTATAGAATTTTGAAAATAGTTTTGAATTTAATAGTGATAATAACCACTCATATTTTTTACTTTAGCCAAAACATGCAAGTTGACATAAAGAAAATATCTCATTTTTCAATTTGATTTTTGAAAAGCATGAATGCATGAAATTCATATGACATACACATTTAGCATGTTAGTGAAGAACTAAAGTGATGAAAGCATGTAAACACATTCACCATAATTAATTTTTAAAGATAATCCTATGAAATAAGAAAATTTAAAATAAATCAAGTTATTTTTTAAGGAAGGCTTGATTTTATTTTGAGTTTGATTTAATTTGAAAATGTGAGGTGAGTTTGTTGTTCCTAACCCATTCCCACATATATTTGTTGTCCTGGTTTAATTTTAAGTGATTAGATCAATTTTATGCTTTGGTTAGGTTAAGGGATGAATTAAGTGTGTTAATTACCCCTTACCTATACCACCTTAGCATATTTAATCAAATAATTATGAGCCAATGAGATGACATAAAACCACACAAGGAATTTAAATCAGTAATGCACCTATAAAAGAAAAGGTCCTAATGCAATTGGCTAATGATTAATGATTAATTAAACTAAGGGGTTTAACTTAAGTAATTTCATAACCCCTCTCACACATGTGAGTTGGGTTTTGATTTTCATAATGTACTTATATTATTGAACACCTAAGCATCTACCTAAGATAGATTAATTGAGTTCTAAAAAGTTTTAGAATTTTATGAAATTAATTAAGGGGGTAATTAGTGAATTAACCCTTAATTAAGGTTAGATTAAGGAAGAAAGAGGTTTAAGGAATATCTTAATGAAAATATCTTAAAATTATTCCCTAAATTTCATATTTACTTAAGCAAAACTTAATGGATTCAATCAGAGGGTTAAACTACTAATTATATCCTTGATTAAGCTTAATTACATTAAGGTAATGATTAAGGAATGAACTAGCAATTCCTCTAATTAAGCTGCCAATAAATCCCAAGAAAATTAGAGGCAAGGGTCATCCCATTAATTATGCACAAGAAGTTTGGGATTAGTAAGTGGAGTAATTAGAGGGTAATTAGCAAAATAAGATTCTCAATGAAACCCAAATTTAGAGAAAAGCACTATTTAAAATCCATTCAAATTATTTTTAGAATATTCTATGTTCAATTATCTATCCAATGCAATTTATTTCATATTTGTTTGATTATTCTAGGCTTATATATTAATTTAGGAAGTTTCCATGATTAATTAGTGATTTAATAGCCTTGATTACCATGTGGGTCGCGATGCATGCGCCACATGGTGCTATGGATTCTGATTAAAGTTATCACAGCGCGCCATGCGTGGCAGACTTTCATCCATCCATCAGATCTCGAGGTTAAAGTCAAAGATCTAAGGGATTAAATATGAGATTTACGTGTCTTAAATCATGGCCATCCATCCAAAATGCACGGATGGATGGTCCATGATCTATCATTGTATTTCTATGAAAATGGAGACCGTCCATCTTCTAGGGGATGATTCGAGCTTGATTGAGCTCGAATTTATCCCAAAACTTACCTACACCATCTAAGTACAAAGGAAAACACATATAATGGCTAGATCTGCATGGAATTAAATTTTACTTCATAAAGGACCAAACCACATTGAACTTAAGCTCAGTTTAATGGCTGACTTTGCTGGAGGTGATCACCGGTGATCGATTCCCTTGGAGAAGCATTGTCTAGTGGAGACAAAGCTTTGTTGAAGTTTGGAGGTCTTAAGATTGGGTGGATCCTCCTATGGGCCAAATCCTCCTTGACTTGAGCTCGATCTTGATCAAGAATGGTCTTTCCTTACCTTTGGAACTTAGGAAAGAGCTTAGGCAAGTTTGATTGAGCTCACTGATGGAGTTTGCAAAGGGAATTGGGTTGATTTGAAGTGTAGGCTAATTTCAATTTTCAGTGGAGCTCCCTTATTTTCAAGCTATAAAAATCAAGAAGATGGAGTTTGGAAAATGCTTGAGAGAGCTTAAGGAGGCTGGGAAATGACTTCTCTAGCTTCTTATTACTCAATCAAATTAGGGAATCATGAATTGAATTCAAATTAGGGGGAGTATATCTCCCCCTTGAAGGATCGAATGGTCATGCCTTCACTTGCCATTTTGATTGAGTTGAGCTCATGTAATGGGTTGTTAGGCTATTAGAGGCTTACACATTGGTAGTTTTGGCCAGAGGGGTAGTGGGAAAGTTGTCATGTGTTTAATTGAGTGGAGGAAGGATTTCCATGTGCTCAATTTGAAGGAGGTGGTTGATTTTAGCCTTATGCTAGGTTTGGCTAACCCAAACCCATTCACACACTAGAATTCACTTGATCCACTAAGAGGGTGCCAAGTGATTATGGAGGGGATTTGACCAAATTCCAAGTGGATTTGGCCAAAATTTACCCTTTGACCTAGGGGTAAAAAGGTCATTTGGCTTGGGTTTCAATTTGATAATGTTTGATATGTTTGAAAAATATGTTAGACCAAGTTTCATTGAATTTGGAGTTGGTTTGATATGATTTGGCTCATGTTGACCCATTTAGGTCAAAATGGGTCAACTTGGGTCAAGTTGACCAATTGGTCAAATTTGGTCAAACCAAGGGATGGGTCAAGTCCATATGACTATTTGAAATATTTTTGTGGCTTTGATTTGATTCAATTTAGTTTATATTTGGTTTTGGTTCAATTGAGTTCATTTAGGTCAAATGGGTCAAGTTGACCAATTTGACCCATTTGACCTATTTGGGCTAGGTCATGGGTTGGTTCATGTTTGGTTGGTCATATGAAATGGATTGGTATCTTTTTTTTCCAATCAATTTGGTTTATATTTGAGTTTGGCTCAATATGACCCTTTAGGTTAAGTTGGGTTCAAAGTCAATTGGGCTAGGTTAGGTCTAGTTGGGAAATTGAGGCATTGGTCAAGTTCAACAATCATTTTGGAATGAACTTGACCCATTGGTTTCAATCAATTTGACTTAGATTAAGTTTTTACATATTTGGACATTTTAGGTCAAGTGGCCAATTGGGCTAGGTTAGCCTCAAATGTTGACTTGGTCAAGTTCAAACATTGGTTATGAATGAACTTAGATCATTAGTTTCAATCAATTTGGCCTATGGTGGATTTTGGCTATGTTGGGTTTCATTTTGGCTAAGTGTTGACTTGGTCAACCCGTAGGTTTAACTTGGTTTGACCCAATTTGAGTGATTGATCATCTCATGATGATTATTGATCATGACGAGAGGCTTAGGTGGGCTTAGTTCAATCCAATTTGGTTAGGATTAAAGTTTGGCTCATAAGGGTACTTTAGGTCACTTTGGGTCAAGTGAGCCTAAGTGGGTCAAATGGCTTGGTCAAAGCTTGATTTGAGTTTGATTGAACTCACATATAGACTTATGATTGAAATATAAATCCATTTGTAAGTGGTTTGAAGTCAAATGGGTTTTGATTCATTTGACAATTTCAAGTTCAAGGGGTGAACATGGGTTTGACTTATGTTTGATTTTTTTTAAATTGAGTTTTGAATTGGTGATTGAAGCTTGTGTTTATATCTGGATTCATGATAGTCAAAACTAATTTTATTTTTTAATTTATTTTGATGGATTCTATTGGTTTGCGTTGGATCATACTGAGAAGGAGCTTATATCAGCTTAGACCTATCTCAAATTTAAAGAACCAAAGGGAGTAGTTTTTCGACCGATGGGAGAACTATCCGACCAAAGGAGTACCTTTTGGTTTGCAATGATTAATTTAAGGGAAGAAAGCATCTGAGACTCAAATCTTCCACTACAAAAGACCACTGGGGTGATCGGTTGCTTTGGGAAACAAATCGAACCCGACCTAAGGTTGCCCGTCGATTTGTGAAAATCATGCTAGAAAGAATGTGACATAATCTTACATCTTCCAAAGTGGAATGAAAGGTAATAGGCATAATAGATTGAACCCAACCTGAGTGACAGGCACCACCCGAGGATTTATCTCAACTCAAGTAGTCAAGCAATTCCTATAGGGAGTTCTGCTAACACTACCTTAAATATAGGATGTCTGCTTGGGAAAAAGGGTCCTTTGGGAGATTAAATTCCTAATCCATGTTAATTAATTAATTAGTTTATTTATCGTGGACCTTTATGAGGGATCAAACGAGAAGGAGCTTATATCAACCTAGATATCTCGACTAAATAAAGGGATAATCAGGCATCCACGAACAAATTCTCCAACCACGTGGGGTGGCTAAAGGGGATTGTCCAATCCAAAAGTAACATTAGTGTCTAAATGGGGTCACAAAGGATGTGATCCAAATAGAATGCTAGGGAGAGGGTCAAAGGCTTAATCCAAAACCTCGGAGATGACATGGCTACATATATCAAGGTCAATCCTAAGGAGAAAGTGGGGTCTCACAACCAAGAGTGGTGTATCCATTGGGTGAGTTGCATAATGAACATCAACCAACCCAACTTTGCAATAAATTAGGTGGAAGAAAGCTCTACATCCTCCTATAGTGAAACTGATTGTTGGGATAGTCTGTCTTCGACTCAACGGATGCTATCTGACCTAGGGCGACTACATAATGAATTCCACTAGAGGACTTATATCAACTCAAATGTAGTCAAGAGGAAAGGAGCCTTTGGGGTACTTATCCTAAACCTCGAGTATACTCAACCTAGTTAAATCATGATGATTAATTCAAGAAGAAAGCTATGGGACTCACATCTTCTTAAATAAAATCAACATGAGGTAGCTTACTGGTTGGGCAGTGAAGTATACCATACTAACAAGCCGCTCATTAGTTTGCAATGGTCAAGTTAAGAAGAAAGCACGGGGACTCATATCTTCCAAACAAGTGACCACTGGGGTGACATACTACCAAGGAAGCATGTAGACCTGACCTAGAGCAGCTAATGAGTGAGTGCCATAAGGAGCTTGTTCCCACAACAAAATAGCCTGAGATAAAAGATATGTGTTTATTTTTGTGCATGTGTTAATGGGAATAGGATGCCTCTCAGGTTCTCTCACACCTACCTTAAACACGCTTAGGGATTTTGATGAAATGATGCCACAGGTGAAAATCAAGAATTCCCACCAAGAAAGGATGCTGCTCGAGTTCTCTCACACCTAACTTAGTTATGCTAATCAAAATAGGATGCCTCTTGGGTTCTCTCACACCTATTCTAAGAAGACAGTCTCATTGTGTCGTGTTGTGAAAGAGGGATAGGATGCTGTTTGGGGACTCTTACACCTAACTTAAACACGTCATGGTGGACTCGCAAGATAAGCAAACAACGCTTTAAAAGAAGAGAAGATTTTGATGAAATGGAATCAAGTTTTTGTTGATTGATAGAATTATTTTCAAAACATGAGTATTTTTTATGGGTAATATTCTTGAAATAAATCCCATTAATTGGAAGCATCGGGTGTTCCCCTTTACAATCAATAAGCTGATAAGATCCTCCTTGGTAGGCCTTCTCTATGACATAAGGGCCTTCCCAAGTGGGTTCAAACTTGCCTCCATATTTTGATGGGCAAGAATAGTCTCCCAGTCTAACACAAGTTCTCCTACTCAAAAAAAGACCTTTGACCAACTTATTGTGAACTTGAATAATTTTAGCCTTGTACAACCCGAGGTTTTTGCACGCACATAAGCGAATCTCCTCTAAACTTTCGAGCTCTTCTACCTATAACTTTGCATTCTTCTCTATAGTGATCTTGCTACCCAATGCTATCCTTAGTGATGGGAGTTGAACTTCTAAAGGTAGAGCGGCTTCAGTCACATACATTAAGGAAAATGGGGTATATTGAATTGGAGTTCAGTATGTGATGCGGTAGGCCCGCAAGGCTTCAACCAACTGCTCATTCCATTAATACTTATTGTCATCAAGAGTCTTCTTTAGTATTTGGATGAGAGTTTTGTTGAATGCTTTTGCTAAGCCATTTTCTCTAAGTAGTAGATGGTGGAGTATCTCCAATCTATCTAGTATCTTTTAGTGAAGTTGTTGATCTTGATGCTTTTGAATGCAGTGTCATTACTAGATATAATTTATCGAGGCACCCCAAACCTATATATGATATGGTTCCTAAAAACCTTAAGCACATGCTGAGTTGTGACCTCTCTGAGTGGGATTGCCTCTGCCCACTTGGAAAAGTAGTCGGTGGTAGCTAAGATAAACCGATGACCCTTTGAGGAAGGAGGATCAATCGAACCCACAATTTGGTACCCAAAACTCAAATGGCCATGAGGCCAATGTAGGATGTAGAATATTGGGTGGTTGGAGGACCACACCGTTACACTCGATGGCATCTCTAGCTACATCCATGCAGATGTAATCAAGGCCAGTATCCTAGTCTCTTGATCTTCATCTTCATTTTGGACCAGATGCGCCCACATAACCAAATGTATGTAATTACAATGTCACAAATAACGTAATCATATCTGGTCAAAGGACCGTCGGTACAGGATGCCATCAACGAGAGTATTAAAGAGAGCTATCTGTTTCACCTGATGGGCTTGTAAACTTTCTTGAGGTAGTTTGCCGATATTCAAATAGTCTATGAACGATTGCCTCTAATCTAGCACCTTGCCCAACGGTAACCTCCCCTTTAAGAGAAATTCTCTCAATGAGTTCAGCATCAATAAGGGATAAGACTTGTCTATTTTGAACCCTTATTGGAATGGACTCATCTTTTGAACATGCCAATTCTCTGGCAAGTTTGGTCAAAGCATATGCTATTGCGTTCTCTACTTGGGGAACCATGTAGATGATGACTTCAGGGATTTGGGCCAACAGCTTCATGGTATACTCCTGGTAATGATGAAGCTCAGGTTTGAGAACCTTATAGAACCGATAACTGATTGATGACCAATTGAGAACCCCAAAGATGTTGATGATCTTGACACCGATGGCTAACTCTAAATCAAAGCCTCATACCCAGCAGTGGTTGGAAAGATGGTATGAGAATCTCATCACATTATGGAGAGTTAAGAGAACTATTCTACCTCGCCTTTCTCGGAAGAGTGCTTCCCTTTATGATGAAGTTCATAAAAATACATCTCCCATCGATAATTGTCAACCACCCCTAAGATCATGATCTGTTCATCAAGGATATCATCACTAAGCGGAGAATCAGCAGGAAGTGGGTGTGTTGCTAAGAAATCTGCTTGTGCTTGTCCTTTTACCGCACGAAGGGGTACGGAGATATCAAATTGTAAGAGGATCATGGACCAGCGTGCCAACCGTCAGAATAGCATTGGCCGTGTCATGAGATACTGCAGTGGATTGGTTCCAGAGATCAAGTTGACCTTATGAGAAAGCATATAGTGTTGTAGCTTTTAGGGCATAAATATCAAAGCTAGGCAATGTTTCTCTATAAGTAGATAGTTCACTTCAACAGGAATCAGACAATGGCTGAGGAAGTAGAGAACACTCTCCTTCACTTCGTCATTGGCTTGGGCCAACAGAGGACTGAGAGAGTCATCTAAGGCAATAGTGTTGAGCATGAGTGGTCTACCCAAGATAGGGGCAGCTAGAACTAGTGGCTTCACCAAATACTGTTTGATATCTTTAAAGGAATGATGGTACTTATCATCCCACTTGAACTTGGCATCCTTTTTGACAAGTGCTGAGAATGGCTTGCATCTCTCTAATAGGTTAGAAATAAAGCATCTCAAATATGCCAACCGTCCTTGGAAAGATCTGAAAGTTAAACTTAGAGGTGATATTTCTAAGATAGCTTTAATCTTTTCTAGATCTATTTCAATTTCCTGTAACAAAACCGGAGAACTCAAATGCACTGGGATTCATTTTGAGGTTATATTATCCTATTCAAAAATTACTCAAGTCAAAGAGATTCCGCCTTTTCTCGCTTCTAACTACTATCATCAATGTAGCACTCAACATGATGGATGAGTTCATTAAAGATTGTCATGGCCCGCTGGTATGTAGTATCGATTTTAAGGCCAAAGGCATGCATGACCCTATAATAAAAGATTCTGATTAGGGTTCAAAAAGTAGTGTTTCTTTCATCTTCAGGAGACATGTTGATTTGGTTCTATCAAGATGGCCCATCAATGAAAGAGAACACTGCATGAGATGAGGCAATGTCCACCATTAGTTCTGGTATATGAAGAGGAAACTCATCCTTAGGACATGCATTATTTAAGTCCCTGAAATTGACACATATGCAAATTTTATCATTCTTCTTCTTAACTAGGATGGCTCTAGATAACCAGGCAGAATATTTTTCTTCCCTGATCAAACCAGCATCGATCAATTACTTGACTTCAAAAATGGCCTGTTGTTCGATTTCTAACCGCATGCATCTATGAGCTTGCTTGATAGGGTTAGTACTAGGATCTATTGCTAGCATGTGGACTACTACGTCAGGAGACAATCTGAGCATCTCTTCATAACTCCATGCAAAGTAGTCCTTAAACTCAATCAATAGCCTAACTAAGTCATTGGTTTCTTCTTCATTCAGCAAAGAACTTATGTACATTGGGCGTGGATGTTCTTCTGTCCCGAGGTTGATTTCTTTAAGCTTGTCAATTATTGAATAGATATCCTCTTCAAATTCTGGTGGTTCATCTTTGATTTGGAGATTATCTAGATCATCTAAGATTTCTAAATGCACATTCTTATAAGAGTTGGTGGTGTGTGAAAAGAACCTATCAGACTCAAAGTGATTGGTAACAAATAAGCAGTAATCGTCATCATCAACAGGACCCATCATACCGAATCCTAATCCTACTCTTGATTGTGCTTCATGCATGTATTGTTCCATAGCTTCTCAAAATAATCTAACCTGTGCTTGGACCATGTATGAGGAACCAAACCTTTCTGTATAAGATTATGAATACAAGGAGAGTAAAAGTCAAACAGTAGTTCCATTAATTCTTTGTATGAATTTTTCTCAAGTTCTACATCAACTTCAGGACTTGAGGAGGATGACCCTCAAAAGAATCTCTTGCTTCATATCACTGGAAAACTTAGGGGCTTCCTTAACTACTAAACCTTCAACTTTTTGGGGTGAGAGTGAGGTTAGAACTAAGGTTCCCAACTGCTACCTGATAGTTTTACATACATCTAATTCAAATACTTTGCTTTGTTTGGAGGCATCTCTTCATAACTCCATGCAAAGTAGTCCTTAAACTCAGTGAATAGCCTAACTAAGTCATTAGTTTCTTCTTCATTTAGCAAAGAACTGATGTACATCGGGAGTGGATTTTCTTCTATCTTGAGGTTGATTTCTTTAAGCTTATCAATTATTGAATAGATCTCCTCTTCAAATTCTGGTGGTTTATCTTCGATTTGGAGATCATCTGGATCATCTGAGATTGTTAAACACACATTCTCATAAGAGTTACTATTGTGTGAAAAGAGCTTATCATACTCAAAATGATTGGTAATAACCAAGTAAAGAATCATCATCAACTGACCACCGCAAATCCTAGTCATGCTCTTGATTATGCTCATATTGTTCCACGCTCTCAAAATACACTGTGCTTGGACCATGTATGAGGAACCAAACCATTCTTTATAAGATTATGAACACAAGGAGAGTAAAGTCAAACGATAGTTTCATTAATTTTTTGTATGAATTTTTCTTAAGTTCTACATCAACTTTAGGACTTCAGGATGATGATCCTAAAATGAATCTCTTCAACTTCATATCACTGGAAAACTTAGAGGCTTCCTTAACTACTAAACCTTCAACTTTTTGGGGTGAAAGTGAGGTTAGAGCTAAGGTTCTCAACTGCTGCCTGATAGTTTTACATACATCTGATTCAAATACTTTGCTTTGTTTGGAGGATCGATCTTCCTCACTATCTGGCTCGAGTGTCACCTCTAATGAAACCCGCTGAGAGGGGTTGGTTGGTATATTGGTCAAATTAGACTAGTCCTCCAAACTGGATTCCAAGTTTATGTGAATAGCAGGGGTACTCCTATGAATTGGAACATATACCCTATTGCCTGATGGCCAACTAGGGGGCCTTCCACCTATGAAACTGCCTCTATTTCTGCCTCTACCTCTACCTTGTGGAGGTTGAGTCATCCTACCCACATGTCAATATGCAGAAATGAGCTGTGGGTGGAATGTGATATGCAGATCTATTTGTTCTTCAATTCCCCTTTTTGTTCACTTGGATTTTCCTTTTTCTTTTCTTTTTCTTTTGAATTTGATTTTTGTCCAAGTTCACAAGAAAAGGTGTTTTGAGGAAAATAGTAGATCATATCCTCATATATCTCAATCTCTAACTGAAAATGACTTTTCATCTCCCTTGACACAGTATTTAATCCCATCCTTCCTAAACTTGATACACTAATGGAGGGAGGATGGAATTAACTTATTCTGATGTATCCAGTGCCTACCGAGCAAAGCGGTGAATGAAGTATTTGAATTAATGATGTAAAACATGGCTTCAATCTTTCAATCACCTATCTCCAAAGGTAACACAATGGAACCTAAAGCCCGCTCACCTTATTCATTGAATCCTCTCAACATCATCCGATCTCCTCGAAGTGTGGAGATGTCGATCCTCAAATAGGCAAGGGTCTATAGACTCATAATATTCACTGATGTACTTGGATCGATGAGAACTTTGGAAAGTTTGAATCTGCCCATGTCAACTGTAATGTAAAGGGGATAGTTATGCTCCATGTCCCCAAGAAGAAGGTCTTCATCTGTGAAAGTGATCCCCTGAGCTTCTCTAGAATAATGCACCTCCTCACCAATAGCGGTTAGCTAAGCTAAGCATATCCCAGGATCAAGGAAAGCCATGATTAATGATTCCCTCATCTCTTAAGATAAAAAAGGGCATCGTATATGCTTAGTTTAGATGACAACTTTCTTAAATAAGAAAGGACATTGTAGTCCACCTTGGGCTGATCCTCCACAAGCATATCCAAGGGTGGAGCATCCTGTGGAGGAGCTTCATCCTCTAAACCAATGACTTGTTTCCCTATCTTGAGGCCCCTACTAGAACCTGCTACTACTGTTGATGTGATCTCTTGTGGCAGGGTAATGGAAGGTTCTACCTACACATCAGACTCACCTATAACTTTCCTATGGGACCCACGAACCCATAATATTTAGAGTAGGAAAGTCCAACTCTGAATCAGAAAGAGGAAGATCAGAATTGTTATAGTTGTTGTTTAGACTTGAAGAGTTATTAGGAATAGATTCAGACAACTCATCAGAAGTGACACAGATGTAATTCAAGCTAGCTTTATCCTTCAATTTCTTTGATTTAATAGGAGGTACAAAGTAGAAATCAATTAAAATAAGAGGGGTGAGGGATTTGATGCCCTCATCCATCAATACAAGATGTCTACTAGTAGAAGAAGAACTAGTTGAAGTAGTGGTAGCTGCTGATGTAGTAGCTGTAACGGTAGACTGGAAGCTGGACTCAATCGGTGGTTGTGCTACTAAGCTATCCCGGGCTGGCACATGTTGTTGCTGCCGTTGAGCTCCCCTTTCTTTGAGTTAGCTCTAGCAACTTGCAGACCTTCCTTGATGTTGGAAGTTTGAGCTGACTCAGGCACCTGCAATGAAAGTTTCTTGATCTTCTGAGTAATCTTTTTAGAGGTTTTAGATAAGGAGATATCCCAACCTTCTTTGGTTTTGAAAGGATATCAAGTATCCCCAAGGATTACCCTAATGGAACTGGATGGTTGTTCCACAAGGTATTTCTTTGGGATAACTATAGCACCATTCTTGAAGCTATGTTCAAGCCAGCCCTTAAAT
The DNA here is from genome assembly GCA_021442155.1 of Cymbidium sinense. NCBI lineage: Eukaryota > Viridiplantae > Streptophyta > Magnoliopsida > Asparagales > Orchidaceae > Cymbidium > Cymbidium sinense. Next base: position 77,310,317 of record CM038228.1, on the reverse strand, counting down.
ATGAAGCAATCCTCTAAAATGTGACCTATCATATGGTGGTAGGGGCAAAAGTTAAGATTATAGATTTTGTCACGAGTAGCTAAAAATCAAGTTTCTTTAATAGATTCTTAAAGATCGTTATGATTACTTCCCTTTTAAATGAATAAGGTATGTTAAGTTTATCCAAAAGAGTAGGTGGAACATAGCTACCTGGCAGTGGATATATGTACCACTCATCACCGGTGACGTATCAGGAGGCGTGAATGGAGGCTACTAGGCCAACAGGCTTCCTTGATGGTGGTAGAGGAGGTGGAAGCATCAGCTGATGAGCATGAGGCCTCTCAAGCTGCTCTCTGGCTAGTTTCTTCCCCTTGTCTATCACTGTCATTGTTTTGGGCTTCTTCTCGTATACCTTCTGTGGCTTTGATTTGGGCAACTGGTCTTGAAAAGGCAACTGTGTGGCCTCTCTTTGCAGACTAGCCGCCTTGTTGATTAACTTCTCAAAAGTTTTGATGGTGAAGCCCTTATGCATGAAGGCGACAAGGCCATAGATATTCTTTAGAAAAATCTCAATGGCATGCTATTCAGATAGCTATGGTTTGCATTTCATACTCAGGCTATGCCATCTGAGAATATAGTCAACAAGGGACTCACCTGGGTGTTGTTGTGCTACAATAAGATCGCCAATAGTAACCCTTTGATAAGCTCCAGCAAACCTCTTAATAAAGAGTTGCTCCAACTCAGCAAAAGTCTTTATTGAACTATTGGGAAGTTCAGCATACTAATCAAAAGCTATCCCTATTAGGTTACTAACGAAGAGATGAAAAAGTAAAGCATCACTGCCACCAGCATTGCAACAACTAGCTCAAATGGTGTCGCCAGTTTTCACTTCCATCAAAACTCTTGAAGGAAGGTGGAACGAAACCCTCGGGATATTGGATTGCATAAAATTCCTCCATGTAGAGTCTACCCTTTGGAACTGATGATCCTCCTTGGGCTTAAGCCAATACTTCCTTCACCTGTTGCTCAACCATGGACTTGATATATTTTTCTTGTATGGAGGTACTTTCCACTACCTTCCTATACATGCTAGTGCTACCTTGTTCTAATGGAGGTAAAGTCTTGGCTAGGTCCAAGACATGCACCAACTCTGACTGACTAGTCTCAATTGTGGTAGGATGAACTACTGTGCTTATTTCTGAAGTACTGAGACTATTACTAACAAGTCCTCAAGCTACCTCACCATCCTATCTATTTGTTCATCTTTCTATTTTAATTGATATCGGAGGTGTTGGGCTGATTGGTATGTGTCTTCCCGCTCAGCCTTATCACCTTCCATAGTCTGCTGCTCTCTAAGGAGGGATCCCCTAGTATCTACCATGCAAAACCATACAAAGTCTCCCAACAAATCATCTTCGTTAGGATCAAAGCTGATCTTCTCCTCATCAGACCAGTTGTATCCTAAGATCTCCTTCTTTTCCATGAAATAGTGAGCTACTATGTCATCTAAAGAATGATCTATCTAATCGCACAAATGCTTACCTGATGGGATCCACATCATGTATTGTGAGGCACCGGACCTCCCCTACTGCTGGAGAATCAACCCTGTGAGGGCTCTACTCACTAGAAGATATACACGCCTAACTATCACTGACTCTATATGGGGGTGACACTCTTAAGAGGTTCTATAATCATGGGAGCAATTGGGTTGCCACCCTCCCCCTCTGCAACTGTTGTAACCATCTCCAAATCCTACTGCGGTGGTGATGGTGAAGGGATGACCACTATGCTTCGGGGTTTCCATTCCTTTCACACCACAACTGGGGTAGAAGGAGGTGGAGAGCTTGGTCTCTCTACAGTAGGCGGTGTAGATGGAATGGGATCCCTCGGCCATAGCCAGATCACCAATGCAGTCCTCTTCTCCCCTGATGTGGCCTTCATGGCCTTGGAAGCAATTGGAGATGCTGATACATGAACGACTGGGTGGGTGGTGGAGACACCACCGACTCTCTCAGAATAGAAGATCTCCTCCTATGATGAGTAGTCCCCATAAGTAAAATATTGTCTATGTGATCGACACGGGTAGCATGCCGATTGAGAAAATCAATGAGTGCATAGGCCGCTAATTGCCACCAAACCTCCACCTCTCTCAACTAATGATATGAACTATAGTATGGGCCTCTTTGGCCCTCTCCTATCATAGATGCTTCCCCACATTGTGGGGGATAGTAGATCTCAAGTCAAATTGAGCCTCAACTCAACGCCTATAGCCGCAACTTAAGTGAATCAAAGTGAGGCCAACATATGACCTCCAACTCTGACCGGGACTAGAATTGAACCGGTGGAGGTGAAGTAGATCCTCCTAGCATCGCTCTGCTAGACCCAAAGAGAAAGATGAAATGGTTTCCGAGGGAAATCAAGAGGGCAACTCCTCCACAACGAATGCCTCCATTTCCACAGGATGCATGGTACCGCTTAATCATGCAATTTTATTCCTCCTCGAGGTCTTAGTGGGGCGGTAGTGCAATCTGCGGAAGAGACTATCTGGGATGGAGCCTTCCCTTTGAAGGTGCTTCGAGTAAGTCAGCCCTCACTAGGCGAGAAACAGCACCTTGCACTATCATGTAATGGCGATCTTGACTATAGGAACAAACACGCCTTCCTCTTGGTGAGAATTAGGAGCATATCAATTGACCAACTACCTTGGTCCGCTCCTACAATGGTGAGGGGAGTGCCCTCATAGTTAATCCTCGCCTCCTCAAAGCCTCTTCCAAAATGAATGAGGTGGGCGCAATCAGAACAGGGAAGGCTAGCCTGATCCAGAGCCAAGTCCATCCCATGGAGAAAGGTGAAAACATATTTTAACCATTTTCATCAACTAAAACTAAGCTGAACTCAAAACGAATGAAAGTCTACAATTTTAAAAATAAACTTGAATCAGATTCCTGTTGACTTTGAATTTTGAATTTAGAATTTGAACTCATACTCAACACTTTGAAAATGTTAAGTTGAGTTCAAATGATTTAGAATAGATTTTGAGATTTTGATTAGAAAGAGGAATTGTTTGGATATAGAATCCATTTTCAACAAATTTGGATATGTTGAAGATGGGTTCAAATATTTTTGTTTAAAGATGCTTCCATAGACTCATATTTGAATTTTAATTTCGATTTTGAGGACCCTTTACTTAACAAATTTAGGTATGTTAAAGTAAAGGGTCAATTTTGTTTTTTTTTTTTTTTGGATTTGAGATTTTTGGAATTTATTCACTTAGCAAATTTGGGTATGCTAAGTGAGATGTTTGAAAACAAGTCTTTTTTGTTTCTTTCATTTGTTTTATTTTGTGAATCATTTTATGATTTGAAAAGAGATATGGAATTTCCCATTTAGCAAATTTGGGTATGCTAAATGAGGAAATCCAAGTGTGTTTATTTTTTTGGAAATTTTTGAAAATAGGATTCTTAGAAAATTCAAGTATGCTAAGAAAATCCTAATGTGTTTTTTTTGAATTTAATTTGATTTTGAAAAAGTAGGATCCTTAGCAAATTTAAGTACTCTAAGGAAATCCTAATGTGTTTCTTTTGATTTTAATTTATTTTTGAAAGTACAATCCTTAATAAATTTAAGTATGCTAAGAGAATCCTAATGTGTTTCTTTTTGGTTTTGATTTATTTTTAACTGAAAGTGGAGACTTCACTTTAGCAAATATGGTATGCTAAAAATGAAGCTCCATTTAATTTTTTGAAATGGAAATTTCACTTAGTAAATTTGAGTATGCTAAATGAAATTCTAAAAGATGTGTTTAAAATTTTTGTGTTTTGGGTTTGTTTTGAAAATGGAGACTTCACTTTAGCAAATTGGGTATGCTAAAGAATGAAATTCCAAAAGTGTTTTTGAAAATTTTGTGAAATGAAAATTTCACTTTAGCAAATTTGAGTATGCTAAAATGTGTTTTGGATTTTGAAAAAGGGAGACTTCATTTTATCAAATGGGGTATGTTAAATTGAAGTTCCAAATATGTTTTGAAAAAAAAAATTATGAAATGGAGATTTCACTTAGCAAATTTGAGTATGCTAAATGAAATTCCAAAAGAGTGTTTCAAATTTTTTTTGTTTTGAATTTTGAAAAGGGGAGACTTCATTTTAGCAAATGGGGTATGCTAAATTGAAGTTCCAAATATATTTTGAAAATATTTATGAAATGAGATTTCACTTAGCAAATTTGAGTATGCTAAATGAAATTCCAAAAGTGTGTTTCAAATTTTTTTTGTTTTGAATTTTGAAAAGGGGAGACTTTGTTTTAGCAAATGGGGTATGCTAAATTGAAGTTCCAAATATGTTTTGAAAATTTTTGTGGAAAGGGATTTCATTTAGCAAATTTAAGTATGCTAAATGAAACTCCAAAAGTATGTTTCAAATTTTATTTTTTAGAAAAGGGAGACTTCATTTTAGCAAATGGGATATACTATAATGAAGTTCCAAATATGTTTTGAAAAATTTTGTTTTTGTTGATTTTTGAAAAGGGAAATTTTCATTTAACAAATTTGGGTATGTAAGATGGAGATCAATTATGTTTTATTTTCCAAAGGTGTATATTTTGTGTGTGATTTTTTTTTGAAGAGGAAATCCCAACTTAATCATATATGGAATATGTTAGTATTTCAAAATAATGTTACTTTATTTTGAAATGAAATTTCTATTCAATGAATTTGGGTATATTGAATGGAGATATTCATATGTGCTTTTGAAAATTTATTTTTTATTTTGTTTGAAAGTGAAACCTCTACCCAATAAGTGTGGGTATATTGAATGGAGAGATTTCATATGTGCTTTTTGAAAATATGAAAGTTCCAACCTAATAAATATGGAATGTGTTAAGTGGAATTTTAAAGTTGTGATTTTGCTTGAAGATGTAATATCCATCCAACACATTCAGATGTATTGAATGGAAAAGCCCATCTTCAAATTTTATGCTTTTAAAAATATGATTGATGGAATTTTATTTTTAGAAAATGAGGCCTTCACCAAAAAATTAATTGGTTGAGAAACTCATTTGTGCTTTTTCTAAAATGTGATTGTTGAAATTTTATCTTTGCAAAGATGATCCTACATATAACAATCATAAAAATTATTAGATGAAGATGATTTAGGAAAATTTTTGTGAAAATTATTTTATTATGTGTATTTTTGAAAGAGTGCTCTTTTTAAAAGCAAGATTTTTATGAAGGATTTATTTTGTCTTTATTATTTTAGAATGAACCTTTCCTTACCATAAAAATGGTAAGGAGGAAGTCTTTAATTAATTCTTTTTGTTTATACTTTTATTTTTACCCATTAAGAAACCCAACGGAGGTTTTAAGACCAACACGGTGAGGTCCTAAAACCTAAAGATGCTAGCTTAACTTAAGGATGAAATAAGCATGCCAGAAAGAAAGATAGTCTTGGATTCATACAAAAGTACAAACCCTATCGATACTTGGAGACAATGATCATTTTAAAGATGGAGAGAGGAACCTTCCCAGTGAGTCGCCATGGTGAAATTTATTTTTGTGAGATTTCTAAAAAGAAAATGATATACTTCCATCTTCACTCTGTGGAATAAAATGAAGATAGAAATATACCTTTGCCTTTTTTATGCATTTTGACACCACGTAGATCCACAAATTTTCTTATTGAGGGTGATTGGGTATGACATCGAGGAGAGGTGTATTATCTCGAAAGATAGAAGTCACCGCCCTACAATAGATCTAATCATCTCAACAAGGACTCCTAAGTATAATGGGTCTGCATATGTGCCAGAGATTCTTCCCTACTATGAAAAAGTAAAGTAGGGTTTATTTTAAATTGGGTTCTTAAGTTCCCTACAGGGGCAAGCCCCATAGTTAATTACATCCTAAGGAAGGGGATTCCTTTGGAATTCTCTCGATTAAGGTAAATGATCATTGTCTCCAAAGATTTGAATAGGTAGGACTATCAATCAATTAGTTTATTTTGAAAAATAAATAAGATTGATCAAAGAGAGAGAGAGAGATATTAGCAAAGCCAAAGGAAGATAAGTAGGAGATGCTCATGATGCTAGGAAACATCTCAAACTATCCTATGATTAGGTTTTATGTTTTTAAAATTGAATTATTCATTTGAGTTGAATTTTTATTAGAAGTTTATAGACAATACAAGGTTATGGAAATGCCTAAGAGGTGAGGATTTATGCTTATGGCCCATAGAAGGGAGAAGCAACCTTAGAACCTAAATCTAGGGAGCTTTGGCGAGGGCCAAAACCATGACCTAAATCTAAGGCAAAAATTGGTATTTGGTTTGCCTCCACAAGAGAGGACAAACCGCCCGACTGCTTGGACTTACAACTACCTCGGGGTGGCTGCCAACTAACTCCTCTAATAATTTTAAATTCATGTAGGCAAGTCATATGATTTATGCATGATTGTTAGGCCATTATTTATTTTAGAAAGAAACTAAGTTCTTAAACTCACTCCCTAAGAGACTAGATCATATATGGGCATGAAAAATGACCTAGATCTAATGCAAAATATATTACATTTTATTTTTTTTTTGGATAATCATTTGACTCAGGCTTATAGGATTCATATGCATAATGCATGAGAAGTAAGATTATTGACCAAAATCAGTGAGAAGGGGGAGGTGTGTTTCCACCATGGCTCTCAAAGGTCAAACCAAGTTTCTCTAGCAAAGGTGGAAGCCCTCCAATCAAGAGTTTAATAATATTCTTTTATGCATGATGTTATAAAAGAAATACTCATCCAGCTAAGGGATTGCTAATTCTTTTATCTTAATTTTTAACTTAGGCTTTAAATGAGGTTATGAGTTATTTATTTTAAATTTTTGAGTTGATTTATTTGGTAGAAAATTTATTTTTTCCTAAGAGCCTAATCGTCATCCAGGATATACATCAAGTAAGGAAGAAATTAGGAAAAATCATCTTAATGCACATTTTATAAAGCTAGTGTGAAAGAATAAAAGGCCATTTGTGGTCGGGCACAACTGCACAAACCCGAAAATAAATTGGGTAGTCGAACTCTACCCTTATACAACCTAGATTACAAATGAATCAATTTATAATCAAGTAAGGAAATTCATGTTATGGGAGGGATCTTCATTTTATCTTTTCTTCTTTCTTCTTTCTTCTTTTGGTTCCTTCTTTGGATGGTTGGAAGGTGGTTGCTCCAAAGGCTTTACATGGTGCATAAGATGAGGTCTTATAACCAACTGCTCATCCTAATCCCTCATAACATTCATTCTGAAATCCTAATTGTAAAAGTTACATGAAAAGGAAAAGTAAATCTAACTAACACTTGAAAATAGAGATTAGCTAAACAAACCATATAAATCCCAAGCATGTATATTGGACTTAGCACCATGGGAAGTCCACGACCTATTGGATTATGCTTAGGGGTATAAGCACCACATCAAAAGTATTTATTTTTATTACGCCCCCAAGCACAATCCCAGAAAATAATTATTAGACTAGATCTTCATACCATTCATTCTACATTCATTCATTAGACTAAAATACATCACAACATAAAAGCAAACATCAAGCCATGCATCGCCCTAACCTAAAGTTAGAAGTGGTGACTTAACCTAATGTGTGTGCTTTAAAAGGTTTGTGTGGTTTCCTTAGCTATGACTTTAAGTCTTTAATTTTATAAGTGTGCAGATGTTCAACTTAGATGGGTGGTTTCATTTAAGTTGTTTAATTGATTTGGGATGATTTTATTTTGTGTTTTGGTTTGGTTTAAGTGAATCCTACAATTAATTACTAAGTTTTAAAGAGAGGAAAAAGAGAAGAAAACTTCTCTTTCCTTCCCTACTTTAAGTAATTTTTAAAGTGGATTCATATTTAATTTTGTTTAGTGAATATTTTATTATGTGTTTTAATTAATCCTAATTTTATATTTTCCTTTAACCAACCTATTCGAAAAGAAAGGCATTTTAAGATTAAGCAAAGTGAACTAATATTTCAAAACACACATCACTTTATTTCTTTTCCAATATGTATAACATGCATATGCATCCTAAGCATATCTATACATACAAATGGGAATGTTTAGCATACTTTATGATGAATGCTAAGAATTTTTACTTAAGAAAATTTGAATGCCTTATGATGCATGATTTTTAGTAAGTAGAAAAGAGATTTTCTTATCCATTTTTCACATGCACACATGCATGTATGAAAGGCATAAGTGAGTACGACGCCATTGTTAGAACTAGAGGTATAAGGTACAAGACCTGCTTAGGGCTACTTAAAGCCTCACAATCTCTGGGTTGTCCAGACTAATATACCAATTTTCTTAAATTCAAACACATGTATAAAAGAAATGAATGGAAAAAAAAAAAGATGCAAAAAAGTTTGTGTTGGTTGATTTATTTTGTTTATGCAATTTATATGTACAAGTGTAGATATCCTTCTTAGGTAATAGCATAGGAATAAATAGGAATGAGATTAGGCAAGTGTTGTGTTCTTTTCAAATAAACTATACACTTTGCCAAATCCTATTCAAAATTATGCTAAAAGGAAAGAGAAGGAAAGTTACACTATGCACATCTTCATATTTATATCCACATGCAAGCTCATAAATAATTATAAGTAGCACACTTTCAATTTTGGATGTTTGATTTATAGATTTTTAAAAATAATTTTGAATTTAATAGTGATAATAGTCATTATTTTACTTTAGCCAAAACATGCAAGTTGACATAAAGAAAATATTTCATTTTTCAATTTGATTTTTGAAAAGTATGAATGCATGAAATTCATATGATATACATATTTAGCATGTTAGAAAAGAACTAAAGTGATGAAAGAATGTAAATACAATCTCCCTAATTAATTTCTAAAGATAATCTTATGAAATAAGAAAGTTTAAAATAAATCAAGTTATTTTTAAGGAAGGTTTGATTTTATTTTGAGTTTGATTTAATTTGAGAAATGTGAGGTGAGTTTGCTGTTTCTAACCCATTCCTACATATGTTTATTGTTCTAGTTTAATTTTAAGTGATTAGATCAATTTTATGCCTTGATTAGGTTAAGGGATGAATTAAGTGTGTTAATTACCCCTTACAGATACCACCTTAGCATATTTAATCAAATAATTATGAGCCAATGAGATGACATAAAATCACACAAGAATTTAAATTACAATGCACCTAGAAAAGAAAAGGGCCTAATGCAATTGGCTCATAATAATGATTAATTAAACTAAGCGGGTTTAACTTAAGTAATTTCAAAACCCCTCTCACACATGTGAGTTGGGTTTTGATTTCCTTAATGTACTTAGGCTATTGAACATCTAAGCATCTACCCAAGATAGATTAATTGAGTTCTGGAAAGTTTTAGAATTTTATGAAATTAATTAAGGGGGTAATTAGTGAATTAACCCTTGATTAAGGTTAGATTAAGGAAGGAAGAGGTTTAAGGAATATCTTAAGGAAAATATCCCAAAATTATTCTAAATCTCATATTCACTTAAGCAAAACTTAATTGATTCAATCAGAGGGTTAAACAACTAATTATTATACCCTTAATTAATCTTAATTACATTAAGAGAGTGATTAAGGAATGAACTAGCAATTTCTAATTAAGCCACCAATAAATTCCAAGAAAATTAGGAGAGGCAAGGGTCATCCCACTAATTATGCACAAGAAGTTTGGGATTAATAAGTGGAGTAATTAGAGGGTAATTGATAAAATAAAATTCCCAATAAAACCCAAATTTAGAGAAAAGAACTATTCAAAATCCATTCAAATTATTTTTAGAATATTCTATGTGCAATTATCTATCTAATGCAATTTATTTCATATTTTTTTGGTTTTTAAAGGCTTAGATATGATTTTAAGAAGTTTCTATGGTTAATTAGTGATTTAATAGCCTTAATTAAATGTTTAATCTCATTGGCACCACGTGGGTTGCTGACTCGGCATGTGCTTTCCATGTGGTGTGATGGGATTCGATATTAAAGTTATCACATCATAGCGCCGCATTAGCAGCGGCACTAAGCGCTTTCTCCTCATCTATTCAATCAAGGATTGAACGGCTAAGGTTCAAGTCATGGATCTAAGAGATTAAATATGAGATCTACGTGTCTTAAATCATGGCATCCAAAATGCTGAGATGGGCCCATGATCTCCTTATTTCTCAGAATGGACAGTCCATCTTCTAGGGATGATAGCTCAATTGAGCTCGATTGATCCAAAAACTTACCCACACCTTCTAAGCACAAAGGCAAACACATCTAACGCTAGATTTGCATGGGATTAAACTTCACTTCATAAAGAACCAAACCACATTGAACTTAAGCTTGGTTTATTGGCTAACCTCGCCGGAGGTGATCACCGTGATTCCTTGAGAAGCTTTGAGTGGAGACAAGCTTTGTTGAAGTTTGGAGGTCTTGAGATTGGGGATCCTCCCTATGGGCCAACTCCTCCTTGAGAGCTTGATCAAGAATGGTCTTCCCTTGCCTTTGGAACTTAGGAAAGAGCTTAGGAAAGTTTGATTGAGCTTATTGATGGAGCTTGTAAAGGGAATTGGGTTGATTTGAATGTGTAGGCTAAGTTCAATTTTCAGTGGAACTCCTTTATTTTCAAGCTATGAAAATCGAGAAGATGGAGTTTGGGAAATGCTTGAGAGAGCTTAGGGAGGGAAAATGGCTTCTCTAGCTTCTTATTACTCAATCAATTAGGGAATCATGGATTGAATTCAAATTAGGAGAGTATATATCCCCTTTGAAGGATCGGACGGTCATTCCTTCACTTGCCATTTTGATCAAATTGAGCTCATGCAATGGGTTGTTAGGCTGTTAGAGACTTGCACATGGGTTGTTTTGGCCAGAGGGGGGTAGTGGGAAAGTTGCCATGTGTTTAATTGAGTGGAGGAAGGAATTCCATGTGCTCAATTTGAAGGAGGTGGTCAGTTTTAGCCTTAAGCTGGGTTGGGCTGATCCAAACCCATTGGGTTGGGTTCACCATAGTCCCTAATGTTCACTTGATCCACTAAGAGGGTGCCAAGTGGTTATGGAGAGGATTTGACCAAATTTTAAGTGAATTTGGTCAAATTTTAGACTTTGACCTAGGGGTGAAAAGGTCATTTGGCTTGGTTTCAATTTGAATATGTTTGAAATGTTTGAAAAATGGGTTATGCCAAGTTTCATTCAATTTGGAGTTGGTTTGATATGATTTTGGCTCATGTTGACCCATTTAGGTCAAAATGGGTCAACTTAGGTCAAGTTGACCAATTGGTCAAATTGGATCGAACCAAGGGTAGGGTCAAGTTCATATGACCATTTGAAATGTTTTGGTGGCTTTTATTTGATTCAATTGGGTTTATAAGAGAAGGCAAATGGGTCAAGTTGACCAATTTGATCCATTTGACCTATTTGGGCTAGTGCATGGGTTTGTTCATGTTTGGTTTGTCATATGAAATGGATTGGTATCTTTGTTTCCAATCAATTTGGTTTATATTTGAGTTTGGCTCAATATGAACCTTTAGGTTAAGTTGGGTTCAATGTCAATTGGGCTTGGTTACGTCTAGTTGGCAATTGAGGCATTGGTCAAGTTCAACAATCATTTTGGAATGAACCTGACCCATTTCTTTCAATCAATTTGGCTTAGATCAAGTTTTGACATATTTTGACTTTTTAGATCAAGTTGGGTCAACTTGGGTCAAGTGACCAATTGGGCTAGGTTAGTCTCAAATGTTGACTTGGTCAAGTTCAAACATTGGTCATGAATGAACTTAGATCATTAGTTTCAATCAATTTGGCCTATGGTGGATTTTGGCTATGTTGGGTTTCATTTTGGCTAAGTGTTGACTTGGTCAACCCTTAATTTTGACTTGGTTTGACCCAATTTGTGTGATTCATCATCACATGATGATTGTTGATCATGATGAGAGGCTTAGGTAGGCTTAGTTCAATCCAATTTGGTTAGGATTAGAGTTTGGCTCATAAAGGTACTTTAGGTCACTTTGGGTCAAGTGAGCCTAAGTGGGTCAAATGGCTTAGTCAAAGCTTGATTTGAGTTTGATTGAACTCACATATGGACTTATGATTGAAATATAAATCCATTTGTAAGTGGTTTGAAGTCAAATAGATTTTGATTCATTTGGCAATTTCAAGTTCAAGCACTGAACATGGGTTTGACTTAGGTTTGATTTTTTTGAATTGAGTTTTGATTTTGTGATTGAATCTTGTGTTTATATTTGGATTCATGATTGAAGGATTGATTGAATCATAAAGAAAAATCAAGGGTTTGGCTTGATTTGAAATTGAGTTGGCTAAGTTCAAGATTTTGACTTGAAAGGCTTAGATTGGATTTTGATTGAATTTGAGTTTGATTTTTGGAGTTAGTTTTGGTTGTTTGAATTTATATTTCATTTATATATGTGAATATAAATGAGAATATAAATGGGTTATGAGATAATTTCAAGGATTTGAAGTGATTTGAACTTGATTTAGGCTAAGTCCTTAAGAGGGAATCAAAGGACTTTGGAAATATTTTGAATTTGGATTTGGATTTTGGATTTAGTTTAATTGATTTGAATTTATATTTCATTTATATATGTGAATATAAATGAGAATATAAATGAGTTGTGAGAAAATTTCATGAGTTTTAATTTATTAGATTTGAATTAGGCTAAGTCCTTAAGAGGGAAATAAAGGACTTAGGAATAATTTGGAATTTGGAATTTCAATTTGGAATTTGATTTGATTGATTTGAATTTATATTTCATTTATATATGAATATAAATGAGAATATAAATGGGTTGTGATAAAATTTCATGAATTTAAGTGGTTTGGATTTGATTTAGGCTAAGTCCTTAAGAGGGAATTAAGGACTTAGGAAATATTTTGAACTTGAAATTTCAATCATAAGCTTCAATCATAAGTTTCAATCATGTGGAATCATGTGGAATTAATTTGAGTTTAGAGAAAATAAATTAAGTTGGAATTGATTTAGGTTTGATGTTGATTTGATTTAGAGTTTGACTTGAAGGAAGGAAGTGAAGAATGTGGTTCAAGCTATAGGATATGCAAATTTTCCTAGCCCCCCTAAGGCATGACCTATTGTTATGGCTAACTCTTCTAAGTCTCTAGGGCTGGTGTCCTAATCACTAGATGTGTCTTAAGACTGGGATCTCTTAAAGTCTAAGAGGAGTCTTATGTCTAAGATGGAGGGGTTGAGAGCTCATCCTAAAAATGAAGTCAACAATACATTTGCTTGTGGATTAGGAGGAAAACCCCTAGTGGTACCTTTCCCAAGCAGGCATCCTAACTTTAGGGCAATGTCAGCAAAACTCCCTATAGGAATCGCCTGACTACTTTTGAGTTGAGATAAGTCTCCAATTCTCTCAGTGACTGGTTCGACTTATTGTCCCACCAACAAGTCCCGGCCATGCTTTGAAATATGTAAGTCTATCACACATTCTTTTTTACCGACACCCAGGTCGTTGATTTGTTGTCAATTGATCACCCCAGTGGTTCCTTGTCCAAGAAGTTGTAAGTTTACAAGCTTTCTTCCAAACTTGACCATTGCACACCAAAAAGCACCCCTTATGTTGGTTAGCTCTACCTCACCTGGTATCTGGTTATATCCCTCTAGAAGATTTAATTATTGTCTAACAAATTAAGATTCTAAATTATATGAGTTATTGTGTTTCAAATCATAGTTATAAGTCTACAAGCTTTCTTTGACTTGACCATTTGCGCCGAAAGGCATCCCTTAGTTGGATAGCTCTGGTGGTATCCCTTTGGATATAAATCTATGATGGGACTAGGCTGATATTAGCCCCTTCTTAGTGGATCCATCACACCCCGATAAGGTCCATTTCATCCAATTCACCTTCCTCCCTCTAGGGGAGACCAAATTTAAATCTATCTCATCGCTAGCGAATCTGAGCTCATATCTCCAGCTGATGTGCCCTCAAAACCAGATCATATCCTCTCCAATGTGGAGCCTCAAACCATAAGCCATCACAAATAAATTAAAAATCATCCCCAGTGGATGCCCCACCAATTAAATTAAACCATTTTTCATCCCCAGCGAGGCACGAATCATATCCTCTCCCTAGTGGAACCCTCATAAAATCCCTATCCCTAGTGGATGATCTGAACATGCTTCCCTAGTGGAAGGTTCATGCACTTACTCCTAGCGGATGATCTGAACCTGCTTCCCTAGTGGAAGGTTCATGCACTCACTCCTAGTAGATCTTTTCTTTTTGAATCATTATCAAACTCAAATTTTATCTTCTATGGATAACCTGAATCTGCTTCCCTAATGGAAGGTTCACATGCTTGATCCCTCAGTTGATCATTTCTTTCTCTCTTATGCCCTTGGCATGAGTTGAGTTGTATTGCACTAAGATCTTGATTCCTTCTACATCTCGGGTTTAGGAATAGATTGTCTCTATTAGTGATTGCAATCCTTCAAACATTGTTGATCGTCTTGATCAACACCAATACGTGTGGTGCACCTAGCCAGTTACACCACACCTATTGGGTGCCCTTTATTGAACTCATTTTGGGAGTGAGCTCTCAACTCCCCTATTATAGATCTAAGACTCTTATAGACACTAAAAGTTTCTCAATCTTAAGACACTTCTAGTGATTAGGTAAACACTTAACCTAAGTTTAGAGACTTAAAAGTATTAATCATAAGAATAGGTTATGCCTTAGGGATTTAAGAAGACTTGCTTGTCCTATAGCTTTAAACCCAATCCTTGCTTCCTTCTTCCAAATCAAACCTCAAATTCAAATCCAGAATCATAAATCCCATCCTAAATCAAATGATTGAAACCCATGATTGAATTCAAATTCCAAATCCTTTCCTAAGCCCTTTGATTTTATCTTATGGACTTATCATTAACCAAATTCAAATCAACCCCAACTAAATTGATTTTCTCAAATGTAAAATTCAATCTCAAATCAAATCCCAACCCAAATCATAAATCAATCTAAAATCCTTAAATCCATCCTAAGCCATATGAACTACCTTCATATGCATAGCCAAAACCTCATTCAAACAAAATCAATTTTGGTTGATTTCTTTATAAATCAATTATTTCTTCATTTTATTCACAAATATAAATGAAATCTAAATTCAAACTATTTAAATCAAATCAAACTAAATCAAACCAAATCAATTCCTTACTTAAACCCTTTTGACTTACATCCCTCATCCAAATCACTCCAAACTCAAGTTATTTCTCATGAATCATTTATATCTTCATTTATATTCACAAATATAAATGAAATATAAATCCAAATGACTAAAACCAAACCCAAATCAAATCAAATTCCTAACTTTATCCCTTTTAGCCAGTTTCTTTAACTTGACTAAATGATATCCAAATCAACTCAAAACCCACGAATTTCTTCATGATTCAATCACTCCTTCAATCATTGTTCCAAATATAAACACAAACCACAATTATCAAACTAAACCCATGTCAAGCCCATGTTGACCCCTTTTGACTTGAAATTTTCATATGAACCAAAATTCATTTAACTCCAAACCACTTGCAATTGGATTTATATTTCCATCATAAGTCCATATGTGAGTTCAATTAAACTTGAATCAAGCCATGATCAAGCCAATTGCCCCATTTAGGTCCACTTGACCCAAAGTGACCTAAAAGACTTTTGAACCAAGTTTTAATTCAACCCAAATTGGATTGAACTAAACCCATCCAAATCTCATATCATGATCAACAATCATCCTAGGGTGATTAATTATCTTGAATTGGGTCAAACTAAGTCAACTTGGTCATTTGACGAAGCCAACACTTAACCCAAATGAAACCCAAACTAGCCAAAATCTACTATGTACTAAATTGATTAAAACCATTGACTCAAACCCACTCATAATCAATAATTGAACATGGCCAAGCCATCAATTGAGTCAAACCAAGTCCAATTGGTCATTTGACCTAAGTTGACCCAAATTGGCCTAAAAAGATAAAATGAGTCAAATCATGATTTAATCCAAAGTGATTGCAACCAATGGCTCAAGTTCATTCCAAATCACTTGTTGAACTTGACCAAAGCCATGATTTAGCCCAATTTGACCAATTGGTCAACTTGACCCAACCTAGCCCAAATTGACCTAAAGGGTCAAGTTGGCCAAAATTCAAATTAATCCCAAATTAAACCAAACCAAAGACTACAATCATTTTCAATCAACCAATTGAACTTGACTCAACACTTAACCCAATCCAATTTGGTCAATTTGGTCAAATTGATCAACTTGACCCTTTTGAATCCAAATGAGCCAAATTCAAATCTAGGCCAAATTAACCAAAAACCAATTGAACCAAAACATCCCAAATCATCATATGAACCTAACCAAAGACTTGGTTTTACCCAATTTGACCAATTGGTCAACCCAAGCCAACCTAACCCAAATGAGCCTATTTTAACCAAATTAAGCCAAACCACCAAAAACCACTTTATGGAACCTTGGCGGCTGACCTAACCCGACCTAAATTAACCTAGGTCATCCCCAAAGCTGCCCAAGTCCATGTGGAACCCATTCCAAGGGGATTAACTAATGAGCCCTCTCTTTACATTGGATTCTTACCCTAAATGGCAAAGTCCACTTTACCTCCCCATGCCAGCCATCAAACTTCCTAATAAGGAATTCCTAAGACATCCTAGCCCAACCTAAGCCATCACTTTCCATGGACAAAGATATGCAAGCCAAGTCACTCCCTCTCATGGCCAAACCCAATGGATGCAAGGAAGGAAATAAACATATAATCTCCCCACATCAAGCTTTGAGACTCCTGCCACCACTTCCCCAACTTTTGGTGTGCCACGTGGAGTCGAGGGAGCTAGCTCCGGTATGACGATGGAAAATTAGCAGATTTTTTGGAGCCAATCCCGTCTGTCCATCATGTGCAATTGAGGGGTATACCCCTCAATTCGAGCGGCAAACAATATGAATTATTTTGTGAGACTTCCTAAGACCATTTTGAAATCCCAGAGCACTCTCAAGTCTTCCCGAGCTCCCTCGATTAGCATTCCTCTTCCCAAGCAAAGCTAAAATAGGACACCACCTTCCCAATTAATACTCCCTCTCCACTTAATCAAACCAAAATTCTTTGCACCCACACCATCCTCTTACTTCGTCGAAGCCACCCCAAGACTTCCTGAGTGACGGAGATAGAAGTTTGACCAAGACCGATTGCTAAATAGGAAGAGTTTGGTCGACCAAGCACTCTACACCAAATCAAGCTCAAAGCTTCTCAAAAGGCCTCGCCCCAACTAGGCGAAGCTACCTTCAACAATCCACCATCGGACATTAGCTCGGTGAGATAATTTTGCAAAATTGAGACTTGTATGAAAAATGGGTTGGTCTTTTATGAAGAGAGTGTGAATGTCATGAGTTTTTATCCATTGGATGTGCGCCTCCCCTCCCAGGTGTGGGATGAATTTGGAGGCAATCCGAGCTTGGGTGAGTTCGGATCGAACGGGGAAATATGGATGGCATCCATCTTTTACCGCTCAAACATGAGATAGATCATGAGCTATCCATTTTGCATGATTGGAATGAATGACTCTGATTAGATCCTGCGTTAGATCCCTCGATTCCATTCCAAAAGTGTGGATCCGATAGTGGTCATTTGATTTTAGATCAGATAGTCCACAGAGTTAGCGTGTCCGTGACCATCCGAGTCAGGCTTCGGATGTGATAACTTAAATAGTGAATCTCATCATGCCACGTCAGCCGCCACTTGGCCTAATAGGATTAAGGCTTTAATCAGGGCTAAATAATCTATTTTTAAGGCTTAAAATTCCTAAAATCATAACTAATATTAGAAAAATTCAAAAAATACAAGTTTAGGCTCATTTTAAAGATATTTCAGAGTAGAACCTAGAAAAATTATTATTAATTAATTTTGAATAATTATTTTAGCTTAATAAAATTTAATTGAAAATTTAATTAGCTTAATTACTCCTTAATTAATCTCTTAATTAATCTTAAACTTTCTACGGATGTTTAGAAGGATGACCTCTACCTCCACTATTTTTTTGGGATTTTGTTGTTTGCTTAATTAGAAATCATTTGATTAAGCCTTAATCACTTTCTTAATTTAATTAGTAATAATTAGTGAATGAACATTAGCATAATTAATTATCTAAGCCTAATTACCTCTGTTGAATAGTAAGGGAGCTTAGAGAATATTGGGATATTTTTCTTAATTCATTTCCTAAGTTTTCTTTACTTTTTGAATCAAATTAATTAAATAATTAATGAGGTAATCAAGTGCTTAATTAATTAATTAATCCTCAAGATAAAATCAGAGCCTATGTGATCAAATATGGGTTTTAGGGATTGAGATTAAGGCCTCTTTCTTGATCTCTTTCCTTAAGTTAATTTCATTAAGTGAACTTGCTTAATGCTTAACCAAATGGATTAATGAGCTTAATTCAACTTAAAATCCACTTCACATCTAATCACTTTTAATCCATCTTGGGTAGCACTTTGGGTGTTCAATAACCTAAAGAGAGAGTTAATGAAATTATGGTTAGCTCAATGTGGGAAAATCATAAAAAGTAATTAAGTGAGATCACTTAAGCTTAATTAACTATTAATCATGAGTGCATTAGGCCTCATTTCATTTCTTAGAAGCATTGAAAATTTACTTTCCATATGGTTTGTATATTATAATTAGTTAAACTTAAGGTGATGTAGATAAGGGTTAATTAATTGAATTAATTCATACCCTAATCTAATTAAGACATAAAATCAACCTAATTATTCTTCATTAAACCAAATTAACTCACACATAGGGAATAGGATTACGATTAGCAAGCCTCTTTCACTTTCCTTAACTCAAATCAAACATAAAGAGAAAATGACATTAAAGAAATTTAGTTTATTTTAAATAATCTTATTTAGTTTGATGGTCCTTAGGACTTAGTTGATTTGAATGAAATCACACATTAGTGTTGTTTTATTTCTTTCCAATCATGCTAAATGTTGTATGTCATATAATTCATGCATCCATCTCTTTTAAAACTAATTAAATAAAATTATTTCTTTTATGTCAAATTGCATGTGTTGAGTTAAATTAAAAATATGTGTGGCAAGTATCACTATTAAATCTCAAATATATTTTTAAAAGTCTATGAATGAATGAATATACATATATATATTATAAATTTAGTTATATATACATAGGAAATGCAAGTGAATATAAATTTGGTGCATGAAATAAAGTCTCTTATTTACATTCATGTGTTGATTTGCATAAGTAATAATGTTAGCGGTATATTAGTCTGGACATCCCAGTGATGTACAGCTTTAAGTAGCCCTAAGGAAGTTCCTACCTTATTCTCTTGGTGTAGAATAATGGTGACATACCTGCTTGATTTCATTCTTATGCATTTGGACATTAAAATTTAGATAGAGCTTTAATTCATTTATACAAAATAAATTAATCAAAATAAATATAATTTTTGCATGGCTTTCTATTCTTGTAGTTGTTATACATCCACATATATCGAAGGATAGCGGTATATTAGTTTGGACATTCTAGGGACACACAGCTTTAAGTAGCCCCAAGGTGGTTCCTACCATTCCCTTGGTGCAGAACAATGGTGCCATACTTGCTTAGAACTTTTATACATGTGGATGTGTACTTAGCTAATGAATGAAAATCCCTTTTTTCTATTAAAAAGACATGCATTCATACTTTTTTTTAATTGGTTGAGTTGAGTAGTCATGTGATTTAAGGTTCTTTTCTTATGCTTTTGCATAAGAATTTAGATAGAGTTTTAAATCAACATGACAAAATCATTCAACCAAATGAATTATTAATTCCAAATACATTTGTGTGCTAAGATATAAATTGCATGTATAGCTATGCTTAGGCTTTAATCATATGCATGATGTATATGAAAGATATAAATAAACATGTGTTATGTGATAATAATTCATTCCAACTAACCTTAAGATGCCTTTATTATTGAATGAGCTTTTTTAAAATAAGCTTAAACTTAGGACTAATTAAAACATATAATAAGTCATTCACTAAAGAGAATTGATAAATTAATTTGCTTTAGATGTGGCTTAAGGTAGGGATAAAAGAGAGTGATCCTCTCTTTCTTTCTCTTCATAACACTTAGTTGTTTTGTGTAGGTCAAATGAAATAACAAAAAATATTAAGTAAAATTTGCAAATTGATTAAACCATTTAAAGTGAAATCACCCTTTATAATTAAATGTCCTTCATACTTAGAAAATCTTAACTCTAAAGCCTAGTTAGGACATACCACACAAGCCTTAACACACACATTAGATTAAGTCACCACTTCTAGCTTTATGTTAGGGTGGTGCATGGTTTGATGAATGATTATTTTGTGATGTATTATTGTAGACTAGATGTTAGGGTGTATGTGCGTAGACTGAATCTTGGTGATTATTGGCTAATCATATTTTCTGGAGGAGATTGTGCTTAAGGGGTGCTTAAAATAAATATAAATATTTTGTTGTACAAGTTGCTTAACTAAGCATAATCTACATTATGATAGGTGGACTTGATTACCCATTTGCAGGGTGCTAAGTCTAAATTATTCATATAAATGCTTAGATTGTATGTCGTGTTTAGCTAACACTTATTTTATAGTTGTAGTTAGATTTACCTTTTCCTATTTTCAATGTAATTTTGCATTAAGAATTAGGATTAGCCCTATGGGGGCTTAGGATAAACATTAGTTACAAGACCAAGTCTTATGTACTAGGTGATCTTAGGGAGCTTACCCAACCAAATGAAAGAAGGAAATGGAGGGAAGAATGAGCTTTAAAGATTTGAAGACCCCCCATAGCTGTCATTCATTTATTATAATTAAAATTATTCTTTCATATACCGGGTTGTATAAAGGTAGAGCTCGGCTACCCACTTTTCTTTTTGGGTTGTCCAGTGGTACCCTACCGCAATGACCTCATATTCTTTTATGATAGATATATAAATTGTTTGATGATTTGTTTACATTATGCATTATAGAAAGCATGTCTCTTCATAGTTTATTTATGATTAATAATTGTTGTATGACCTATATTCGTTTAGGCTCTTAGGATAAAAATAAATTTTTTACCCCAATTAATAACTCATAACTAAAATTTTAAAATAACTCATAACCTCATATAAAGCCTAGGAATTAAATCAAGATAATAAAATATTTAACAACCCCTTAGGTGGATGTTGTATGCTTAACAACATGCATATCATTTTATTTCACTCTTGTTAAGAGAGGGCTTTCATCTTTGCCAAATAGAAATGAGCTTAACCCTTAAGAGGCTATGAAGGAAAAACACCTCTTTCTCTTTTGATTTAGCCCATAATCAACTTCACCATGCATTTAGGTATATAAAAATTCTATAGCAAGTGTCAAAATAAAGAGGCAAAAATAAAATAAAATTTGATAAGATTTGTATTAAACTAAGTCATTATTCATACCACTCATGCTCTAGTCCTTTAGGGAGTGGGTTTAAGGACGTTAGTTTCTTTTCTAAATAATAATAACCTAGCCATCTTGCAAAATCATAAGACTTTTCTACATGGTTTTAAAATGTAGGAGTTAGCTGGCTGCCACTACAGGCGATTATAAGTCCAACAGTCGGATGATTTACTCTCTCTTGTAGAGGTTAATGATATACCCACATTCACCTTAGATTTATGTCATTCTTTTGTCCTCACCAAAGCTCCCTAGATTTAGGATCTTAGGTGGATGTTTCCTTTGGGGATATAAGCAAAAATCCTCACCTCTTAGGCATTTGTCTTGTATTAGAATTACTAGATTTTTTAATAAAATTTCAACTCAAACATATAACTCTCCTCAATTTCATAAAGCCCAACCATTTGATAGTTTGAGATGCTCACTAGGTTTCCTAGTATCATGAGCATCTCCTACCCATCTCCTTTTGGCTTCGATAATAAGTCTTTCCTTTCAATCTATCTCATTTGATCTTCCAAATATAGTTCATTGATAGTCCTATCTTTGAATTCTTTGAAGAAAATAATTGTCTACTTTAATTGAGAGTATTACTAAGAAATTCACCTTTCTTAGGATGTAATTAACTATGGGGGCTTGCCCTCATAGGATACTTTAAAACTCAATTTAAATAAATCCAACTTTATTCATCCATGTAAAGTAGGGAAAAAATCTATGGTACATTCGAAGACCCATCATGCCTTAGGAGTCCTTCTTAGGTGATTAGGTCCATCGTAGGGCAGTGATTTCTATCTTTAGAGATAGTGCACTATCCTTGGTGTCGTACCCAATCACCTCAATAAGTACATCCTTAGATCGTGTGTATATACACACACATACACATACAACCAAAAATAAACACCACTTGAAGGGATTAGAAGCTTGATTTGATCTAATGGGAGTTTAATTGGAGTTTGGCTCAATTACCTTTTAGGACACTTTGGTTTAAGTGGCTTGGTGATGTAAAATTAGACCAATTGGAGTTATAGGATGGTTGGGATGTATTCAATGATGAATTTGAGGTTGATTTGTGGTTTTGATTACGATGGATTTGGGCTTGATTAGGTTTTGGCTCATTTGAACCTTTTAGGTCAAATGGGCTAACTTGGGTTGATCAAATTCCCTTGGCTCAATTGGCTTGATTGTAAGTGTTGGAATGGCTTGAAATGATGCATTGAATAATTAGAGTGATTGAGAAAATCAAATTGGATTTAGCTTATTTGAATGAGTTTGAATGGAGTTATAGGATTATGGTGGGATAACTTAGGTTAGGATCCAAGTTAATTTAGCTTGGAGCTTGGATTGGGGAACCAAATTCAATTAAGGTTAATTAAATAGGTTTGAGTTGTTTCAGTTTCAACCATGAGCTTAGGTTTGGATGAGTGGATGGGCATGAGTCTTGGTTTAGGCCTTAAGGTGGGTGAAATCTATTTGTCCTAAGGTAATCGCTAGGCTTAGGTTATTCCCTATAAGTCTGTAGGCTTAAGTTTAGTGTTCCCTTAATCGCTAGAAGTGTTCTAGCACTAAGGAAGTCCAAATGTCTAGAAGGCTCCTAAATCTAAGATATGAGGGGTCAATTCTCACTCTAAAAGTGAGGTCAACATACACGAAAGAAATGTGTGATTTTTTATTACCGCATTAGAGCAATGTGCCCGAGCACTTATGGTGCAAGTTTTCTAATCATATTAGAACAACATATATGGGCACTTAAAGGTTTTAAACATTTTTTTGCCATATTAGAGTAATGCATGCAAGTGGTTAATTTGTTTTGATATTTTTATCTTTACATGTAAATTTAGCAATGAATTTGATGATTTGATCGGTTTAAGAGTACAACTAAATGTGAAGCAGAGAGAGGGGGAGATGTCTCTCTCTCTCTCTCTCATCTCTTTTTTTTAACTGGTACTAAAGAGAGAAAATCATATTCTCTCTATTTTAGGGAGAAAGAGAGATGGAGATAAAGAGAGAAAAGAATTAAGAACTTAATTTGGTTTGCTATGATAGGTGATCTGGTTGGTTTGGGTTAGAGAGAAAGGATGTGATTAGGAGTAGAAAGTAGGAGAAAGAGTGGTCAAGAAGCTACTGTGTCTCAGCCTCAAGTTGTGTAAACTGAAAAGCGATAGTTATTGTAGTTTGAGAAATAGTTGCGAGCTTGCGGGTTGGGATTGTGAGTTCGAGGCAAGGTTAGGAAAAAGTGTTGAATAATGAGGGAGGAATTGTTTAACCTTTGCAGCAAAACGCATATTTAGAGATGGGAGAAGCAAGTGGTTACTGTAGTGTGGGATCGAGGGTTAGAGAAGTAAAGCAGGGTTCTGCTTGTCATTGGAGCTTCATGCAAACTGGAGAGAGGCACGGAGAGCTGGAACTTTTTGAGGATGTAAAGAGAAAATAAATTCACAGGGTTGCAACAAGCATGGTTGGGACAAAGTTGAGAGAGAGAGAGAGAGAGAGAAAGGAAGATCTGGATGAGGGGAGGTTGGAGTGATAGGAATAGATTAATGTGTGTGTGTCTGTGAGAGAGAGAGAGAGAGAGAGAGAGAGATGGGGTGATTCACATGGATGTTAAATGAAGTGCGAGCTATAGTGCCAACATGGAGAATCGGTGAGATTTAGTGGATTTTTTTAAAAGGTATGTGCAACAAACTGATTTTATAATTAGGCTTTATATTTTTTGAAATTAAGATTCATTTTTATTTTGAGTTGATATTTTATTAAAAAAATAAGATTTATACTCTCATAGCATAAGATTATAAAGAAACCTAAGAAGTGAGGATTTATACTTATAGTAAGGAACAAACATGTCACATTAGAATCTAAAACTAAAGGTTATTCTAGCTTAAGCTAAGAGTTTTACCGAATCTAATGAGAGAAAATTAGAATTTAATGGTTTATTCCTACAAAGAGGCATGAATCTATTCCAACTCTTCTAAAGTTATAACTTGCTTAGATAGGCTACCAATTAACCCCTCCTATACTTTAAATCTATGAGTTTGATTTTATGAAGTGCAAGATAGTTTATGATATTATTTAATTAAAATAAGAATTTGGAAACCTAAACTTAATCATGAAGAATTAAATGAATGGTATGAAATATTCTTGATTAATACAAAAATTTAAAATTTTATATACTTTTGAAGACCAAATTTATTTTGAAGGCCTGAGTATGCATTTATGCCTACATACATGTAGTCTTAGAAGTCAAAGGCTAAATCAAAATTTGAAAGGTGGTCTTATCTAGTATTTAAAAAAGCAGTCAAAGCTTATGTCTCAATTTAAGGCGCATAAAAATTGCTTGAGGTTTAAGCCTTGATCAGTTGGGTGAGGCTTATGCCTTTTCTAAAATGATCATACACCTCAAGGCATTTTGCATCATAGTGTTTTTCCTCAAGAAATTTGAGGCTTCGCTTCAAGTAATTTGATCTAAATACAGCAACCTACGAGCCACCATTTAGCGAGTGAGTGAGGTTTTCTTGAGCAGGTCTTGTAATCGAGGTCTTCCGCTCAGGTCTGTCAATTTCTTCTGACAACATCTTCCATCGAGCAATAATGTCTTCAACCAGAAGTGATGTCTTCCAATTATGTATTTCTAATATTATTTTTTAATTTTTTGCTTATTTAATTTATTAATGTTAACCTTAATTTTGAGTGAATTTTGACAATCATCTCTATAGTTCTAGGATTCAATCTAGGCATTAAGGTTCTCTTAGGACTAATAGACTTCTAATAGCTATGTGAACACTAACCCTAAGCCTAGAAGACCTATAAGGCTCAATCTTAAGGTTATACCTTGACTTAACTTAGGAATGATCTACTAACCCCAAATCCAGACTAACTCCTATACCCAAACCAATCCTTCAAACCAAAGTCAATTGATTGCAAACCAAACTTGAGCCAAGACCAATTTACTTTAAACCTAATTTAATCCAAGTAAGCCTAATTTGGCCATTTAGTGAAGTTGACCTTATATGACCCATTTATGGCTCAAAAAGGGTTAAACTCAAAATTGACCTAATCCATTCAAAATCAAATCTACTAAAACTTATTTGGCATTTAATTAAATTTTATTGAAGCTTGATTGTAATCCAATTAAACCAATTTTTCCCTTGACCAAAGTTGACATGATTGAACCCTATGGGGCCAAAATCTAATCCAACTTGATTTAAGCCAAATTGAATCAATTTAACCCACATGATCATCCCAATCACTTGATTGAACATCATAATTGATTTCGGTCAATCCAATTTAACCAATTGATCTATTTAACCCAACTTGACCTAATTTGGCCTAAAAGTTCAAATTGGACCAACACCTAATTCAATCCGAATTTGATTCAATCAAAGCTACCAATCACTTTTAATTTAATTATTGATCATATTTCAATTCTTAACTAATTCCAATTAATCCAATAAAGCCAATTGATTCACTTGACCCAATTTGACCTAAAAGACCAAATTGCATCAAATCTATATTCAACCCAAATTAGATTAAATCAATCCATCTAATTACTTCCAAAATGATCATTGATCATGACCAATCACCCAATTGCAAATAATTGAATCCAATTGAAACCCATTGACCCAACTTGACTCAATTTAACATAAAGAGTTAAATTGACTCAAAACTTAATCCAAGCCGAGTTGGATTGAACGAATGCCTACAATAATTCTTCAATTGATGATTGAACTTTTTTCAATCATTAATTGATGCCAATTTAATCAACTCAACCTAAAAGTTTAAATTGGGCTAAAACTAAATTTAAACTAAGTTAATTTAAATCAAAGCCTTCAATCATCTCCAAATGATTAATCAAGCAAGACTTAGGAACTGTTTGGGATCGCTTTTATTTTATATTTTATATCTTATATTTTGTGTCTTTTGTTTTACTTTCTTTATATTTTGCTTAAAAATAAAACTTGTTTAATTGTACTTACTATATTTTAAAACACTCAAAACATCTTTTAGATATTTTGAGTATTTTTAAAAATAATATTATTTATTTTGAAAATAAAAAATAAAATCACATAAAAAAATACTCTAAACAAACATATTTTCAAAAATAACATAAAAATAAAAACAAAAAACAAAAAAACAAAATTGATCCCAAACAACCCCTTAATGTCCCATCCAACCCAATTTGGTCAATTTGATCAAATTGGTCAACTTAGCCCATTTGACCCATATAAACTCATATGAGCCAAATTCAAATATAATTCAAATTAATTACACCAATTAGTTCAAAATCATCATTTTAACTTAACCAATAGCCTTATTAACCCAAGTTGGTCAATTTGTCAATCGAACCCAATTTAACCCAAATTGAAATTTATTGATCCAATTGAGCAAAACCTAATCAACAAAGTTCAAACCCAACCTAACTTGAAATGACTCATTCTTAGGTTCCCCTTGACCAACCCAAGTAGAACCAACCTAAGGTAAACTTGGTTCGGCCTAAACCAAGTGAACCAAGCCACCCATATGGGACAAAAAACTAAAATAAGAAGGTCTAATCCCTCCCTTTACCTTAGAAAGCCACCTTAGCATGTCTTGAGCTAACCCATGCTGATTAAATCTGACTCGAAGCTTTTAAGCTCAGTCATTGACCAAGGAGAGGTCACCCTCACTTTAGTTTTCTTTGGTCCAATCCCCATGTGGGTTATCCACTTCATTTCAAGCCACCAAACTCCTCCAAGCACTTAGGGATATCCACCTCATCAATTTCATGTCATTTTTAACAACCCCCACTGCATGGTCGTCTACTATAGCTTGAACTAATTCTTTTGGTTGGTTCATTTGGGGAGGAGGGTATACACCTCCTCTCCCATCCAAATTGAGTACACACTCTCTTCACAGCCCTAGACCCAGTCCCTTAAGTTCCCAGAGTCTGTCAAGCATCTCATTTCTAGTAAGGCCAAGCTCTCCCTCAGCCCGAGCACCCTTCCATCCAACTTCACCAAAACTCTACCAAACTCAAATCAACTCTTCCCACGCCTTTCCTTAGCTTCAGTGAGTTGAAAAGAATTGAGAACCACTCGATTTAAGCACCAAAAGATGTCCCTAGACCAACTCTGGTGAGGTTCATGATGGCGTTTGGTCCACAGAGTAATCGATGAGGTGGCAACTCACGGCTTTGTCAATAGACTTCTCCTCTTTAAGGCGAAGCTACCTGACACATCAAACCATCGATCCTTAGCTCCGATGAGGTAATTAAGGTGTTGGTGTTTTATGAAGTAACGTGTCATTTGGTGCAAATCAAACCGTATAATCCTCTTAGAATCCTCCCCTAATAATTTTAAATTCAATTCCACCATCAAATGAGCTCCAACAAGCTTGAATTGAGCGCCAAAAAATAAATAGTGTGCATCTCTCACTGGAGGTCGACGATGGATTATTTATTGTCCATTTTGTGTGATTAGAACGTACAATCCTAGTAAATCACATTAGAATTTTGATTTAATCCCATTTAAACTATGAGATTAATATAGACTATCAGATCTGTGATCAAATGTCTAAGAAGAAATTATGTCCATTGTTGTTGTGTCAATGTGCCGCATGGGATGTTTTAAGTAACGAACCACGCAATGCCATGTAGAAAGCATGGATGCAGCATCGACTATATAATTCGATTAATTAGGCTTAAGAATCTTATTAAATGATTAAAACTTCCAAAAATAATAATTAATTATAGAAAAATTTTAAAAATGTAAATAAATTCTCTATGATAAGCTTAGACGAAGGAGAATATAA
Organism: Cymbidium sinense; assembly: GCA_021442155.1. Lineage (NCBI taxonomy): Eukaryota > Viridiplantae > Streptophyta > Magnoliopsida > Asparagales > Orchidaceae > Cymbidium > Cymbidium sinense. The sequence continues at coordinate 77,282,065 of CM038228.1, read as the reverse complement.
CAGAAAAATAAAAGAGTCAGCCTTTTTTTACGTATACAGTGATTAATTAGGGTTTGAAAATTTTTTTTCTGACTAGTAAAATTAAGCCCTAATTACTTGGATAATTGACTTAAAGTTTTGGGTGATTGTGTCATGGGATGGCCTTTGCCTCCTATAATTATTTCAAGTTAATTAGTTGGGTAATTTAGGAAATTCAAAATTTTCAAATCATAAATGGCCATTTTGTGCATTTAATAAATTTATATAATTAGAATACTTATAAAAATTATTATGTGAGCTTAAATACATTTTAGAATAATAATGTTGACTAGCAACAATAATTAGTACCATTGATCCTAATTATTTCTCAAAATGACCATTAAGGGGCATTTATTAATTTATTAAATCATTAAATGCCTTAGGACTTAGCAAATTCATAACAATTTGCCTAGTTCTCTAAAATTATGACCAACCTCTCTTTGTGCTTAGCTAATAAAGAGGTTTTCAATGAAATTAAAATCCCTAATTTATTTGGAGGTATTCTGAGTATAATTGATGATTTTGGATTTTTTTCCATTTTTTCAATTAGCCCCTAAACATAAGCCTAATTGTATTACAAATTTTAGGGAATGTTTATTTATGTTTATGCATCCCTGATTCAACAACACTAAATACTTGTATAATTTTAACATATTAATATGTATGTATATGTATAAGGGGTTATTAAATTATCTTTTCTACCAAAATTCATTCATACATTATATTTATCTTTACTTTTAAATCTTATGTTAAATATTAACAAACAAAATATATTAATTTATTCATGCATCAATTTGTGGAATATTCAAATGATGTATATATACATCTATTAAATTTAATCATTTTCATTAAGTATACCACCTCATTAAGCGAATATTAAGAGATGATGAAGCAAAATTAAGAAAATATTGCTAAATTAATTATGGTTTGAATCTATTAATCTTGAGATGTCATTTATATCTAGATAAGAATATTTAAGTCAAATCCAAATATATGATTTAATAGAAAATTTTATAATGCTTCATTAAGATTAAAAAAATCATTAAAAGTCATCTTTAGATTCAACATAAGGTTTGAGTTTGAGGTAAATCCCACTCCTCTCTCTCTCTCTCTCTCTCTCTCTCTCTCTCTCTCTCTCTCTCTCTCTCTCTCTCTCTCTCTCTTTAAATTCTAAATTCAAATGAAATCAAAAGAAATAAATTAAAATCCAAAATCCACTTTAGGAAATCATTAATCGCTTGAATTATAATCATCTTTAATGATAAATTTAAACACCCACCTTTGGATTAATTCAAATATCAAAGCCTAATTTTGTCATAACACACTAAGCCCTACCAGACATTTAGAATGTTAAGTCATTGATCTTAGTCTTATGTTAGGATGGTGCTTTATTATGGATTGATGATTTATTTTATGATGTAATATTTTATACTGGATGTTAGGATGTATGTTCGTAGTCCAGATATTGGGGCGATATTAGACTAATAATATTTTTTTACGAGAGATTGTGCCTAAGAGTCCTCTATAATAATAAAATTTATCATAAATACTTTTTCTTGCAGTTGGTGCTTAAGTTCCCAAGTATAATCCATTAGGACAGGTGGGCTTGGCATGGTGTTAAGCCATAATGTATGGAATATAATTATTCGGTGTGTATGTATGTTCATCTTATCTCTATTTTTCATATGTATTTAGATTTTATATTTTCAAATTAATTTTTGTAATATGCATAGGATTTGAGAAGTGGCTAAAAGGCTGAGACCTGGGGTTTAAAATAAGTAGTGGCTAGAAGGCTCAAAGCTAGGAGACCCTGTGATGCTTGAAGTGTCCTAATATATGGTGTGAAGAATGAAGATGAAGATTGAAGACTCTATAGCTTTATTTCCATTAAATATTTATTGTAATCTTGGTTGTATAATGGTAAAGCTCGTCTACCATCTTTTTTTTCTCTTTTCTAGGGTATACGACAGTATCTGGCCACACCGGCCTTTTATTCTTTTAATTGATGATATTTGTTTGATTTATTTACATTGATTGTGGAATAAAATGACATGCTTAGATTTCTTAAAATTTGATTGTTTGCTATGTGGGCAGGATATAGTAAGTTCTTTAAGGATTTAAAATTTCTACCCCATTATTCAACTTTAATTAAATTTTAAATGACTCATAATCTCACTTTATAGTCTAAGCTTTTAATCAAAGAAGTAAAATATTTAGTAACCCCTTAGTTGCGTGTTATATGTTACAATATCATACATACATATTATCTCACTACTTGCAAATAAAGGATCTCCACTCTTGCATGATAAGAGATAATGCTTGACTTATGATAGCAATTCTTTTGTAATGGAGAATATTCCTTCTCTTTAATTTAGCCCACAACCTAATTTTATCATGCATATAAGCATAAATCATCTCAAGCCTCAGTTCAAAATAATGAATCAAAATAGAATAGAATTTATAAAGTTTGTTGCATTAGTTTAAGATATGATTTTCATATTAATCATGATCTAGTTTCGTAGGGAGTGAGATTAAGACTCCAGATTCATTTCTAATAAATAACAGTCTGATCATCTTGCATTTACATAAGGCTAGTCTACATAGTTTTAAATCATAAGAAGTGTTAGTTAACAGCCACTCCAAATGATTGTGATTTCAAAAGAGTTGGGATCAGTTCACTCTCTAGTGGAAGTTTGAGTAAAATTACATCAAACTCTTAGCTTATGCTAGAGTGCATTAGATGCAAGTTCGAAGGCTACTTGTTTCTCTTTTGCTAAGAGTATAAGTCATCACCACTTAAGCTTTTTTATAATCTTGTGTTGTTGGAATCTAAGCTCTAGCTTTCTAATAAAATAATAACTCAAATAACTATAACTCTTCACTTCAAAAATATATAAAGTCTCATTATATGATAGATAGAAATGATCACTAGGCTTGCTATTATCATAAGCATTTCCTACTTATCCTCTATTGGACTCTGCAAAGAACTATCCTTATTCAAACTCTCCCACTTGATTATCCAACTATATAGCAATCCTCTGATCATAATCTTTGAAAATATTTAGAGATACTAATTGACTACTTTAATCGAGAGTGTTCTTAAAAAATTTTCATTTCTTAAGATGTAATTAACTATGAGAGCTTGCCCCTATAGGAGAACTTAAGAAACCGACATAAAATAAACTTATTTTACTCCCTCCATGTAAGGTAGGGGAAAAGTCTTGGGTACACGTAGAACAATCCGTCATAGGAGTCCTTATTAGATGATCAAGTCCATTGTATGGTGATAAGTTTTGTCTCTCGAGATAGTATATCATTCTTTAATGCCATGCTCAATTATTTCAATAAGTATCTCCTAAAATCTCTACGGTGTCTCTACAACTCCAAATATAAACACCATAATTAATTATTGCTTAGATAATATTAGATTTAATTTAGTATGATTTTTAACACATAAATATTAATCATTTGATGAATTTAAATTCTTTGCATGTGATTTCTAATGAGCATAGGATAATTAATAATTGTAGTTTATATTTTTCCATAATGAGTTTAAAAATATGAAGTTTAAATTATTTTATCTTTAATTGAGCGCTTATTTTAAACATTATTTAACATATTTATTTTGAGTTTTATGATTAAATCTTCATGATGAAGAACTAAGTAGATAGGTCATAGGTTTATCATATTTATGAATTATTTATATTTTTATGTCTTTTTTATTTATTTTTTCATTTTGAGGCTTATGTCTCAATCCGCTTTGAGGCTTACACCATGTCTTACATATGAAAAATGCCTCAACTCTTTTATTTTATTTTATTTTATTTTATTTTATTTTTTTTATTTTTTTGCCTTTTAAAATCAAGATCTTCCTCAAGAAGGGCAGACATCCTTACCAGTTAGATTTCCCCTTATATGCAATGAGTTAAGAGGCTATATGAAGAGATAGAATAATATGTATATGATGTTACCATCATAAGAGATTCTAGTGAATTTTTTTTATTTATGCTTAAAGTTTTAAATGTGATTTGTTTTGAGTTGCTTTAATTTAAGTTGTGAGTTGATTAAGTTTAATTGAGTAGAAATTTATTTTTTTCTGAGACCCTGATGATTATCCAAGCTTTCACATGTATAATCATTATCACATCATCAAAAGAAATCTAGAAAAATACATGTAGTTATTGTGCATAGCATGAAGTAAACAATCGCCAAATAATTATCAGATTAATATAAGAAAGACTACCCAAAAGAAAAGAAAAATGACCAAGTGAGCTTTTCCCTATACACGCCGGCCTAAAACAAAAAAAAGGAATAATCCATGGGGGTCTTCATGTCTTCAATCTTCATCTCTCTTTTCTTCTTCTAGGTACAAGCACCTTAAGCATCATAGGACCTCCCAAGATCATGCCCTCTAGTTTTGCTCATCCTAAACCCTATAAGTTATCACCTAATTATAATACGAATTATAATTGAAAATTTTAAAAATAAAATCCTAAATCTTGTAAAATAGAGATTAGCAAAAACATGCACGCATACAAATATTTACAATTCAAACATTAGACTTAACAATATCGAGTGTCAAGCCCTCCAGTCATATTGAGCTATACTTAAGGGCTTAAATGGCAAGCACCTACAAGCAAAATTGTCAGTTTAAAATTATTACATTAACCTCTTTAAGTATGGCTCCCTACAAAAAACATAATTAGTCCAAGTAAATGACAATTTGGCATCTAGTTTATGGGCATATAAATCTTAACTTCTAGTCTAAAATATTACACCATAAAGTAAAATAAAAAAGTATATATTACAATTAAACATTGCTTTAACATAAATCTAGGATTTGTGATCTAACAATCTAGTGTGTATATAAAGTTTGTGTGGTGAGTCGATACTAGGCTTTAATGTTTGAGTTTTAGAATTGAGGTTGAACTTTAATTTATTGCTATTAGGTAGTTTCAATTTAAATGATTAATAATTTAGAAGTAAATTTTAAGTTGTAATTTGGTTTAAGTTTAAGTTGGGTTTAAGATTTTAAAGATGTGAGGAGTAGTGGACCCCATTTAGGATAAGCTCACTCTTCTTAACACCCTAATCCTAATAAAGTGAACACCTCATCAAAGGATGAGAGACAGCAAAAGACTCTAAATAAAGTTATTTTTTAGGTTATAATTGATTGATTTATAATGCTCTATTGTAATCATTAATTAAGGGTTTAATTACTTTTAACTCCAATTTAAGTTCAAATGATTTTATAAACTTTATGAGTCATATCTTACTATCAAAAGACACCCCTAAGATGTTTCATTAAATTTTGATTAATTTTTGAATTATTAATAATTAATTGTTACTATTAATCGACTAAATATCTATTAATCGACTAAATAAAAAAATTCTAAATTAACATTAAAATGTTTTAAGAAAATTATGAAATATTCTCTAGAGATGGGAACTACTCCATAAAAATTTGGGATAATTTTAAATTAATTTAGATTTTCTATAATTACTATATTATTTTGTTTGCATGAAAATATTTAAATTAACATATAGTTCATAATACCTTGAGAAATTATAGGAGCACTAGAGATGGGGTCCCAATATTTTCATAAAAATTTCATATCATCTGGAAATCAATTTTAAATTTTTTTATAGCCTATTCAAGTTATTTAAATATTTAAAATATAGTAAATATTTTATTATTTTAAATAGGTTTGTTTCGATTTCCCTAAGTCTTCTGTTCGTGTGAGTCTATAAGAAAATTTTGGCTGTTTTTTAATTTTATTTTATTCAGTATGAATTTTCTAAGTAGATGGAAATTAATTTAAGTATTATTTTAAAATGAATTTTATTTATTTAAAATTAATTTTAATCATTCTATTCAACTTCAAACATCATGAAATTATGTTCTAAGATCAAGAGGGATCTTAGAAATATTTTATGAGATGTTGGTGAATTTTTGAAAATATTTAATATTTAATTTATTTAACTTAATTATTTTATAAAGAGAATTCAAATAGTATTAAAATGGTTTTAATAACTACTTTCTATGACTTGGAACAGCAAGAGGATCATCCTGGATAATTTTTAAAATTACCTTTATATTATTTTCTTAATAATTTTAAATATTATTTATGCAGTGTTATTATTATAATTTTAAAATACATGTTAAAATAACTAAAAATTTCATGAAAATTTTCCTACGACTCCTCACTGATCTCTTGAATCATCCATGAAATTTAAAGGTCATTTAGACTTAATTTAGATTTTATATATTTATTTTAATTAATTTGAATTATATTAATTAATATTAATTTTGATTTTCTTTGATTCTAAGTGCCATTCATATTTTAAGGGGCATTAGTTTATATTTTTAGGAAGTGGTTTGAGTTAGTTATAAATTTTCAAAATCCTAATTAATTGATTGATTAAAGTTTAATTATTAGTTGAGATTAACTACTTAATTAATTTTAATTAAGAATAGGAGACAACTAATTTTTTAATCTTCCATATTAGTGAAGTATATTTGAGCATTTTTTAATTTTTATGATTTAATAATTAATTATTCATTTATTCTCTCTTCTCTGTTCACTCTTATTTTAATATCTTTTTGAGTATTCATCAAAATCGCCTAGGAAAATTATGCAAGGTAGAAATTACCTCAAGGAACAATCCAAGAAAGTTTCAATTTGTTTTAGTTAATATCTTAAAATTAATTTTAATAATTAAATATATATTTTAAATTATTCCTAAATTATTAAGCAAAATTTCATGCTTTTAATTTTATAATATTCTCATCTTTAACTGAATTTAAAAAAATATTTATTTGTTTTTTTATTTTATTTATATTTTATGTGATTTTTTTTAAGTTTCAGCCGATCTTATGTTTATTATTAATTCTCATTTCACCTTTAATTTTCTCTCCATATAGTGCACACTTGTTGGAACAACGGGATAGGCCCATTCCACATGGCGATCGCATAGGAAGTGCGAAGGCTTAGCCAGTTTGAAATCACGAATAGACGGATAGCAGGTTCAGATCCAAAATCTGACTTATTAATCACGAATAGATGGATAACATTTTAAATTTTGGCAAAACTTTTTGTTTTGAATATTTCGATGCTAAAATTATGATATGTTTATATTTGATGAATATCTACAATCACACCGGTCAAAAAAAAAAATTGAATTTTTTTAATTCAAAATACAACTTTTGTTGCTTCCATAAATTTTTACCTTCAAAAATACTATCATTTGAAAGAATTATAAAAATTTTCAAATATTTTACTTTTCTAATTATAAACATCATATATATATATATATGTTTGATTAATATTTTAATGACATAATTTGAACTAAGCTTTGTACTTGTGCCAAGGAAAGCCATGAAGAATTTGTTTTGAAATTTTATATTATTTTAGATTAAATTTAATTTTGTTTTGAAATCTTATCTTGTTTTGAAATTTTATCTCCTTAAAAATCTATTTTTTTTTATTTTATACACTTAATTAATTTTTTTAATAATTATTTTTAGTAAATTCGAATATGCTTGATCAAAATGAGCTAATTTCATTCGATTTCGAGCTAAAAGAGGATGAAAAAGTTTAATTCGAGCCAGCTCAAAATCAAAACGAGTCAGCTCTAAATCAATCAAAAAAGAACGAGCTGGCTCAAAATTGAATAATTCAAGCCACTTAAAATCTTTTGAGCTAATTTTGAGCCGGGCTCAGATTGGCTTGAAATCAGCTCATTAACAACCCTAGTTGAAAGAACTCATTGGAATCGTGCTTGAGATGTTTGCATGTATGCCTCTTAGAGGCTACAGTAAGGATTACCTCTAATTTTGACCTACTTTTTATGAAACCGATGCAACAAAGGATGATAAAAACAAATAATTTTTTAATTATAATCATGGTTAAGATGTTATCCTTTCAAGATTATAATTGAGCTATCCCCGATCTTGGCCTTTTTTATTTTTAAATTGATAAAACGGTATATGGTAGAGGGATAACCAAATATAATTATGCTTATGACATTGATAAGAATGGCATTTCAAAGTTATATCAAAGGTTTTCATAAGTTTAAATTGGCTCTTACAATCTTGTTATATGACTAAACTTATACAAAGATTCATCACATAAATAGATGCAAGAAGCATATCTCCAAGTTTGAGTATGCTAAATGAAATTCCAAAATATGAAGTCTCCATTTTCAAAAAAAAAAAAAAAAATTGAAATACTATTTGGAATTTCATTTAGCATACTCAAATTTGCTAAGTGAAATCTCTATTTCACAAATTTCAAAACACATTGGAATTTCATTCCTTAGCACACCATATTTGCTAAAGTGAAGTCTCCATTTTCAAAATAAAATCCAAAACAAAAGAAACATTATAATTGGCATGAATCATAGATGATAGACTCTGGTGGGAGTTATAAGAGCCTTGAGACATTATAATTTAGTTTGACTTAAATTCGATCTGTTTATTAAATCTGCCAACTCGATTTTAACTGATCGACTGACACTAGAATCTATTTATATATTTATTTTAAGTTGAAACTTAGTCAAATTTTAGTTCATAGGTAAAAATTGGATCAATTTTGGGGTTCAGATTCAAAGTCAAATTAGACTTAAAAATCGAAATAAATTTGGATTGGCCAACCCAAATTAGATCAAGTTGGGTCAATTTTGGATACCCTTAATAGAGAGTAAATTAATTGATATAGTGGGCACGCGTTAGCAAGTGCTCAACAAGTCTCTCCAACTTCCAAGGCAAGGCTAAACTTATTGATTCTCTCTCAAATAGTATAGTTTTAAGAACTAATGGGATGTTGTAGAAATATTTTTTTTTTTTTTTTTTTTAAGTGAGATAAATGAGTCTTGTTCTTCTTACAAGTAATTGAAATCCAAGAGTTGTGCATTATCAAAAAGATTACATCTTTTTTATTTAAATTTATTCATTAATTATTTTAAATTTAATTTGAAATTTAAATATTTGTAAAAGAAAATTTATTAATATTAATTAAAATAATATATGTGTGTATATATCAACGTTGGCATTCATTTAATATTATTTAGAGGTAAAATTTAATAAGAAAAATAATGATTAGTAATATTGTTTAAATTTTTTTTTTTATTTCAGAAGAGAAGAGTTGACGATAATTAAAAGGATATTTAAATTGTAGATAAGATAAAATATGTCTTTTTTTTGAAACTTTCTTCTATCATCAAGAAATAAAACACTTAAAATTTTGATAGGCATCCCCTCTTTTTGTCCTTTAATAAATGAGCATCATCTAAATTTAGTTTATCTTCTTACACATCACATCAATATCAATTATTGCTCATACCATTGAAGGAATCAACATTTCTACTTAAAAAATAATTCTCTGTTGTTTATCTTCTTACACATCAATATCAATTAGTATCCACTCATCTCATATTATGTGATATCATGCATTAATAATAAACATATCATATTTCTCACTTACTTTCAAGATAGGCTCAAAGAGATTGAACATTTTGATTCTAAATGAAAAGAGACGATGAGTAAATAAATCTCATTCACTTGTAGGTCCTAATCCATTCACCAAATCAACATTCGCATTATATTACACATCACCAAGCTCATCTTCATACAAGAACAACAGCTTCCATGACCAAATAAAACAATATACAGCACATTTTCACCTTCAGTAGACTCTCTCTCTCCCTCTCTCTCTCTCTCTCTCTCTCTCTCTCTCTCTCTCTCTCTCTCTATATAAAACAAGCTGTGAGAACAAGTCTAATCAGAGCCCTCACAGCACAGCAAGCAGCACTCGCTGCATGCTAAGCAAGAGAGAGCCGTGCACAGCTGCGTGAGGGCTATGGCGCACTGATCGTTCAACTTAGCGCACGCTTTGAGGCAGCACATGCAACAGAGGCAATCAAATAATCCGCTGCAGCAGCCGACAGCTCACAAACTAATCACAGTATCATTTTATGATTTGCTCGATTTTTCTTCTTCTAAGAAAAGAGAATAAAGAATAAAATATAGAGTATAAATCTTGATATTATTGTCGAGAGTTGGAGTTGGTGTCAGCATTATTAGTGATAGAGGGCAGCAAAGTTAATGGTATTAGTGCTTGTGTTAATGAAATATATCAACTTAGTAGGTAATAGTGTGTGCCAACATTGTTGACGATGACGGTGATGAAATCAATAGGAGACAATATAAAGATAGTGAAGTTGAGCGATAGTGATTAGGAGATCATAATCAAATGTTGTTCATCAAGAAATTGAAATTGAGTGATAGTAGTTGGGAGACACAATTAGACGATGGTGGCTAAGAGTCAGTGTAATTGAGAAATAATAGTTTGAAGATTATAATTGGTCGATGGCATAAGAGTGAATAGGGATAGAACTAGCCTATATTTTGAGGGTGGGCAAATTTATTATATAAATAAAATAATATTATAAATATAAAAAATCTATACATTTTGAATAAAAAAATGTATATTTTTAATATCATTAATGAGTTAAACATTAACTATAAGAAGAGAATTAAATAAAAATTAGCTAATTAGAAAAAAAAAATTAATATTAATTTAAGCAACCTATAAAAATATTACAAATTGAATTTTTTTGTAAATCAAGAAGAGAATTCAATAAAAGTTTATTTTAGTAAAAATAATTATAGTAAAATGACTTAGATAAAATATATTTAATTAAAATGAATTCCAACAAAATGATTTAGCAAAATAGATTTTAACAAAAAATTAGCAAAATAATTCCAGCAAATTAATTTTAAAAAAATTAGTAAATGGGTGACCTAATATTCTTCCTACATGAATGCCTCAAAAAAGCATTTATACAATCTCATATTTATTTGTAATATTGTAAAACTTTTTGTTAATATTACAATTTTGTTGTTTTTTGCGGCACTGCAAGAATAGGGAAAATCATCTTTTTGGGGAAAACAAAATAATGGATCCATTTTGATTTAAATTGAAAACACATTTGGTATCGTTCAGTTAGTCTTATTAAGTCATTTAATTTAATTATAAGTTTATTGAAATTACTATTTAGCTATTCATAAAGTTACTTCCTAATTTTTTTGGGGTATTTATACAGATATCACATATTTTTTATATATTTATATTTAATACCTAAATTTTGATATTTATATGTATAACACTCAAATCTTTAACACTATATCAAAAATCTCTCTATTATTATTTTAAAAGTGAATACATATTTTTTATGGATAGATAAAATATTAGAGAAATAAATATCAAATTTTAGATATTAGATATATAAATATATATAAATTATATAATATGTATATAAATTTTTTTTTTTTTTTTTTTCCATTAAAATGCTCGTTTGATTGATGAATTATTTGATGTCATATTAGTTATATTATAATTTTGATTTGATATATAATATAATATAATCACTTTAAAAATATATATATGACTCTCCATCGCTGTGCTATTAAAATCAGAGAAAGATGAATAAAATATTATACAGTACTTTAATGTCGAAGAATTCACACATCGCTCCAATAATGTATAGATTTAGATTTCTTCACTATTATTGTTGAAATATATATATATATATATATATATATATATATATATATATATATATATATATATATATATATATATATATATATATATATATATTTTTTATATATATATATATTTAAATTTAGATATTTACTTATATAATATTTTGCTATATTTAAAATATATTTCATTTTTTAAAAAATAAATGATATTTGATATTAAATATTGATATTATATATATAAAAAATTAAAATTTAGGTTAGATATAAATACATAATTATATATATATGTAAATCTCCATTATTGTTTCAGGTATATAATATTATGAACTGTTCTGTAAATTTTAATTTAGAAAATTTTATAAGAGTTAAATTTTGAAAATGATTTGATATGATATGCATTGAATCTATCTATGTCTCGATAAAATATTTAAAGGTTATAATATCTTATTATATTACTTCATTTATATCAAATATAATTAGATTAATTAGATTATAATTAAACTAAAATAATATCTTAATTAATTAACAATTTATTAAGCTAACTAAATAGAATATTTTTTAGTCAATCAATTTATTTTAATAATATTTCTATTTAATTAATATTAATTATTAATGATAATTTACTTTTAAATGAACCATTTAATCAAATTTAATTCATTATTTATTGATAATTTTAATCAATAGTTTTGAATTTTAATCAGATTAATTAAATTAGAATTAGCATAAAATAATCTGATTAATTATTAATTAATAATTTATTAAATTTATTAAACATAACAACTTTAATTTAATCCTAAATAATGCTAATTTTAAGACCTATTTGGGATCAATTTTATTCTTTATTTTTTTAATTTTATGTTATTTTAAAACATATTTTAAAGTATTTTTATTTTTAAATTTGAAAATAAATCATAATATTTTTAAAAATACTTAACATAATTCTTGGATGTTATTATTATGTTTAAAAACAATTATTATCACAAAACATGTTTTATCTCATATTAAAATATAATAAAATATAAATATAAATAAAAAATAAAGGTCATCCCAAATGCCTCTTATTTAATTAATTTTACTTATTATGATTTATGAAAAATTTTCAAGTTAAAATTGACCACAACCTACCTCCAATGGCAAAATTTTTAAATTAGGCTTAATGCTAATCGTAATTAGCAATTTAGGCACAAAAAAATAATTAACAAATAGTAAATTGCATAACTGACGATGCAACAAATTACAAGAGTCCGCCCTTATTTCGGACGAAAATCGAGCAGAGGAGGTCGCTCAAATCTACTTTCTTTTCCACCAATCGTCGCTCGGTTGCTTCTCAAATCCCCTACCACCGCCGGATTTCCACCGCCCAAGCACGCCCTGGGGAGGTCGCCACGCCAAGGGAGAGCACAAGGAGGCGCCACCGCCAGACCGCTTTTGACGTATTAAGGTTTTTTTCTCTAAATGCTTAATTTGTGATAGATCTCGTTATATATTGCTTTGTGTTGTATGAGTTGCTTATTTTCTTGTGTTGTTTGGCTAGATTTATATGTTTTGTATATGTTGGAAATTTTAATGTGAAGTTAGTTTTAGCCTGTAAATGCGACCGAAATCAACCAAAACTTCGCAGTAATTCCTGAAGGAAAAATAACCACTAATATGGATGTATCCTTATAGCACATTATTTGTTTTGGATAAATCTAAACTTCAGAATAAAACCTTTTGCTATATAAACAATTTGATTCTACAATTACTAGTTTACTAAGTTTCATGCAATCTTTTATATAGATTTAATTTCCATTATCTCAAGATTCAGTTGCGGAATGTGTTATTTCTGATTTATAGTATGATATGCCATCTGATTAAAAACATGAGAAAAATATGAAACACGCAAGCAGCAAAAATTAAACAATGAACAAACTGATTTATAGTATATATATATAAGATAACTTGACCCATATAACTAAAAATAAAAGTAAATCAGAAAACAAATTTTAACTTCAATCAGAAAATAAGTCATTCTATTGTTGGTTTTGATATGTCATCTGATTTCCCTCCTTTTATAAGTAACAAACTTTTTTTTCATGACATTATATTGTTATTATTGTATATATCAGTTTAATTGTGAAAAGATATTGCAATGGGGTTTGAAAATTAAAGATTTTGAGTTCGCGAATAGTCCTAATTGAAATGCAAAATTATATTATATCTTGAATTATTTTTTTTTTCTTTGGGAGAGAAAGGATTCTTATTGTTTAGTTGTTAGTTGAAAATGAGTTGAATTGGCATAGTTCTTTATTATGATGGTGAATCAATTAGTGATGATTTCTTTCCCACCTACATTGGTGGAAAAATTGACCAATTCGATCCCACGACGGATTAACGATGAGAAAGCAATTATGAGTCATTAAGTTAGACCAAGCAAAGTCATTAATCTTATTCCCTATTAGTGCCGGATTCATCAGCTCATATGACAACGGCGTGTGAATCTATGTCAACGCAGTTGCGTACCGTAGTAATTTATGAAAGTTGCGAGGAAAGAGAGGACATGGAGTGTCGAGCTCCAATCAGTATTGAATACATCACACTTGATTCTCAACTAACTACTCAAGTGGAAGATGCCAGACAACGAAGCTACTAACGTTGGGACAAGTCGATTCGTGATGGGGGTGATGTGGTGATGGGTATGAAACTATGTCTTCTGCAACAAGTATCGATGATTATGAAGGGGGTGATAGTGATGCAAAGAAGCCTTCTTTAAAGGGCACAGATCCATCTAACAGGGTCAGAGAGTTTATTAGGACTACCGCCAGAAAAGTCAAAGAGGATCACTTATATCAACAATGAGTACGTAGTGCTCAAACAAGAGAATGGGATGAAGAGCTTACATTTGATGGGCCTTTAAATGAGTCAACTTTGAACTTGAAAGTTGCATTCCGATGAAGTTAAGGTATGTGCTTTCATGAAAGGCAGCTTTCGTCATTGATCTATCATCAATAATGTCAATTATGTGATCTACGCTTCAAACAAAACCAAGTTCATATAACCAAAGCAACTACACATTAGTGCTTACATGCAAGTTCAAGTAAGAGATTGGGAGGTGCATGGAGAATTGGCATGAGCTCACCACATACATATATATTCATTCTCGCCGGACATAGCAATATACAACATAAATTTATCGCTTAATTCAACCGCAAGCGGCCAACTAGATTTAAAGCCCGGAGAGATTATAGTCGAGTCCAAATTTAACATGCGAGTGTCATATATGAAAGCTGGAGCGCAAAGTAAGGCTCAAGGTTTTTTGATAGTTGAAAAGAAATCTTACCGATCATTGGAGATTCATATGTGTATATATTCGCCATGCCAGGATCATACAATGTGCAATCATCACAGATTCCAACAATTATTCGGTCCTTCGAGGCTTCAATTCGGGTCAATATACGTCATAGTTTTATCTTGATGGACTTTCTTCCTGTAAGTACATGAGGACTCTACTACTAGCTTTGGAATTGATGTCAACAACGGTTTATTTCCACTAGCCTTTGCAGTAGTAGAATCAGAGAGATAGTTAGTTTGTACATCGATGTATTTTTTTAGTGAGGATATTCCATGTGGTAGTAATAGTTGAGAGGTAGTTAGTTTGTGTTCTAAACTTAGTTTGAGTTGGCTTCTTATCCTTGTTTGAAAATGGTTGCATTTCTAATACTAACACATTTACTTCTCTTATATGAATGTAATCAATATGAGTAATTATCTCCAAACAATAAGACTAATGCGCTAGCAATGAATGTTTATATGTCATGACTCTTAAAAACTTGTTAATTGCACTTCATTAAAATTGTTTGTTTAGCGTGAGTTATTTGTGCATTTCATCATTGTTCATTTCTCAAAATCTGTTGCGCATCAAGCCGCAATCATAAATTTTAACCAACATAAAATTTGTAGAGAATTTTGTTATGATTCCAACGATACAAAGTTCGCTCAATTTCAATATCATATGACTCCGATACGGGCAAAATACAATTGATGCTTCGAACTTTCAACTCCGCGCCGAAGTTTTCACGCATTTGCAAAATATGCTGCGTATCGAGCCGTAATCATAAATTTTAACCAACATAAAAGTTGTAGAAAATTTTTTATGATTCCAACGATATAAAGTTTGCTCTATTCAGAAATTGTATGACTCCGATATGTACAAAATACGACTGCTGCTTTGAAATTTCAGCTCTGTGCTGTAATTTTTGTGCACATGCCCAAAATATGCTACGTATCGGGCCGCAATCGTAAATTTTGACCAACATGAAAGTTGTAGAAAATTTTGTTATAATTCCAATATTGTAAAGTTCGCTCGATTCTGACACCCTATGATACCGATACCTGCAAAATACGACAGCTGCAATGAAATTTCAACTCTGCGCCACATTTTTTGTGCAAATGCTCAAAATCTGCTAAGTATCGGGCCGTAATCGTAAATTTTGACCTACATGAAAGTTGTATAAAATTTTGTTACGATTCCAACGATAAGAAGTTCTCGATTCAGATGACTGGATACGGCAAAAATGACAGCTCAAATTTCAACTCCGCAATTTTACACATAAATTTGCTAAATTTACGGCCACAATCGTAAATTTTGACCAACATAAAAGTTGTAGAATATTTTGTTATGATTCCAACAATACCAAGTTTGCTCGATTCCAACATCATCTGACTCCGATACATGCAAAATACGAGAACTGCATCCATATTTTTTAAAAATTAAATTATACCGCCGCATACAATGATGGACGAACCGCCATCCGAACGACGACGTCCAACGTGCATTGCGGCAATCATCCGGACATTTAATTAGGCCTATTTTGTTAATTATTTTTTTGTCTAAATTCATTAGATAGATATTCCTAATTTAAAATTTTGCCACCTCCAATCCCTAACCCTCATATTTCACCCCTTGGGTTGTTTAGTAGATTTGAACATAATTTAAAGGTATGTTTGGTTGTATGAAAAGAAAATATAGTATAAAATGAATATAATATATTTAGATTATTTTAAGTTATTTGGTTGAAAACTCTATAAATATATGAGTTTATTTTTTTTATTTGATAGAAAGAATGTAATATAAAGCATTTTTAGGATTGTGAGTGACGGTGGTGGTTAGGGGTGTGCATTTGATTTATTTGGATAGTTTGGATGATGAATTTTAAAAATTAATTGGCTTTGATTTCCAAAAATATTAGACCTAACTAACTAAATAGAATATAAAACCAAATAAACCAAATAGAAATTTGATTCGGTTATTTTATTTGGGTTTTGGATAAACCAAAGTTTACTATATATAAAAATTATTTGTGAAATTTATATTAATTACATAAATTTTTTGTATAATGAACAAGTAATAAAAAAATTATATATATATATATATATATTATGTGTGTGTGTGTGTGTGTGCAATTAATTACTTTCATGCATTAAAAGTATTTAAATTTTTGTGATGGCTGAAAAATATTTATCAAGTAATGAGTAAATTCGGTTTATTTGATTACATTTAAAATTTTATTTGACAAATCGATCCAAAAATCAAAAACCAAAATTTTCATTAATTAAAACCAAAATCCAAATTTCTAAGTTCAAAATCGAACCAAACTACTCAAAAAATTTTACTTCTGTTTGATTTTTTGATTAAAACAAAATAATGCACATCCCTAATAGTGGTGGCTAATAGTGATGATAGGCTAATGACGACATAACAAAATAATAGAGGTTGGTCGACTATGCGGTGATGACTTGTACAACAACAACGGGCCAAATCAACGACATCAATCTAAAGTTGAGATTTTGAAATTTACTCAAATTCTACAAATTCTAAATACACCAAAATTCATTTTTTCAAAGTATTTTAAATACATCATATTATTTTATAATTTTATTTTACACTATATCAAATATAAAAAAAATTAAAAATTTGTATTTATTTTACTTTACACTCAAAAATAATCCTACCAAACAACTTCTAAATTATAACTTCAAATCCTACATACTTTTCAATCCGGTTTCTCACCTCTTTTACTTTAAATCTTGGATTTAATAAGTCCAAAAGTTGGGGCATAAAGATGGGGTTCGGATATTAAACATGTTTAAGTATATATTTCAAACATTTTTTTATAGATTTTATATTATTCAAAAATATAAATATTAATTAAATAATATATATTATTATTTTTAAATGTAAGGATTTTAATTACAATCTCATATATGTTAGCCCCAAATTTAAGATCCTATAATTGAAGTTATTAATAAGTGTTTAACATAGAATTAAATAATAGATAATTAATATTAGTTAACTAAAAATATATTAATTTAAATAAAGTTGATATGACCCTGAAAATTTCCAGTCAAGACGAATACAAAAGCAATTCATGAATCAAGAAAAAGAATCAAGATTTATTATCAATCAAACATACCATAAATACAAGTCGAAAGGCCTTGACATAATCTAACAAGCCAAGATAATTCGATATCATCATAAATACACAAATATATCATATGATCAAGGAGATCATTTCAGCCGTCATGAAGTGGACGGGTAATTACAGAGACGCCACTCTCCATCTATAAACTCTCATTTCTCATATCAAGAGAGAGAGAGAGCTCTAAAGAAGATTCTTCCATAATCCGCCACCACTGATTTGCCAACCACCGCCCGGCCAGCCGATCCATCCTCGTGCCAATCTCTCTGTCTCCATCAAACGACCTTCATCATTCGTCGATGTCCTCGTTGTTCACCATTATCTATACCACTAAACCTGATACCACGCGACTATAGTTGCTCTCTTCATAGCAATCCTGTAATCTGCGTTCGGAAGATTTTGTACTCAAACAATACATAGTGGAAGATTTTACTGGGCAGCCGTGGTTTCTCTCTTTTCGGGTTTTCCAAAAAATTGCAGTTTTCTTATTCACTTTTAAATACGTGTGTGTTGGATTTCACAAAAGCTATAAACTTTCACTCTAGAATCGGTTTTCACGCAACAAGCTGGCCGAAAGTTGATTCCCATTATTTCATCTTATATGGCGACCAAGTTTTCAACAAGATCAAAACCACCATCGAGGTGGTATTTTAAGCGGCGAAGAATGAAGATTCATCAAACTTAGTTCCTTCAGATTAAAATGGAAGCAACTCTTATTCTCAGAAGATCACCCATGCTAAGCATCTAATCGATTACCATCCAAGAAACAAGTCAAAGTTGGAGGATATTTCAACGGAAGAGATAAATAAATTATGTTTTTCCACCATACTCATGGAAACGAGACGAAGAGCAACTTTACAACTACAAACGGATGTTTTAATTGACCTTTCCATGCAAGTTAGCCATCAATACTCGACAAACAACCCAAGATAAAAGGTCCGGTGGATTTCCCGACCTCTTCCATACAAGTTAACGCCATTGGTAACACTGACAAACAATGGATAGTCAAAATCTGATTCAATTCACCTCTTCCATAAGTTAACGTATGTAACACTCACAAACAAAACAAACAGATAGTCAAAGGTCTCATGGACTTCCCACACCTCTTCCATAAAGACCATCGAGCAAAGACTCGAAACAACCAGATATGTCAAAAGGTCCTGATCTTCCGCTTCTCTTCCACACAAGTTAACGCCATGGGTAACACTCGACAAACAACCTCGGATGGGTGAAATCCAAGTGAATTCAATTACCTCTTCCATACGTTAGTCCCAACATGACAAACAACCTCTAGGTCAAAAATCAACATTCAAATTCAACCTCTTCCACAAAGGTTAACGCCATCGGTAACTGACAAACAATCTGATAGACAAAAATCAATTCAACATCTTCCACATAGTTAACGCCATCAGCAAAGAAAATAAACAGAAAGGTCTCGGTGGACTTCCACGACCTCTTCCACATACGAACGCCATCAAAGTAATTACAAACAACCTCATGGGTCAAACTCTAATCAATTCGACCTTCCATGTGTTAACGTTATGTAACACTCGACAACAACCGATATGTCAAAATCCGATTCAATTCAACCTCTTCCACATAAGAACGCCATCGCGTAACACTCGACAAACAACCTGGATAGTCAAAATCCTCGGATTCAATTCAACCTCTTCCACATAGTTCAATTGAGCAAAGATCTAAACAACCTAAGATAGCGGTCCTCGGACTTCCCTCTTCTTCATGTTAACGCTCGGGATACTGATAAACAACCTGACGGTCAAAAATCTCGGATCATCAACCTTCCATAAAGGTTAATGCCATCGAGTCACACTCTCACAAACAACGGATATGATTTAATCCTCACCGCCGCCACTACCGTCGCGGTCACCGCATTAATTATCGCCGGATTTCGGTTACCGCTTATCTCGGCTATGCCATCGCCACACGCCGCCGAATCATACTACGCTTCGCTTACCTTGCCGCCATAATCATCAGAATGGCCATCCGCATTCTACTGGCTGTTATCGCATTTTCGCTTAAATATCGCTGCCGGTATCTACACATCACGCATCATATTATCGCCATCATTGCTATCGCCGCTGACCACCGTTTGGCCGCTAACCATCAGATGGTTACTCGCCACTAATTGCTGCTGCACGCCGATATGTTGAATGGCCATGCCGCTGGCCATCGCACAATTATCGCTGCATCTTCGCCATACACATGCCGCGGTATTAACCATCGTCAGGTAATCAGACCACTATGTGCCATCATGTTGATATCGCTATCAACCCGCGAGGTTTGATCGCTTCAACCGGACGGTCCGACAGTATAATCTTTCATAAAATCAGTAATAAGGTACCGACTCAACCCAAGTCCGGTCGCTTTAAGATCTTCGAGAAAATTGTAATATCGACGGTATACCTGCCTTGATTAACCCGGACTAACCACGAAGATGCTGGCGCTCTTCGAGAAAATTGTGATGACGACACCGCGCTCACCTCCAACCCGACGAATCTGACGCTTCTTCAGGGAAATAGAACGCATTTATGTACCATCCTGACGCTTCCGAACCGGACGCTCCACCGAGTACAATTAATCTTCTTCGAGAAATCAGATATACAATTGATCACCTCCAACGGACGGTCAGAAACGATTCTTTCTGGGGAAAACAACCGACGATATCCTGATCGCCTAAACCCATCAAATGACGCCTCTTTTCAGGAAAACTATACACGACGATAGCTGACGGCCTAAACCTTCTCTTAAGAAGAGAATGTGCCTTCTCCCTATTGACCCTTTAAGAGGCGGTAAAAGTGCCCAAAATCGTTCAAAATCGCTTGGCCAAACGGACGTGCCTGTGGCATCATTACGCTATCATAGCATTTCCAGCATCATGGGTCGCTGATCCATACGGTCTGACCCATGCTCGCTCGGTTAAAAACTTTTCGCCATGATACAAGACTACCATGCTCATAAGATACTAACAATGGATCCCCTGACTGCAAACTGCTGTCATGCCACACGCATCAGTGATTCCTCGTTCGCCTGTCATGCCCCTCATCGCTTCCAAATTTCGCTTATCGAACTGCTTTTCCATTCATATTAAATATTCTGACACGCAGGCCGCGAAGACCTTTCTTCACCATGAAATGCAAAAAATTCTTGCATTCGCAAATCCAACTGAAGCACTGTAAGGCCCAGAATAACATATAAAAATCTTCGCCACACGCATTCGTGATACATCGCCCGCACGCGTCATAATTTTATGCTCGTAAGATATGTTCTCTCAAAATGTATAATCGATAAATTTAATTGAAGAATCATATTTTCAAATATTGACATTTATATTGGATGATTGAGATAATATCATCAAAAAATAAGGAACCGCATGAAAATTCCATTCAAGACAAATCTGAAAGCAATCTGATGAATCATACTATCAACGTTTATTATCAATCGACTCTTAAACATGAGTGTTTATACCAATCAACCGTGACGAAGTCGAATCTAAAGCCCAAGATATCATAATTACATCATTTGATATGAAATATACAAAATACATCACATCAGGAGATCATTTTCGTCCGGAAGTGGAGTTTGCGTGTATTTACGAGACTAAATCTAAATCTCATTCCTCATCTGGGAGGCGAACGAGAGAACCCCAAAGGAAGATTCTTCAAGATAATCCTAAGAATGGCCTGCCACCATTCACGCCGCCGCCATCTCGCTGGTTGAATCTTGGCCTCCATCACGACGATTCATACCGTCATTGTTCACCATTATTCTACCACTAGAATCGTTACCACATGAACGACTATATTGATTCCTTCATACGTAATCCGTTATCGGAAGATTTCTCAAATGATAGCATATGGAATATTTTAAGCCTGATTTTTCCTCTTTCGGTTTAAAATTCTGAGTTTTTAATTTTAAATACATAATTTCACAACAAAAGAACTTTCACTCTACCGGAACCTAAAGACAAAAAGTAAAATTTTATCTATTTTATCTAAATAAAAAGTAATATTTAAATGGAATTGAAAATTATTACTTAATAATTGATCTATGTTTAATTTGGTTATTTATAATTTAATTAATATTGATAGAGGTCAAATAAATTTAATAAAATATCATATAGTTATTATATTTTAAAATAATTTATTTATTTAAATTTAATCAGAATCAATTTCTAGCATCTGTAGAATTTAACAGTTACAAAATTTATTAAATTCTGATCAATAGAAATTAATACGCTTGTCGCTTGCAGCCAACGAGCTTGCGGTCCCACCCATCTTCTTTGTTTTTTTGGCTTGTGATTTCGGGATTTAAAATAATTTATTTATTTATATTTAATCAGAATCAATTTCAAGCATCTGTAGAATTTAACAGCTATAAAATTTATTAAATTCTGATCAACAGAAATTAATACGCTTGTCGCTTGCAGCCAACGAGCTTGCGGTCCCACCCATCTTTTTTTTTTTTGGCACGTGATTTCGGGATTTAAAATAATTTATTTATTTATATTTAATCAGAATCAATTTCTAGCATCTGTAGAATTTAACAGTTACAAAATTTATTAAATTCTGATCAACAGAAATTAGTACGCTTGTCGCTTGCAGCCAACGAGCTTAATCCCATTTATTATATGACGTATGATTTCGAATATGATTAATCTTCAAATGAGCTGACAATCTAGAACCTATAGGTACCAGCCCCCGCTTCTTTCCACCCAATTCGAACGCGGACCCCTAAAGCTGGTGAGACCAGTTGATTAGTTAAATCCGTCGAATCACCTGACAGTAAATTCGGGTTTGAGGTAAAACGGGGCAGAAGCGGGGCTTAGAATTCTGGACGATCTAAAAGTTTGCAGTTTGACCGTCTGGAAAAGATTCGAGTTATTTCTTACTTAAAGCCTACTACCAAATAGCAGCCCTAAGGATTTCTCCGTCTCTCACATCGCACGCAGAAACCATACTACAATGGCTGAAATCCCTTTGAAGATGAAGGCATGGATTTAATGGGATGTAAATGTCTTGAGGTTAGAAGATGGAGTTTCTGTGCCAGAGATTAAGGAGGACCAAGTGCTAGTGAAGGTTGTGGCTGCGGCATTAAATCCTGTGGATTTCAAGAGGAGGCTGGGGAGGTTTAAGGCCACTGATTCTCCGTTACCTGTAAGTTCATGATATTCGTGCTCTCTGTATTATTTTAATTACTTTGTTATTGTTTAATTTTAGTTCGTATGGTTGTGTTGCATGGTTGGGTTGAGGAAGACTTGTTTGAGGAGAAAAAAAATTAAAAGTTTGAAACTTGATGAGTTATTTTGGTTCAGAATTTGATAGGTACCCGCTTCTGAATTCCTTTGTCCGTTATTTGTGAAACCATTTTTTTTTTACCTTGGGCTCTTTGTCTATAAGTAGGATTTAACTCTCCAGGTTTAGTGAATTTTGAGAGAATTAAACTATGAAAATTGTTTGCCATGGCAATCCTTAAATATTACTAAATCATGATGAGCTATTTGACTATTTGTTTCAGTTTTGAGATTTGTGAGATTGATAAATCCTCAAGTCAGTTCAATTCTGAATATTGACATTTAACAAAGCCTAAATTTAACCAACAACCAGACCGAAATGAGATTAAGCAAAACTGTAGGATTGAAAGATAGATTATAATAGTTTAGATAATTAATAGATATTTAAAAAAATAAATTTAATGTCATCACACTGGCCGAATTCTCGCTGGGACGAACGGACGATTGGCTACTTTTTTTTTTTTTTTTGGTGGTTTTACAAACCACGGGGGGAGAGAGAGAAAGAGAGAGAGAGAGAGAGAGAGAGAGAGAGAGAGAGAGAGAGAGAGAGAGGAGATTTTATTTTATTAATTTTTAAATAATATAATTATTTAAAGTATATAATTTAAAATATTTTTATAAAATATTTAATAACTAAATATTTATATATTTAGTTATTAATTTTTTATTTATATATAATTAAATATATAATTTAAAAATATTTTAATTATCTATATAAATTTATAAATTTATTTAATATTTTTTATTAATTAATATAATTATGTATAATATATAATTGTTATTAATTTTTGTTAATATAATATAAACATATTTAAAATATATAAATAAATAAATAAAGAAAAGAATAAATTATATAAATATTTTATAAATTATAAATAAAGTAATTATAAATATATATATATTTATAAATTTATTTAGTTATTTATATATTTAAATTATATAAATATTTTAAGTTATATAAATAATTTAAAAATATTTAAAATATAATAAATAAATAGTTATATATATATATATATATAATTAGTTATTTATTTATTTAAAAATATTTATTTCTTTAAAATATATAATTAGTTAAATAAATAAATAAATAATTGTAAAATTATATAAATATTTAGTTATTTAAATATTTATAAAATATTTAGTTATTTATTTATATATATATATATATATATATATATATATTATATATATTTATTCATTTCTTTATTTATTTATTAAAAATTATTTATTTATTTATTTTTTTATATTTTTATATTTTTTATATTTTTTGTTATTATTATTATTAAAGACTTATATTAATATATATATATATATATATATATATATATATATATATATATATATATATATATTTATATATAATTAATATTCTAAAAATTTATATAGATAATTAAAAATATTTTTAAATTATATATAAAAAATTAATAATAAATATATAAATATTTAGTTATTAAATATTTTATAAAAAATATTTTAAATTATATACTTTAAATAATTATATTATTTAAAAAATTAATAAAAATAAAATCTCCTCTCTCTGTCTCTCTCTCTCTCTTTCTCTCTCTCCCGCCGTGGTTTGTAAAACCACCAAAAAAAAAAAAGAAAAAAAAGGGTAGCCAGTCCGGCGTGGACATGCGTCAATACGCTTGAATTTGACTACTAAATTATATTTTTTCAGATCTAAACAACTAATTATCATTAGCACTAAACCTATTTTAAAAATAATCCCAATTTTATTTCGCTGTATTTAAGCTAGATCTTGCTTAAATCATGCCTACATATGGTACCAGGCAGCCCCGAATCCAGATTTTGGTTGTTTGTATGGGGGATAGAAGTATTATGCCTTTAACTTTATTATATGTAATTTTGGCTCATCATTTGTAATAACTACATTTAAACTTAAAGAAGACAGCTTTAACACCTAATCACATCAAGATCGATCTAATTTGAAAAATTGACTTCATAATGCCTAAAGATCAAATTAATTAAATAAAATATCAAATCAATTAATGATCGATCCAAAAATTAAAATTAATTTTAATGAAATTACGTATATCAAAGGTAGTTTCGACTACGCCTAAACGACTGCCATAAATTGATCGGCACCAAATGTCGAGACCTATCAAACGACGCCCGGAGACATTCGAAGAAAGCGCGACATCGGCCAATTCAATGCGACGCCGCACAATTTAATTTCACTCACTACGCATCGATGTTGTCCCAAACTCCGATCACGAAATTGATCGCGCCGTTGCGTTCGGCACAACTGAAACACCTAAAATTGACACCCATATTGCTAGGGTTTATTATTAGGATGATTCGTCAAAATTTATGTGATTAGGGCTAATTACCTTAATTATTAAACTGGTTTGCAATTAGCCTAATCTCTTAACCCCGTTATCCCTACCTAACCTCTGCCGCCCACTCAGCCAGTGAAATGACCCGCCGCGGATTCCTATTGGCTGCCGAAGCGGCAGCCAATGAAAAGAGCGCAGCTGGCCCTAAAGGCCGAAAGGAATACGTTGACCCTCACTCACGACATTTCCCTCTCTCGGCTGAAGCTCACTCTCATTCGGCTCTTCCCTCTCTCGCGATCCCTCTCTCTCGTTCCTGCGGCTCTCGGCTGAAGCTCTAGGGTGCGATTCTCCCTCTCCCTCTTGCTGCTCCTGACCGAACCCACCCACAGCAGCTCCTTCTCCCTCTCGAGCTCCCCTGCAGCAGTCCCTCTCGGTTCGAAGCATCGAACCCTAGCTGAGCAAACAGAGGACTCGATCCTTCCTAATTCCTCTTCCAACCGAAACCCCCAGGTTGTTTCGTTTCAATCTTAAGTTATATTTTGTTATGTGGGTTTCTCTTGAAGGAAATGCAGATTTCTGTTTCCCTCTTCCGTTTGTATTTTATGATTGGATTTGTTTTCTGGGTTTGCAATAGCATGAAATTAAGGTGATTGAATTTATGCTACAAGCTTTCAGTTTACTGTTTTCTCCTTCTAAGGTTGAGCCGAGGAGCTCATTCTCTTTGCTTCGGTTCCTCCTTTCCTTTCGTCCGTCTGTTCCTCTCCACTGGACGCACGAACTGATGCTTTCTCCTCCTCCTGCCGTGTGATATGTTGGTTTTACGCTATAAGCTTTCACTTTGCTGAAATTAAGGTTGATCCGAGGAGCTCATTCTCTTTGCTTCGCTTCCTCCTTTCCTTTCGTCCGTCTGTTCCTCTCCACTGGACGCACGAACTGATGCTTTCTCCTCCTCCTGCCGTGTGATATGTTGGTTTTACGCTATAAGCTTTCACTTTGCTGAAATTAAGGTTAATCCGAGGAGCTCATTCTCTTTGCTTCGGTTCCTCCTTTCCTTTCGTCCGTCTGTTCCTCTCCACTGGACGCACGAACTGATGCTTTCTCCTCCTCCTGCCGTGTGATATGTTGGTTTTACGCTATAAGCTTTCACTTTGCTGAAATTAAGGTTAAGCCGAGGAGCCCATTATCTTTGCCTCGGTTCCTCCTTTCCTTTCGTCCGTCTGTTCCTCTCCACTGGATGCACGGGCTGATGCTTTCTCCTCCTCCTGCCGTGTGATATGTTGGTTTATCCGATGGTTCATGATCCAATCTCTGCTTGCAGAAAAATTCAAAAAAAAAAAAAAACTCTTTAGGTTTTCTCTAAACTTTCTATTGCTGCTCCTAATGGGCAAACTAAGTATTCTATTGCTCTTGTTCTCATAATATAGCTCCAAAAGGGAAGAGTTCAGATTTGCTGGACTTATTAAACATAGTGTGATTGTATGTGGAGTAAATTTTATATAATCATCATGCTAAAGGAAGAGGAGGAGGGAAGCGGTTGATTGGCTTTGTTAGCATTGCTTGTTTTTTCCTCTCTTTGTGATCACTAAGTCAATAAGCCCTAGAAGTACAATCTGAAATGTGGCTTTGTGCAAGTTTAAAGCTTTCATTTTTGGTGCTTAGTTTCATTTTAAGTTGCACCTTGCCTAGTGCTTGTTCATACTTTGCTCAAAAGCAATTGCTAAGTCTCCATCTTGCATTAAAATAATTATATGTTTACTGTCCATGAGTATTTGGAGGTTGGAATCATGCAAGATACATTGTTCTATGCCTTTTTCTTGCTCTTGAATTATGAGATTGTGATAATGAACCTCATTAAATTTTATATGATGACATCTTTGAAAGCTTACGCTTGGTCATTGATATGTAATTTGTTTCTCTTGATTTGGGGAAGAAGAAAAGAGAGCAAGGATATTTGTATTACTCATGGGTTTAATCCTATGTTGATGTTCTAAACGAGCATAAAGTGGGGTTGTGATTCCCATGAGATTTTTTCTCATTTCTATTTTTTTCTCTATCATTTGGCAAATGTCTAGGGAATGTAGTAGCTAAATCATGTTATCATGCAAGCAAATATTTTTGTTCAGATTTATATCTACTAAATGGAGTTAGTTGTTTCATCCTATGATTTGCAAATCAAATATTACTTTCAAACAACTATCATGAGGCAAAACATGATTTATATTTGTCTCCTTTGATTGCTACAAAAGAGAATGAAATACCCAAAGATTGTTGTACATTTCTTAGTACTACAATTGCTAATGGTATTTCCTTTTATATATTCAAAATAAGAAGAATGGAAACGTGTGCTTACATGTGATTAAAAGCTTATGTTATTTTGTTATTTGAATGTTTCAAATGCAAAATTCGCATAGTGAAAATAAGAATGAAATGATGCTATACAGATGCTATGTCATTGTTTAAGTATGTATGCAAATATATACATATGCAAACACAAGTTTCTAAATATACTTTCGTGATAAAATCTCGCTCAACATTGTTCCAACGGTAAACTCAATAAAAGACTGCTGCACGCCAGTTGTTCCAACAGAAATATTGCTATAAGACTCCATTCACATTGTTCCAGCGTTGTTCGGCGTGGCAGAAATATGCTTCTATAAGTGCGTTACATTGTTTGTGCGGTACTTGTAATAAATGCGCGTTGGCGTTGTTGAAGATATCTTTATAAATCTTCGCGTTGTTCCGATGTGGCGACTTGTAATAAGTCGCATTGCGTTGTTCCGGCGTGGCGGGAAAATATCTTCTATAAGTCGTTAATTGTTCGTCGGCGGAAACTTTAATGATAAGTCTGTTGCGTTGTTCCGTGGCGGAAATATCTTTCTTATAAGTGCGTTCACATTGTTCTAATGCGGCGGGAAAACTTGTGATAAGTATCTGTTCACGTTGTTCCGCGTGGTAGGAAAATATCTTTGTTATAAATGCCGTTCACATTATTCCAATCTGGCCTTCGTAAAAAGCACATTGCGTTATTCCAACGTGGCGGAGAAATATATGCTTATATCATTATTCCAATGTGAAATTTGTAATAATCTGTTCGCGTTGTTAGCGTGGCGAGATATGATAAGTCTGCTCGCGTTGTTCCGTGTGGCGAAATCTGTCTGTTATCTACATGCGCGTCTTTCTTGGCGTGGTAATAAATCTTGGCGTGTCTCGACACCTCTTGGCGTGGTGGGAAAACAGTCTCCGGCCCATCACGGGATGGCAGGAGGTTGTCAAATTTTCTTTAAAAAAAAAGGAGATAAAAAGAAAATGATGAAATGTTTGTTATATTGACTTAAAATCTTCTTTTGGTCGTATATGAATCTTATCTTGATCTCTATATAATGATTATATTAAAGCTGGTTAATATAAATCTTTATTGAATTTATGTCGCTTTATTTTCTTTGTTTATATTATGACATGTATTATGTGATCTCACGAGGATCTATTTAGGCACGTGATGAAATACATATTGACATATGTTGATATCTCCTACTTTCTTTATCATTCATGTGATTATACATCATGAGACATAGTAAAAAATTAGAGAGATGAAATTAAACTGAGTGTAATATGTCTACTATATAAAAAAAAGAAGAAGACATCAAATAAAAAAAAAGAGTCAAGAAACTCACAAGTATATATGACACAACTTAACCTTGATCAGATTGAAAGAACTTAAACTTGTTGTATAAGGGAGAAAAGGAGAGTAGGAAATGTATTTTGTGAAGGAAATCCTCTTATTTATAGGTTTCAGCCTCTCCTCTTGTCATCTATTCTTAAGGCATCGACACATATGGTGTCATAAATGCATGCAGGAAATCTAGTTTAATCATTTGTTATGCATACGTGCATGGACATGTGGCATGCCCTTGTATCGTCTTTTCATTCCTTTGAAAGAAAAAGAAAACTCTTTGACATATCTTCTTAATAAATTTAATGGGTATTTGTCCCCCCACTTGCCATGAGCTTGCATGTGAAGATGTAGATTTTAATTAACCCACTTGCCTCTCTTAAATTATATGTGTACTCATATCTTTTTTTCCTTTCCTTATCAAGAGAAATAAATGGGTATGGATTGATCGTATGGGTCAAAATGATTTATTTTTATCTTCTGTTTGTTACATAAGAAGAGGATTTTATCAAATCAGTCTAAATTCATTTTAGGCCCATTATCTTATCTTGATCATATAGGGCAAAATGATTTATTTATTTTCTTCTGATTTGTTACATAAGGAGAGGATTTTTAGCATCAATCTAAATTCATTTTAGCATACTTGATCATATGTTGAAATGATTTATTTATCTTTTTTTTGTTACATAGAGGATTTTTAGTAAATCAAATGCAAATTCATTTAGGATTATCTTTATACTTGATCATATAGGAAAATGATTTATTTATCTTTTTTCTTTGATTTACATAAGAAGATTTTTTAGCAATCAATCAAATTCATTTTAGGCATTTATATCCATCGTATGGAAAATGATTTATTTATTTCTTCTTGATTTGTTACGTAAGGAGGATTTTATGAATCTTTAATTTTAAATTATATCTTGATCGTATAGGCTTGAAATGATTTATTCGCCTCTTCTTTCTTGATTTGTTACATAGATTTTTAGCTTCTTAAATCAAATTATTTGCTTATTACATTTGTCAATAGGCCTCCAAAATAGATTATTTCAAATGTACTTGTGATTTGTGACATAAAATTTTTGGCCAAAATAATATATCGTATTTTAAACGGATCTTTATCCATCCGGTTTGGTCTTGGGGAGTTACAAAACTCAAAAATCAAAAAAATGCATACATTTATTTAGGCATTTAATGTCTCCATACATTTTAAAAGAACATATTATGTTGAAATGTTAACGTCAGGACATGTAGTAAGATAAAATACAAAGAGATCTTTTACTTCGGTTTGGTCTTGGGGCCGTTAAGTTAACAAAACTCAAAAAATCAAAATTACTACAACTTAGGCATTTTAATGTAATAATCTGATTCTCAAAACGAGATATCGTATGCGTGTTGGAATAGTATTAAGTCAAATATAAAGACAGATCTTTATACTTCGGTTTGGTCTTGGGTGGAGGTTAACAAAACTCAAAAATTAAAATTTGGCATATAAACTCCAACTTAGGCATTAATGTCAATACAATTCCGAAAACGGATATATGCGTGTTGGAGTAATTAAGTCAAACATAAAAAAGGAATCCCTTATCGGTTTGGTCTTGGATGGTTAGTTAACAAACCTAAAGCTGATATTATAAAAATTTTAAATTAATAATATCTCGAAACTAATTACGTCGTATAATATAAGATATGAATCAACTAATATAACTTAAAATTTAAATTCTGGAAGAAAAGTCCGAGCGATCCTCATGTTCAAACTGGGTGGACAAGGTTTTGAAGGATTATCTTGCTGAGATGAATTAAGACCGTCCTCGTAGAAAACGGTGATAGCGAGTCTATCGATTGATATTAGCGCATAATCGAGAAGGTAATTATAATTAAAATTTCGATGATAAATGATTATATTCAAATCTAAAATCGATCTAAAATGAACAAAAATTCAGAAAATACAAAAAATATAAATAAAAATGAATGAATTATTTAAATTAAAACTTAAAAAATAAAAAATAAAAATAAAATCAATCCACCCTCCGATTATTTGTCTTGGTGACAAATTAAGAAAACTTTTCTCACAAAAGATGTCATCATCATAAATACATCTCAAATATTCCTAAAAAGTGGGGCGCGTGTCCTCTGTCCGTGGTTTTCTGCTGATATAACCATATGATTCACGACGGCCGTGGTTCGTGATATGACTAAATTACTCACACCCGATGTTCCCAACGCTATCGTGAAATGTAGAATGTATTTGGTTTGCAAAAAAGCCTATGTTATTGGGTTGACTTATATTTGTCACTTCCTTCGTCTACAAGGATCTTGGGTAACGTATGTTCTTGTGAGGATCCTTGTTGGAATTCTACCTCCTCTAGCGGATGACCCACGACCGGACGATGGAGCATGGGATCTAGATGGGAGGCGTCGTTACAAAAGTTTTAAATTAAAATAATAAATTTCATAAGTTCTAAACTCCACTCAATTATATACTGTTCTTTAACGATTCATCGACATTGTCGAAGTGCTCTCTCGGTATTGAGGGATAATTAACTATAGCTGCCATATAGAAACCAGAGATATAAAAGTTCACCTGAATGAGCGAAATCTCCTGATAGTGTCTTATCTACTATTCATCTCTTTCAAATTATCACCGACACTTAAACAACTCTTTGTTTCAGAAAGAGGTGGAATTTTTGATCCCACAATCATCTGAGAATTGGGTGTGTCATGTGATCTTTTCTTCCCCTAAATTTGGTTTCCGTTCACTAGCTTGATTGAATTTTTTTTTTTAAATTCTAGCTTCAATTCTCAGATTGCTAGGGAATTATGATTTTAGGTCAAGTCTATGATGGATTTTAAGAAGTTTGGAGGGTATCAATTTTGAAATTTAGCACATTGAAACTGATGTGATATAGAAAATATAACCTCCGTTGGTTCAAGACAAAATGATGTCGTTTGTTTTTGAACTTTCCGTTAGGTTGAATGATACCAAAGGTCAGAGTTGTCTCCACTAATAAATGGTTCTGTTTTCAATTACAAATATTGAAAGTGGTGATTACAAATCGTAGATTTTTCGATTTTAGAAGTGTTTATTCGAGAAAATCAAATATTAGCATCAATATGTTTGCCAGCCAATTTTAGTTATGCTTTAGTTAATATTTCAATATCTTCTCTTTTACCATTTTTTTTTGTCTTGTCATCATTTCTAGACTGTCCCGGGATATGATGTGGCTGGTGTAGTTGTGAAAGTGGGCAGTCAAGTGAAGAACCTAAAGGAAGGGGATGAAGTATATGGAGATATCAATGAGAAAGCTTTGGAGAATCCAAAGCGGTTTGGTTCACTTGCTGAATACACTGCAGTTGAAGAGAAATTGCTGGCCATAAAACCCAATAATCTGGACTTTCAATCTGCTGCTGGAATACCTCTAGCTATTGAGACAGCACATGAAGGCTTAGAGAGAGCTGGATTCTCTACTGGTAAATCTATTCTTGTATTAGGTGGCGCAGGTGGAGTTGGATCCTTGGTGATTCAGGTAATTTCCTATAAATCTTGGAACTAAAATTGAAACACAAGCATCTTTGAGGGAGAAATAAATATTGCTTGGACAACAATGATGGTTTTCCTTTCTTACCTCAATCCTATTTATTTAGCAAGCAATATGTGATTGTTTCTTGATTCATGCATTAGTATACGAGACTGTGATGGCTAATACAAAAATTTCTTTACAACTATGATGTCTTTTTTCAATGACCAGCTGTTTAATATGCATTGATATTGGTGGCTAGAAGTTGTTACTCTAGCTGTTTTCCTTGTTATTTTCAGAATAAATTTAGGGTCAAAGTTATTATCTGCACAAACAGATGATTTGAGCTTCGTATTGTGGTAAGTTTGTAAAAATGTTATTTTGAACTGTACTTTCTTTAATAGTTGGCAAAGCATGTTTATGGTGCTTCAAGAGTTGCCGCCACTTCAAGCACGGGTAAGTTGGAGCTATTGAGGAGTCTGGGAGCTGATTTAGCAATTGACTATACCAAGGAAAACTTAAAAGAACTGCCAGAAAAATTTGATGTCGTATATGATGCAATTGGTAAGATCCTTTCTCTTTTTTCTATCCATCAATATTCTCATCTCAGGTATTTGGTGACTTTATTTATACTCTTCCATTCATACTCTTAATTCCTCTTTAGTTAAAAGGTTTTGGTATTAGAATGGTGTTGGCACTATTATTAGATATTTTTTTCTTTCAAAATAAATCATGTTGATGATAAAATTCTAGTACTTAGAAAACATTGCCATTCTTGTACAGTGCTAGGTGAGGATCTTGTCCAAACTATTTATTTTTGATTAAATCTCATCATATTCTTTCAAGGATTTCGACATAGAGGTACCTCAAGCTGATTATAGGGCATATGAATAATTTAAAAGCTTTTTCTTTCTATACCTTATCAAATGTAAGAAAAAAGTATCTATTTTGAATTTCAAAAATAGAATTAAACAATATCTTTTCATTTTTTAATGAAAAGACTTGTTAGCATATCAATAATGGATTTTGATTAAGCAATTCTATTTATTTTATTTTGCTTTCTTACTTGAAGTTAACTTTTTTCCCATCACATATTCAATATTACATTGGTTAATGCCATCAACTTGACATTCAAACTTTCAAATTGAGATAAATAAGTTTTATTTATCCTTTTTCACACATATAGTTTTTTGAGCATGTTACGTAAGTAAATCTAAAAATCTAAAAAATAGAGAATTTCATTTTTATCGTCGTATTAGTAAATCTGAAATTAGTGGAAGCTTTAAAGAAAATAAAATGTGGAAAAGCAGTAGGACCGGATAACATCCCAATAGATGTGTGGAAATGTTTAGGAGATCAAGGAATTTCTTGGCTTACAAATCTTTTTTAATGTTATTTTAAAGACTAAAAGATGCCATGAGTGGAGAAAGAGTTTGTTGATTCCTATATTTAAGAATAAAGGTGATGCATAAGAGTGTGCAAATTTATAGAGGAATTAACGTGCCATACATTAAAATTATGGGAGAGAGTGAGCATAGGTTACGATGTGATACAGAAGTTTCTCACAATCAGTTTGGTTTCATGGCAGGTAGATTTACTATGGTTGCTATACATTTGTTAAGAGGTTTGATGGAGAAGCATAGAGAAAGTAAGAAGGATCTACATATGATATTTATTGATTTAGAGAAAGCTTATGATAAAGTCTCAAGAGATGTTCTTTGGAGAGTTCTACGAGAAAGGAGTTAATATTGGTTATATTCAAGTCATTAAGGATATGTATACTAGAAGTTACTTGTGTCCAAACACAAGGAGGATTGACAAAATATTTTCCTATTTCAGTTGGATTACATCAAGGATCAACATTAAGCCCTTATCTTTTTACTTTAGTTATGGATGTTCTTACGAGGCATTTACAAGAAGATGTACCTTGGTGTATGTTTTTTGCTGATGACATTCTTCTTGTTGATAAGACTAGAGAGTCCTTGAATTATGGAGGTCAACTTTAGAATCTCAAAGGTTTTCGTTTAAGTAGATCTAAACCGAATATATAGAGTGTAATTTTAGTTGTAGAAGTTTTAGTGTTGTGACTTTAGGTGATCAAGTCATTAATAAGAGTGAGCGATTCAGATATTTAGGCTCTATTGTTCAAAATGATAGTGAAATAGATGGAGATGTTATTAGTAGAATTCAAGTTGGATGGTTGAAGTGGAGGAATGCATCTGGCCTATTATGTGATAGAAAAGTTCCACTTAAACTTAAGGGAAAATTTTATAAAATGGTGGTAAGACGCAATGACTTATACGAATGTTGGCCATAAAGAGCATAAGTTAAGTGTTACAGAGATGAGGGCCTTCAGTGGATGAGTGGTTATACTCTTAGAGATAGAATGCAAAATGAGTATGTTGGGAAAAAGTTGGAAGCTCAGGTGGTAGATAAGATTAGGGAGTCGCCTTAGATGGTTTGGCCACATAAAGCGTCCGTCAGATGACAGAGAGAGTAGATGCATTAGATTTACCTTATGTTAAGAAAGGTAGAGGTAGACCTAAAAGACTTGGTTAAGATGTATAAAAAATGATCTTAGTATCTTGAATTAAATGAGAATTTGACACATAATAGGACACAATGGAGACGAAGGATTCATGTATGACCCACCTAGTGGGATTAAGGCTTGTTGTTGTTGTATATATATATATATATATATATATATATATATATATACATACATACATTACCTACATTCATACATACAATTTAAGCATCTCAATTTCTCTTTAATATTGTTTTGACTAGTGAGGATTCCATTCATCAGACTATGTAGATTGTAAATGAATCATTAAGCCATTTACTCAATACTTAAATTGTTAAGATATGATGATTTTTTTCTAATTTCTACAAGTTTCTCACCTACTACTATCTAACCCCTATAAGTTTGTTACTTACTACTCTCTATCTAGCCTCTACGTTTATATTACTAACATTCATTTACCTAACCTTTTGAAATTTGTATTTATCACCTTTAAGCATTACATGAGGAGATGATTGCTTGATATTGAAGTACAGTTCTATTGAATGTGTAACTTCTTTTGTACTCTAGAATTTCCTTTTAAAACTCTTTGCAACTAAATTTTCATCCAAAAGCTTTGGTTATAAATATACACAATAGAAGCAATCAACAATACATTGTGCGAAGTTATAAGTATGATTATTAGATAAACGAGTCAGTGGACAAATGTAGAAGGTAAATAATGTAAGATATGATAAGTTATAAGGTAAGTGCTCAATTTTAAGTATAATATGCATAATGTAATACTTAATTATAATTATGTAGACTTGTTGTCGATTAAGTCGATCCTATAAATTTAACAACAAAACTAAGAGTGATGTTCAATGTTTGATTAAGCTAGTATTAAGTAATTGAATTATAGACACAATTATAGAAGAAGAATTCACTACACTACACTAGCTTTGATATGCCATTCAAAAATTCACTTAATTAAGCATGATTTTTGATGCATTTTAAAATTAAGACTTAAGAGTATGACCATCCAAACTTTGATTTTAACAAGTTTATAGTCAAATTGATCATCTTAAG
This sequence comes from Cymbidium sinense, assembly GCA_021442155.1. Taxonomy (NCBI): domain Eukaryota; kingdom Viridiplantae; phylum Streptophyta; class Magnoliopsida; order Asparagales; family Orchidaceae; genus Cymbidium; species Cymbidium sinense. The sequence continues at coordinate 77,245,656 of CM038228.1, read as the reverse complement.
GAGACAAACATGATGAAACTAAAAGTGATCTAATCAGGTCCAAATAAACTTAGATTAAATACTTGAAGAATATTAGAAAATTTTGAAATAATATTTGGACTAAATGCTCACCAAATTTGTTATGCTTATAATCAAATCGAGCGACTTGTTGAGATGAATTTAATAAGCCCTCATTGAATTATGTCATTATTAAGACACTCAAACACTCAAAAAATATCTCATCATAGAGAGGATCATTCTGAGCCATCATGAAGTGTTTTGGATTTTAGCTGTATTTATATGAAATGTCACTCCCAAAATATATAAATAGGCACATACTCTCAACATAAAATGGACTTATAAGGGAAAACTATATAGAAAGAAGAGAGAGGAGGGATCTTTGAGCTTTGCAAACTATCAAATTATCACCTAATCCAAATTTGGGTCATGAGATGGGTTGATCCTCGACCTATTTACTAAAGGAGTTTATAACCTCAACCTAAATTCACCAACTTTTAACTTGATTTAAATATGACCTTAAGTGACTTATTTGGATATGCATTTTAAATCAAAATCGAGTCAAATTTATGTTCGCAGTTAAAATTGGGTTAAATTTGGATCAATCTTTGGTTGACAAGTTAAAATTGGGTTATATTTGAGTTGGATGGCCAAAATTATGTCAATTTCGAGTTAGCAGGCCAAACTAAATCAAACTAAAAAATTAATCGGGTCAGTCTTTGGGTCAATCTTTGGTTGACAAGTTAAAATAGGGTTATATTTGAGTTGTATGGCCAAAATTATGTCTATTTCGTGTTAGCAGACCAAGCTAAACTAGATTAAAAAATTAATCAAGTTAACCTGAACTCAGATTTTTTCGGGTCAAGTTCATATTTGGTTAATTATTGACACCTCTAGCTCAACCATTACCATTTGATTGCAATCATTGTCGTATGACCAACACCATTAGACCATTTTTCCCTAGCCTCCACCATCAAGCCACCATCTCTCACTTGTCTTTATCATACTATCACCACCATATGACCACCATCGTCGGATTGTCATCATTGAATTATCATCATTCGCCGCAACATTGATCGCCATCGTCAGCCTCTCTCGTCAAACCATCATTGCACTATCATCGTATTATCTTCACCATCAAACAATTGCCTAACCAACTATAGTTGTTTGACTAGTGACAATTGACTATTGTCACCTGACTAGCAACAACAACCAATTGCGATCTCCCAACGAATGGCAATTGACAACGGTCATCCAATCAATGATGATGGAATATGGTCACCCAACCACTAACAACTAACTATGGTCACTTGATCACCAATGATTGACTACGGTTGCTCGATCTTCATTGTCCGACTACTATTTTCTGTCCCCCGACAATTGGCTACAGTCACTTGTCTTCTAACGACTAACTAAGGTTGATAGTTTTCAATCGCTTGATTATGATATATCGACCATTATTGCCAAACTATCATCGATCAATTATGGTCGTTTGACTATACTTGCCTAACCAACGATGCTTGACTATGGTTGCCCAACTTTTGATGACTGACTATGGTTGCTCGACCTTTGACTCCTAACTATGATCACTTGACTCTATTGCTAGACCACAATCACTCAACCTCTACAATCGCTCGACTATGATCGCTTGACCATTGGCGCCCAACTATAGTTGCTTAATCACCATCATCCTTCTTCAACAATCAACTATCATTGTCCATCCTCTAACGACCGATTATGATCGCTCGTCTTTTACAGCTTGACTACAGCCTTTTATTTTATGTCGACTAAACATGGTTTCTTGATCATTCTTCACCCAATTATAATCATCTAATTTCCATTGCCTAACTATGATCGCTTGACCATTTTTGCTAGACTGTAATCACTTTACTATCATCACCTGACTATAGTCATTTCTATGGTCGCTTGATCATCGCCATAAGCTTGCTTATAATCTTCGACCACGGTCACTTAACTATGATTAACAAACCACAATACCTAGCTGCATTCTCCTTGCTAGTGTTACCTGGCTATACCAACACTTGCTGACTTTATTGTTCCCCACTGCTAATAATATTGACACATTACATCTTATATAATCGATACACACAGTTAATGCACTCCATTGCCTATAAGGCTGATACATGATGTTGACCCATGCCATCACCTATAGGGTTGATGTATACGATCAACACCAAAACTAATGCTTGCCAGCTTGACTACAGCCTTTTATTACATTTAAGCAAAAAAATTGACTTATTACGTGCAATGATTAACAATCTTAATTGGGTAGGTTGAGTAATCTTAATCATTGTGTAGATCATCACATGAATATGAGAGCATAAATAGCGAATAAAATAAATGTGTAATGAAAGTATGTCCAGCTTTAGAGCAAAATGGTAGATATTTATGTGGTTCGACCAATCTATTGGCCTATGTTCATGCCTAAGCACATCTTGTACATAGGATTTTTCTACATGTGTATATAACTTCTATGCAACTTGTGAGTGGAGAAATCATCATACTATTTCTTCAATGAGAAGCATACACATTATTTTTTTGTTCAAGGGGAACTTACCCTACCCTCATTTTTGTTATGAACAAAGATTTTATCTTTTAACCTAGTCTTAGCAAACTTCTTAAGGGACAACTTTCAAAGTGAGTTAATACTCCTATGGTGATTAAGCATGATCAAACTATTACAAAAACTTATACAATCTTGATGTAGAGGTGATTATGTAAGATACAATGAAAAATTTTCTATAATAATGCTAAAGATCAAGAGAAATATATTACTCTAATTTCATCTCAAGAGATTTAAAGAATAAAATTTAATCTGTTTTTTTCTCTCTGAAGATATGTTCTTTTTGATATGTGACCATGTAAGCATTAATAAAGAGGATTATTTTATATATATGAATCTCTAATTTTGAAATCATTGTAATGTATAATGTATATGTATATGTGTGTGTATATATATATATATATATAGGAATCATTTTGTAGTGTCTGAAAATTTTCCAACTAGCTAGATCAATATTGCCATTGCTGATATTTCAAGTTAGCAAAAGTTCATCAAAGTTAATGGAGGCCTATTAAAGGGCTAGTGGAAGCTCACTAAAGTTAATGTAACGAAGGACCATTAATAAATAGATTTGAAAGTCAAAGTTTATGTCTAATAATGGAATTAGAGTAAAGGTTAATAGTGGCCAACTAATTTAACAAAGGCCTATTAATTTTCGCAGAAGCTCGTTAACTACCGATATGATTTGTATAATTAAATGTATAACAATTTAATCATTGATTTAAATAGATAATACAATTTTAATTAAATTGTACCATTTGGAATACTTGATATATGTTTTACAAATTTAATTAAAATAAATTTCTTATGATGATATTTGTGGGTTCATCATTCTTGAGATATTTTAAGATAATCCTATACTCAATTATATAATGAAATATCTAAACACTGACACAAACTATTTTCTTGGACTCTTCAATTTTCCTTCCTAAATTATTACTATTCATCATTTATAGCTCATCTTCAACTTACAAGCACTTTAGGAACCCAATAAAATGTCATCATCTGATGTGGCCTGTGGTTAGGTCACTTAGAGTGATCAATTTGGTGAATTGGAGCTTTCCTAAGATGCATAGGAAAGTGAGGAAGGTTGTAGTTGGGTTAGTTTTAGAGTGTAACTCAACATCTAGATCTAATTGTGGTCGGCTAACCCAAGATAAACTAAACCCAGAATTTGATACGCCAACTTCTCAACGATAGTACTCTCTCCACAAAAATTTCAAATAACATGAAATAAGTTGCAGAGTCTAATTCCAATATAAAAAATTTCATAATTTTTCACATTAAGTCTTGATAATTATTTTGTCTTTTCTCCTAAGACTTGTTTGGTGAAACCCTCTTTGGGTGACTAATTATTTAATCACTTATTGTAATTAGGAACTAGTTTTATAGTGGAGGAAAACTCAAATAAACCCTTGTAAATGAGAGTTTAGAGTGTATATAATAAATTTTTGAGAAGTTTAAGCCCACCAAACCTTATTTGGAATAAGATTATGTTACACTTGACCTAATTTTGGCCGAGCCACTCTGATTGGGAATTCAATGCACTTCTGTGGGGATTTGAGAGGGGAACAATTTACTGAGATTGAGGACAACAAAAATGAAACGCCATAGTGAAGAAACACAATTTAAAATCACAACACAAAATTATATTACTCACCTAAGTGACCTAGGTTTAAAGGATTAGCAAATCACTTCAGTATGTTGTCCACCACCAAGCCCTAATGCCTTGGATTTCCTTTCAAATTTTTTCATTCAAAAGTTGCTAAAAACTTCATTCAATGGCACAAAGGGTTATTATACAATATTCCATAATTCAAATGAGAGAAGGGGATAAAGAGGTTAAAGGGGGAGGGGGGAGTATTCAAATGCACAACTCCTCCCTCTATGAAGTTGTTGGCCCTCCTTTTAATAATTAATTAATTATGAATTAATTAATTATAAATTTATTAGTTATAATTTTAATAATTTACTCTTCTCCACATGACATGAAATGAATTACATAACTATCATACATAAAATATAACAAATAAACTACATAAAATGAAAATGACTAAAATCTCTAATGTCTTCAAGCTTCATCCTGTCTAATATCTTTTGCAATTGGACCTCCAAGTTTGACTTTAATTTTTCTTGCTTGAGCTCTTATGATTGGATCTTCTTATGCTACATCATCATTTCTTGATGATTTAGTTAATATATTTGTAACATGTAGAAACACATAGCAAATCATTGGATAACATCATACAAGTTTGATATTGGCAAATCATAACTCCGTCTATGAAGCTGTTGGCCCTCCTTTTAATAAGTAATTAAATATGAATTATAAATTAATTAGTTATAATTTTAATAATTTACTCCTCCCCACATCACATGACATGAATTACACAACTATCATACATAAAATATAACAAATAAACTACATAAAATGAAAATGACAAAAATCTCCAATGACTTTAAGCTTTATCTTGTCTATTGTCTTTTGTAATTGGACCTCCAAGTTTGGCTTTAATTTTTCTTGCTTGAGCTCTTATGTTTGGACCTCCTTGTGCTACATCATCATTTCTTCATGATTTAGTTAATATATTTGTAACATGTAGAATCACTTAGCAAATCATTGGATAACATCATACAAGTTTGATATCATTAAATCACTAATGAGTCATGCATGAATCACACTGACTTATGGTATCAATAGTCTCATCTTATTAGATGATGTGATTCAATATATGTATTAATATATAAAAAATAATAATGATAAATAAAATAAACAAAGCTAAACTAGTCACTAGATGCATGAAGGAAATATAAATTCTTCGCATAAATATATGTATATATCAATCTAACATTATTCATGATATAAAGTAATTTTATTTTATTTTATTCATTTTTCATTTTTCATCATCAGGCAATAATAATTTGTTGTAACCACTAATTACATAATCCATCTAAATATAATATTCTAAATAATTATTTGTATGTAAAAAATCAACCAATCAAATAATAACATGCATGATGCAATATCCAACATATATCTCCAATACCAAAAATCACATAGCACTTTATGATATCAATTATAGAAAATTACAATGATGAAGTACTCACATCATAATATCTATTTGGTAAATAATGATTGTAAGTTTATTGGTTATGATAGGAATAAATAATGATATATATGAAAGTACTTAATAACACTTGTCATACAAAATGACATCATGATGCCTTTAAAAATTTTATCTTTTAGAGAAACATTTAAACAAACATGAAAATAGAACTCATTTTGTGCTGGACAGCTTATTGGTCATGATAGGAATAAATAATGATATATGAAAGTACTTAATAACTGTTGTCATACAAAATGACATCATGATGCCTTTTAAAAATTTTATGTTTGAGAGAAACATGTAAACAAACATGAAAATAGAACTCATTTTGAGCTAGGCCATTCAATTCAAAAGTCATATGATGAAATTCACACTAAGTTTCTTAAGCTAATGATCACCTAGTATGCCTCATATGATGAAATTCACACGAAGTTTCTTAACTCATTTTGAAATCCCATACAATGCAATGTGAAAGTTTTAGTAATAAATATAGTGATATAGTATATGAAAGCTATTTAAATATCTGATTAGATAAACAACCTAGCATATAAATATAGGAGATAAACAATACAAGATATGATAAGTTTCAAGGCGGGTAATCAATCTTGAACATAATATTAATCATGCGATATTAAATTACAATTATACACACTTTCTGTCAATTAAGTTGATCTTACAAATGTAACAACAATACTAAGTAGTGATATTAATTTTTTAATTGAGCTTGTAGTCAGTGATTGAACTATAGACACTAGTATAGAGGATGGATGCATTACACTAGCCTACAGGGTTAATTTTATAAACCATTAAGCATTGGTGTCTACATGATAAAGATATGAGCTGATCTAATAAAGTATGCTTAAGAGAGAGCAATAACTTACTCAGGTGAAATAATTAAGGTTACTCTACTTTAGCATAATAATAATATAATCAAATAAATCACCATATGAAAATGAGAGAATAAATAACTAATAAAGTAAATGTGTAATGAAAGTTTAATTGTAGAGTAAAATGGACACAATCAATATTTATGTGGTTAGGTCTACCAGTAGCCTACGTACTTAGGATTATACTATATTTGTAAGTCTCTCATTCGCAACTCATAGGCAAAGAAACCCTCACATTCTCTTTCTTCAAGCTTAAGTGTATTCTCACTCTTGTAGTTCAAGGAAAATCACACTCTTTCTTTTCTTTTAGACAAAGGCATGACCTCTAAGCCTAAGTTGGCGAACTTTTTAGAGAACATAGTTTACCATAGTAATCCAATATTTTTGTGATGATTAAGGCTGTTATCAAATTATTTTTGAATTTATATAATCTTAATACATAAATGATTGTAAAAGATATTGCGAAGATTACACCACAATTACACTAAAGATTGAGAAAATTTTGTTACTTTCATTTGATGGATGAACACTTGTTTTGTTTAATACTCTTTTAAGATATGACCTTTAGCGCATTACTTTTTTTAATATATGATCATATCAATATATAATAATAGAGAGGAGGATTTTGTATATGTAAAACTCTAACCTTGAAATTATTGAAATGTGTTTAGTTAATATAGAAGACTTCATAACAAACTTGGGAATCATTTTGCAATGGCTAGAGATCCTCTAACTTGGAATTTTATTACATACCCAATAATTAGATCAATATAGCAATTATTTGTCATTTAGGTTAGCAAAGGCCCATTAAAGTTATTGGATTGCCACTGCACTACCGAAGTTCCCATTGAAGTCAATGGGGGCTGCTAATAAATAGATTCATATGCCAACATTTTTTCTCATAATGGAGCCTATTATGTTTGTAGAGGCCTATTCACTTTTGCTAAGCTTCATAACTAGTGATGAAAATTAATTTCTAAAGTAACTGTAATTATTGAATCACATACATATAGTATATTTATTATTTAGTCCTATCATTTGAAATATCTTTAATTATTCTATGAAAATTATCAAACGAATTATGCAGTTCAAATAATGTTGTTATGATTATTTTCGTGTTCATCATCTTTGATATAAGGTTACGATAATCATGCATTCTATCGTACAAAAAAAAAATTGTACATCCTAAGTTCGTTTCCTGGGCCCTTCATTTTTGGTTATGGATTCACCATTTTTGTACAATATTTTATTATTTTTAATGAAAAATACTCCTTAACACATTAATAATGGATTTAATTAAAAACTTTTAATATTTTTTAAGACAACTTTTTTTTTCCCATCACATTTTCAGTATGATATTGTTGATGCCAGCAACTTCAGACTTTAGACTTCAAAATTGGATTAATTAAATTACCTTTTTATTTCAATTTTTTTTCCGGTCTTATCATTCTCTAGCATGCTAAGTAAATCTAGCATTGTCATAGTTCAGATATATATTATAACTATAATATAATTAGTTATATGTTTCATTTTTGAATTTTTGAATTTAATTCACATGCATCTTAATTTCTCTTTACTATTTTTTGATTCGAGAGGAGCCCATTCATCATATTCTGTAGCTTGGAAATGAATCATGCACAGTAATTCACTCAGTGGTCAAAGAAAGGCTAAGAAAATTCCTATCATATTCTTCAACCTTTGATATAAATTTCCATATGCAGGGCAAGGTGACATCGGAGCCATAGCAGTGAAAGAAGGCGGAACTGTGGTGGGAATCACTGGTCCTCTTTCACCCCCAGGCTTCATATTTGTTCTCACTTCTGATGGAGCTGTTTTAACAAAGCTGAATCCATTTCTGGAGAGCGGAAAGATTAAGCCACTTAATGATCCAAAAGGTCCATTCCCATTCTCGAAGGTTACTGAAGCGTTTTCTTATCTTGAGACTGAAAGAGCTACTGGAAAAGTTATCATATACCCAATTCCGTAAGGATAGTTTTATGTTTTCTCGGCTTATAGCTAATATTAAGGATTTATAAATAAAATGTGCAAATATTGTATTCCCTCTTGTATTTGCAGTTCAGTTTGTGACTCAGAAGACTTGTAAAGTTTTGGATTCAAAAGTTCTTTTAAAGTATTAAAAATTATTTGTCTTTTCTTTTTTTAAAAGAGCTTTAAATGAATGAAATAAAACGTAGCTTCAAAAAAGACATTATTCAAACGATCAAAATTAAAATTCACGCCTCGAAAATTAATATTTTATTTTTTTTTTTTAATTATGAATAATTAAAGATTTATTGAATTAGTTTCGTTTCTCTTTATTGAAGTGAACGCCTATCCAACATTAAGTTTGGCTTGGCTTTTAAGGCATTGTTGATTATTTAATTTTTTTCAAAAAATTAGGATCTTTCTGTGATTTCTATGATTACTATCTGTGTTCTATTTTTGCAGTTTGTAGAGGTTGTCTCTTTGATATTTTGTTGATTATAAATAAAGATTTCAGATATGTTTAGAAATTTGCAGAATTGATTGATAAGTTCTGTAAGAAGATACTATGTTTTTCTTATACTATTTTAATCTTAGATTAAGTGTGACAACAACAACAAACTTTTATCTCATTATGTGGAGTCGGCTATATGAATTCTTCTTCTCCATTGTGTCCTTTTGTGTGTCAAATTCTCATTTAATTTAAGTATATTAAGGTCATTTTTTATACATCTTAACCAAAGTTTTTTAGGTCTACTTCTACTTTTTTTAACAAAAGGCAAATTTAACGATCTACTCTCTAACCATATCATGGTCGCATGTATTTATTCTCTTTAATCTTATCACCACCTGATTTACTCCAACTTTTTCCTAACATACTATTTTGCATTTTATCTCTAAGAAAGCACTCATCCATCGAGTACTCATCTAACACTTAACTTAGTTTTATGCTTCTCTTTTATTTGCCAATATTTTGCACCATAAATCATTGCAGGTTTTACCATCTTATAAAATTTTTTCTTAAGTTTAAGCAGTACTTTTCTATCACACAATAGGCTAGATGTATTCCTCCACTTCAACCATCTAAGTTGAATTCTACTAATAACATCTCCATCTATTTCACCATCATTTTGAATAATAAAGCCTAGATATCTGAATCGCTCACTCATTTTAATGACTTATTCACCCAATGTCACAACATTATCACTAAAATTTTACAACTAAAATTACACTCAATATATTCAGTTTTAGATCTACTTAAACAAAAACCTTTAGACTCTAAGGTTGACCTCCATAATTCAAGTTTTTCTTGGACTCCATCTCTAGTCTTATCAACAATAAGTATGTCATCACCAAAAAGCATACACCAAGGTACATCTTCCTGTAAATGCTTAGTAAGAACATCAATAACTAAAGCAAAAAGATAAGAGCTTAAAGCTGATCCTTGATGTAATCCAACTGAAATAGAAAAATATTTTGTCAATCATTCTTGTATTTGGACACAAATAACAACTCTAGTATACACATCCTTAATGAATTGAATATAATCAATATTGACTCATTTCTTTTTTAGAACTCTCAAAAGAAGATCTCTTGAAACTTTATCATAAGCTTTCTCTAAATCAACAAATATCATATGTAGATCCTCTTTACTTTCTCTATGCTTTTCCATCAAACCTCTTAACAAAAGTATAGCATCCATAGTAGATCTACTTGGCATAAAATCAAACTGATTGTGAGAAATTTTTATATCACATCATAACCTATGCTCAATAACTCTCTCCCATAATTTTAATGTATGATACATTAACTTAATTCTTCTATAATTTGCACAATCTTGTGCATCACCTTTATTCTTAAATATAGTAACTAACAAACTCTTTCTCCACTTATCTGACATCTTTTTCCGTTTTTAAAATAACATTATAAAAATTTGTAAACCAAGAAATTCCTTGATCTCTTAAACATTTTCACACTTCTATTAGAATATCAAGTCCGATTATTTATCATAAGCAGTACTTCTATCGACCGAGATAATTTCGTCTTGAATAGATGAATCCCTATTGAGAAGCTCGTGCACTGCCTCCTTGACGGTGGCTCTGTGGACCAAATGCCGCTGGAATCTTCACCGAAGTTTGTCTTGGAAGGGTCTCCGGTGCTCAAATCGATCGGGAATCGATTCATTCTTGATCGCCGGAGCTTGGTGAAGGTGAGGACAAAGTTAATTTGAGTTTGGTGGAGTTTAGGTGAGGTTAGACAGAGTGGAGGCTCTGTCTATTTTAGGTTTGGTGTTGTCGGTGACATGAAGCTTCGGGGAACTCGGGGAAGTGCTCGGGAAGCTTGTCTTGACTAACTCGTGCTTTGAGAATGCTTGGTTGTGTGTTGGAATGAGATGGTGAGGAGTATATTCTCTGCCCCCTCAAATCTGACAACTTGGATTGGTCCTGCCTTAGGCAGACTTCCGGCTGGCGCAAGCAGTCGGGGGCGTTAGAGGGATGCTGATGTGGCTCGATTTAAGTGGGTGAGGGTTTGAAGTGAACTGCCATGGCTTCTCCTTGTTACCCATTGTAAGCCAATGGAAGGAGGTGGGTTAGCTCACCTCCCTTGACCTATGCTTGACCCAACCAACTTTGAGTCAGGTTAGCCATAGGGCCAATGGTCCAAACTAAGTTAAAGGTGGCTGCCAAATGCAAAGGAGGGGGTTTGACCACCCAAAGTGGGTTTATCCCATGTGGAGTGCTTTACCCAATGGGTAATGGGTCAATTCGGGTTTGTTTTGGGTTGAGTTTGATTTGGGCTGACCCATGGTGACCCAAAGATGGGTCATGCCAAGTTTGAAAAGGTTTGAGCTTGGTTTGGCTCAATTTGACCCATGTAGGTCAAATAGGGCTAGGCTGAGTTAAGTTGACTAATTGGTCAAATTGGGTCAAATCATGGATTGAAACAAGTTCAAATGATGATTTGGGATGTTTTGATTCAATTGATTTAGTTTGATTTGGATTGGATTTGAATTTGACTCATATGAGTTCATATGGATCAAATGGGCTAAGTTAGCCAATTTGATCAAATTGGCTAAATTGGTTGGATTAGATGTTGGTTTATGTTCAATTGATCATTTGAATATGATTGTAGATTTTAATTTTAATCAATTTGGATTTAAGAATGATTTAGACAAATTTGACCTTATAGGTCAATTTAGGCTAAATGGGTCAATTGGGTTGACTTGGTTAAATTGGGTTCAACCAAGGGTTTGATTATGTTCAATAATCATTTTTTGATAGATTTGAGTCATTGGTTTCAATCAATTTGGATTAGGATTTGATTTGACCCAATTTGGCATTTTAGGTCAAATTAGTTCAACTTGGATCAAGAGACCAATTAGACTTGGTTTGAGTCAATTGATGGTCAAGTCAAGTTCAAAGATCAATTTTGGGTTGGTTGGGATCATTGGTTTCAATTGGTATGAATTGGAATGGGACTTGGTTTAACTTGGTTCATGTAGGCTAATTGGGTCAACTTAGATTAAGTGACCAAATTAGCTTAGTTTGGTCTAATTGATTGCAATTGATCAATCAAGGGTGATCAACAATCAATATAGAAGGTTTTGAATAGGTTAGCTCAATCAAATTTAGGTTGGATTGGAGTTTAGTTCAAATGGATCCTTTAGGTCACTTTGGGTCAAGTGAACCTAATGGGTGGTTTGGGTTGAATTAGGTTGAATTGAGTTTAATAATTGATTCGAGATTGATTAATGACTCTGATTACAATTGATTTGAGTTTAATTAGATTTTGGCTCATTTGGACATTTTGGGTTTAAACGCTCTAGCTTGGGTTAATCGAATTGATTTTGGTCAATTTGCTTGATTGCAGTTTTTGGTAGAGTTTGGAATGAAGGTTTGAATGGTTGGAGTGCTTTTGTGAAAATCAATTGAATTAGGTTTGATTGAAGGAATTTTGGTTAAGTCCATAGGATTGGCTTAAGAGATTAAGAAGGATTTAGGTTTAAATCATTTTGGCTTGGAACTTGGATATGAAATGAAATTCAATTGAGTTTTGGTTGGATTAATTTGAGATTAGATTTGGCTAAGGGGATTGGCATGAGTCTTGGTTTAGGCCATAAAATGGGTAGGTTACCTTTAGATCCTAAGACATAGCCTAAACCTATGGAAAGTCCTCCTAAGTCTCTAGGTTTGGGTTAAGTGTGCACTTAGTCACTAGAAGTGTCTTATGACTAAGAAGATCTTAGTGTCTAGAAGACTCTTAGGCATAAGATGGGAAGATTGAATCCTCACTCCAAAAGTGAGGTCAATAGGTATTTTTCTCTTTGCATGTAAAATCTGGCAATGGATTGGATGATTTAATGGGTTTAAGAGTGTAACTAAATGCAAAGTAGAGAGAGGGGGAGAGGCCTTTCTCTCTCTCTCTCTCTCTCTCTCTCTTCTCTTTTTTTGTTTGGCTAGTTTCTGAAGAGAGAAAATATTATTCTCTCTCTATTTTAAAGAGAGAAGAAAGAATTGAGGACTCAATTTGATTTGTTGGGATAGGTGATCTAGTTGGCTTAGTTTAGAGAGGAAGGTCATGACTAGGAGCAGAAAGCAGGGAAAAAGAGTGGTCAAGAGGCTACTATGGCTCGGTCTCAAGTTGTGCAAATAGAGACGCGAGAGAGCTCCTGTAGTATGAGCAATAGTTATGAGCTTAGGGGTTGGGGTCATGAGTTCGAGGCAAGGTCAAGAAAAAGTGTTGAATAATGAGAGAGGAATTGTTCAACCTTTATAGCAGAACACATATTTTAGAGACGGGAGAGACGAGTGGCTATTGTAGTGTGAGGGTCAAAGAAGCAGAGCGAGGTTCTGCTTGTCGCCAAAGCTTCACATGAACTGAAGGGAGGGGCAGAGAGCTATAATTGTTTGAGGATGTGAGGAGAAAACAAAATTCGCAGGGCTGTAATGGGCGTGCTTGGGGCAAAGCTATGAGGGAGATAGCAAGATCAGGATGAGGGGAGGTTGGAGTGATGGGAACATACTGAGATCTCTCGAGTGCATGAAACAAGAAAAGCCTCGTCCATTAGATTGGGATATATGTGTGTGTGTGTGTGTGTGTGTGTGAGAGAGAGAGAGAGAGAGAGAGAGAGAGAGAGAGAGAGAGAGAGAGGAGATATGGGGTGGGGTGCTTCATGTGGATGTCAAATGACATGTGAGCACAGTGCTGACATGGAGAATCGGTGGGATTTGGTGGGGATTCTTTTTAAAGCTATGTGTCAACAAACATATTTTATAATTAGGATTTATACTTTTTGAAATTGAGATTCATTTTTATTTTTTTTCTTGGCATTTCTTAAAAAGTTAGGATCTATACTCTCACAACATAAGATTTTAAAGAAACCTAAGAAGTGTGAACTTATACCTATAGTAAAGGACAAACATGTCACATCTGAATCTAAAACTAAAGGTGTTTCTAGCTTAAGCTAAGAGCTCTACCTAATCTAATGAGAGGAAATTGGATTATTAGTTCATTCCTTCAAAGAGGCATGAATCTATTCCAACTCTTTTGGAGCTATAACCCACCTAGATAGGCTGCTAACTAATAGCTCATATGAAGTGCAAGATAGTTTATGATGTTATTTAATTAGAATCAGAATTTAGGAACCTAAACTTAATCATGAAGAATTAAATGAATGGTATGAAATATTTCTAATTAATATAATAGTTTAAAATTTTATGTGTTTTGGAGACCAAATCTATTTTGAAAGCTTGAGTATGCATTTATGCCTACATACATGCATTATTAGAAGCAAAAGGCTAAATCAAATTTTGGAAGGAAGTGTTCTCTAATATTTAAAAAAGTAGTTGAAGTGTATGTCTCGATCTGAGGTGCATAAAAAATGCCTCGTGTTTTAAGCCTTTATCGGTTGGGTGAAACTTACACCTTTTCTAGAATGATCGTATGCCTCAAGGCATTTTGCATCATGTTGTTTTTCCTCGAGGCATTTGAGGCTATGCTTCAGGTATTTAATCTAAAATGCATTTCACATTTTTTATAAAGTTCGAGCAAATAGAACTAGGGAAATATTATGAGCGACTCATGAGCCATCCATTTATCGAGTGAGTAAGGTTTTCTTTGAGTAGAGAGGTCCTTCAAGTAGTAAGGTCGTCCAAGCAACAATGTCTTCTAGTGACCAGCCTAATGTGGTCTTATATTCGAGGTCTTCCGCTAAGGTCTATCATCATCTTGTGATAATATCTTCCAGGGAGCAACAATGTCTTTAGCCAGCAGTGATGTCTTTCAATTATGTCTTCCTAATATTATTTTCAAAATTTTTTATTGTTTAATTTATTAATGTTGACCTCACTTTTGAGAGAGGTTGGCCATCATCTCTATAGAATTAGGATTCAATCTAGACAATGAGGCTCTCCTATGACTAAGACACTTCTAATGACTAAGTGAACACTAACCCTGAGCCTAAAAGATTCATAAGGCTCAATCCTAGGGTTAAACCCTAACTTAAGTTAGGCAAGACCTACTTACCCCAAATCCAGACCAATGCCCATACCCAAACCAATCTTTCAAACCCCAATTGATTGCAAACCAAACTTGAATAAAGGCCAATTGACTTCAAACACAATTTAATTCAAGCAATCCCAATTTAACCATTTTGTTAAGTTGACCTAATATGATCCATTTAGGGGGGCCAAACTCAAAATTGACATAATCCATTAAAAATCAAATATGCTCAAACTCATTTGAAACTTAATTAAGCTTGATTAAAGCTTGATTGTAATCCAATTGAACCAAATTAAACTAATTTTGCCCTTGGCCTAAGTTAACATGTTTAAATCATATAGGGCCAAAATCCAATCTAACTTGATTTAAGCTAAATTGAATCAATTTAAGCCACATGATCATCCTAATCATTTGGTTGAACATTACAATTAATTTCAGTCAATTCAATTCGACCAATTGATCCACCTAACCCAGCTTGACCCAATTTAGCCTAAAAGCCCAAATTGGACCAAAACTAATTCAATCCAAATTTAATTCAATCAAAGCTACCAATTATCTTTAATTTAATTATTGATCATACTTTAATTCTTAATTGATTTTAGTTGACCCAAACATGCCAATTAATTTACTTAACCCAATTTGACTTAAAAGCCCAAATTGAGTCAAATCTTAATTCAACCCAAATTTGACTAAATCAATTCATTCAATCACTTCTAAAATGATCATTAATCATGATCAATCACCTAATTGCAAACAATTGAACCCAATTAAACTAATTTGGCCTTTTAATCCAAGTTGACCCAATTTGATCTAAAGAGTTAAATTGAGCCAAAACTTAATCCAAGTCAAATTGGATTGAACTAATGACTACAATCATTCTTTAATTGATGATTAAATAATTTTCAATCATTAATTGAAGCCAATTTGATCTACTTTATCCAATTGACTCATTTAGCCTAATTTGACTAAAACTAAATTTAAACCAAATTAATTCAAATCAATGTCTTCAATCATCTCCAAATGATCAACCAAGAATGACTCAATGTCCCATCCAACCCAATTTGGCAAATTTTATCAAATTAGTTAACTTAGCCCATTTAACACATATGAACTCATATGAGCAAATTCAAAATATATTTTAAATTAAATCAAATTAATTGCACCAATGAGTTTCAAATCATCATTTAAACTAACTCAATAGCCTTATTGACCCAATTTGATCCTAATTTGATAAATTGGTCAACAACCTAATTAAATTCAAATTGACTTATATTGGTCCAATTGACCAAATACAGCCAAACCAAGTCCAAACCCAATCGAACTTGACATGACTCATCCTTAAGTCCCCCTTGACCAACCCAAGTGGACCCAACCCAAGGTGAACCTAGTTCAACCTAAACTAAGTGACCCAAGTCACCTATATGGGACAAAAATCCAAAATAGGAAGGTTCAACCCCTCCTTTAGCCTTGGGCAGCCATCTTAGTATGCATTGAGCTTACCTACATTGATTAGACCTGACCCAAAGGTATTAGACTCAGTCATTGACCAAGGAGAGGTCGCCCTCATCTTGGCTTAGCTTTGGTTCAATCCCTATGTGGGGTTGTCCACATCATGTCAAGCCATTAAACTCCTCCACCACTTGGGGACATCCACCTCATCAATTTTGTGTTATTTTCGACCACCCCCATTACCCGGTTGGCTATCACAGTCTGAACCAACCCTTTTGGTTATTTCACTTGGGGAGAAGGGTATACACCTCCTCTCCTATCTAAATCGAGCACACACCTTCCACACAACCACAGACCCAATCCCAATCCTTTAAGTTTCCTGGCCCCTCGATCATCTCACTGCCAACAAGACCAAGCTCTCTCTCAACCCAAGCATGTTCCACATAAAACTTCACCAACCAATCCTTTAAGTTTCCTGGCCCCTCGATCATCTCATTGCCAACAAGACCAAGCTCTCTCTCAACCCAAGCATGCTCCACATAAAACTTCACCAAAGCTCCACCAAACTCAAATTAACTCTTCTCACACTTTCCATAGCTCTAATGAATCAAAAGAAATTGAGTACTACTTCGAGCACTAAAAGACATCCCTAGACTAACTCTCGGAGGTTCACGGTGGCATTTTGTCCATAGAACAATCAATGGGGAGGTAACTCACAGCTTTGTCAATAGGGCTTCGCCTGTTTAATGTCGGATCGTCAATTTTTAGCTTCAGTGAGGTAATTCTTCCTAAATGATAGTGATGTAAGATGAGAGTGCCTTTTATGATATGATGCTTGTTACACCGATAATTCTTAAATTCTCACAAAAGAGTAATGATAAATGCACACTATTTTTGAGCACATTCACAATATTATGAATTTAGTAAAGTTGAAAATATTTTGATTAAAGTTATGTTAACCACACTAGAGATCTAAATCTTATAAGTGCAAAGAAATAACTGAAAAATTATGAACGATCTAAC
This sequence comes from Cymbidium sinense, assembly GCA_021442155.1. Classification (NCBI taxonomy): domain Eukaryota; kingdom Viridiplantae; phylum Streptophyta; class Magnoliopsida; order Asparagales; family Orchidaceae; genus Cymbidium; species Cymbidium sinense. The sequence continues at coordinate 77,228,128 of CM038228.1, read as the reverse complement.
CTGTAGCGATTTAAAATAACCAGTAGTAAAGTGGGTATAAGTTGAAGTCGACCTCTACAAATAGTTTGCCATTGTGGAGATCACGTTCCTTCCTTAGAAGTCCTTCTCTAAGGGTTGTGAGCTCACACACTCAAGTAGTCTGTCACTCAGGAGGAAAGCATACAGAAGAATAGTAAAAGAAATTTAATAATATAACTTTTATTCCAAATCCAAGTGTCAAGCATTACAAAAGCCTCCCTATTTATATGATTAACAGAGAGAGTTAAGAATACTCAAACCTAACTCCAAACTCAAACCTAACACCATCATAACTACACCTACCACTACTACCAAACCTACCACTCTTTTCATACCTACCCAAAATGTCATATCTATTACAATGAATCATGTGCCATGACATAAGAATAGCCTAATACATATAAGCTCAAGACATATACAAAATATAAAAGCCAAATAATATATAACATAAATTATAACAAAAGACCCAATACATGAATTTAAGCTTTATGATGATGACATCGATCACGGTGACGATGATGCCCTGCATCAGCACTCCTCGGCTTTAAAGGATTCTCCTCTGGAGAATGAAAATCCACGTTCTCTTATAATAATTGTGAGTCCAGATGGTGTAACTCATCAAATGTAAGCCATGAATCTTCAAGTGGAGAAAGATCTTTCCAATGAACGAGAAACCTTTGAGCTCCTCCATCAGATGTGATGATAATCTAGGCTTCTAAAATTTGATCTGAATGATGTGATCTTAAGAGACGAGATGGTAGAGGAGTTGGTGATGAAGTATTAACTTGCATGTTAGTACTATTTGTATATAAAGTAGTGTTATTCGTGGCTTGCCCATGGTACAACGTTAAATCTCATACATTGAATATTGGAAAAATTCAAAAATTTATTGGAAGATCTATTTCATAAGCATTATCATTTATATTTCTTATGACTTTATTAGGATCAAATCTCTTGAGAGTTAATTTCTTAAGAGTTCCAGTTTGAATTCTCTCAGGTCTAACTTTAACAAGAACCAAATCTCCCTCATTAAATTTAGTATATTGTCTATGTGTATCAACATTAGCTTTATATTTATCATAACTCAAAGTAAGTTTTTGTTGAATTTCATGATATAAATCATGCATATTTTGTGCAAATGAAGATGAAAATGCACTAGACCTATATGTTACATGCAATTCAACAAAATCAATTGGTTTTTTTGGATCATAACAAATTACAATATGAAAAGGACTCATACCGGTTGTCCTATTAATTGAAATGTTATAAGCAAACTCTATAGTAGGAAGAACTAGGTTCCAACTAGTTGTATGATCGGTCACTAAGCACCTAAGTAAATTTTCTAAGCTTATATTAATAACTTCAGTTTGTTCATTTGTTTGAGGGTGGTAAGCTATAAAAAATAAAAGTTTTATGGCAAGCTTTTTCCATAAGATTTTCCAAAAATAGCTCATAAACCTTACATCACAATCAGACATAATTGTCTTAGGCATTTCATGTAAACGAACTATCTCGTGAAAAAAATAATCATTATATGTGATGCATCTGATGTCTTATAACATAGAATGAAGTGTTACATTTTAGAAAATCTATCAACAACTGCTAGGATAGAGTCAAAATGTTGTACAGTGTGAGGTAATCCTAAGATGAAGTACATACTAAGATCTTCCCATGGCTTGTGGGGAATTGAGAGTGGTGTGTATAGACCAGAATTTTGTTTCTCACTTTTTGCTACTTGTCAAGTACGATATTAGGCAATGATACGAGCAACATCTTTCTTAAGACTAGGCCAAAAGAACCTATCTTCCATCATGGCTATTGTCTTATCATGACTAAACTGACTAGACACACCTCCTGAATGAATTTCCTCAACAAGAAAATTTTGAAGTGATGAATATGAGATACATAATTGTGTGCTACGAAAGAGATAATCATCTCATATTTGATAATCCAGGCTATTAATTGAAACATCAAAAATTCAAAGATTCAAAAATTTGTAGAAAAACTTTACAATTAGGATAATCATCTTTAACCTTTTCGAATCCAGTAACCTTCACACTCATAGTATTTAATAAGGTACATATTCTACTTAGGGCATTTGTTACTTTGTTCTTGACACCAGATTTATGTTTAAGAACAAATGTATATTCTTGAAGAAATTGAACCCATTTTGTATGACGAGAACTAAGTTTTTTTTTGGATGTTTAGATATTTAAGCGCTTTATGATCAGAATAAAGTATAAATTCTCGTGAAAGAAGATATTGTCACCAATAACATAAAGTTTGGATGACAGCATAAAGCTCATGATTATACGTGGAATATCATTGACGCGCTTCATTTAATTTTTCACTAAAAAAAAGTAATAGGATGATCTTCTTATTTAAGAACACCTCCAATACCAACTCTAGAAGCATCACATGACACCTCAAATACTTTATCAAAATTTGACAGTTTCAATATCTGTGGACTTGTTAAAAGTTCTTTAATTTTAGAAAAGGCATCAACAGCTGCCTTTGTCCAGACAAAGTCTCCTTTTTTTAAGAGATTAAGTTATCGGGGCCGTAATAGTGCTAAATCCATGAATAAACCTTTGATAAAATGTGGAAAACCCATGAAAATTACGTACATCATGAATTGTGGTTGGTATGCCACTCTTGAATAGCCCTAATTTTTTTTGAGATCGACAAAGATGTCATCACAAGAAATAATGAATTCTAAGAAGATTACTAAAGACATCATAAATGAGTATTTTTTTAAGTGAACATATAATCTTTCTTTACGAAGCACTTCAAAGACTTATCATAAATTATTCTCATGATCGCTCTCAGTCTGACTAAAAATTAAAATATCATCAAAGTACACAACTAAAAATTTTCTAATAAACGACCGTAACATATGAGTCATCACTCACATAAATGTACTTGGAGCATTAGTCAATCCAAAAGGTATTACTAGCCATTCATACAAATCATCTTTTGTCTTGAAGGCTGTTTTCCATTCATGTCATTCTCTCATACGAATTTGATGAGATCCACTTCTAAGATCAAGTCTAGGTATGCAGAACCTATTCTTAATAGTGATTTTATTTATAGCATGACTATCTACACACATACGCCAAGTACACATGGAGATAAGCTTTCCCTGATAAATCCTTTTGCTAATAAATCATCAACTTATCGTTTTAGCTCTACATGTTCCTTTGGGTTCATACGATAATGTGGCAAATTTGGGAGTGATGATTGAGGAACTAGCTCTATGACATGTTGGATACTTCTTAATGGGAGAAGCTCACAAAGAAGTTCTTCGCGACAAATATCTTGATATTCCAATAAAAGTTCACGTACTTCAGATGAGAATGATTCAACACAAGGTTGATTTTCAGAGGTCAGGGTAACTAATAGAAAAATGATATTTCCATTAATCTCTTATTGAAATTGACATTTATTAATAATATGTAGGGATTTCTTTTCTATGGGAGGAGAAGAATTTTGGGGTTGAACTGGAGTGACCTCTAAGGCTTAGCTGGATTTTAGACAATTCACTTACCATAAAAATTAAAAGCATATGTATTAGATCACCCATAATTTGTGACATCCATATCAAAAAGCCAAGGTCTACCTAAGAGTATATGAGAAACATCCTTCGAAAGAACATCACACCAAATTTTATCACTATATTCTTCTAATTGAATGGGTACAAGACAACGTTGAGATATAGAGATAGAGGTCTTAACTACCCAAGCAACCTTATAAGGCTGTGGGTGAGTCTCTAGGGTGAGCTTCATCCTAGCCAAAGTAGAGGTAGCAATAACATTCATATAACTACCACTATCAATGATTAATTTACACATCTTTTCACCACTCTTAAAATAAGTGTGAAAAATTGATGTGCGCCTCCAATCAATATTAGTTTGTGGGGTAGCTAACATACAACGCATAACAGCTATATGGGACTCATCTAATGCTTCTTCTACATCACTAGCTTCTTCACAAAGGTCAACTACAATTTAATTATCATTATTTTCATAATCTAAGTGTAAGTTTTGATGAGGACATGTACTTGCATAATGACCAATTTTACCACATGTAAAATAAGTAATGCTAGAAATCTTAGAACCAGATGTTCCCACTAAAAATTTTCCTTTTATTTCACTAGGTCCTTTAGGAACTGCTAAGGTAGGAGGAGTAACACATGATTGAGAGTTATTTCCAGATGAAGTTGTGAATCGCTTATAAGATTGTGATCTAAGATATTGTTCAATTTGAGTCGCCACTCAAAATGCATCTTCAAGAGAATAAATTTCTCGGGTTAACATTTCATTACTGAATATCGCAGAACCCGATCTAAATCTAGAGATTGGTGAGATCTCTCTAACATCACAACGGGTCATCAATTCATCAAACTGTGTCATGTACTCAATAACAGTCAAAGATCCTTATTTAAGCATAGTCATTTCATTCATAAGTTGATCATGAAAATTTAATAGTACATATTTTTTCTTTCAAATTTCTTTCATCTCATCCCAAGAAACAATAGGTGGTTGTCTTAATCATTGAAATTTTTGTGTGAGATCAATCCAATAAGTCTTAACATGGCTAGTTAGTTTTATGCACGCAAAATGAACTTATCTTTCTTCTAACATGGGTATCCAATCAAAATATTGGTCCATATCTACTAACCAATCTAAAAAAATTTTAGGATCGAGTTGACCATCAAAAGTAGGTGGATCAATTTTAACCCTATGAATAACATCATCATCAGGTTCTCTAAGTGTACATCGAGAGCAACAAAACTAGGTAATGACTCTTCATAATGTCGAGGATAATGCTCATAAGGAGTTCGATGAGCATAACCTTCATCTCGTCTTAATTATTTTTTTATTCGATGAAGTGGGTGAGGAAGTACCTCATCAAACTCGGGATATTCATTAAAGTTGTTCCTAGGGTTATAGCGGGGTCTAATAGGAGAATGTGGATGGGGAGGGAGAGGAAGAGGAATGGGATCGATAAGATGACCTTCCTTCTCTTCAAGTTGTTATTCTAGGATTGGGTTAGTTTTCGGTGAATGTGTTGTAAGCCTACTAACCTTTCGTTCTAAGGCTTCAAATATATTTTTGAATTCATTATAGGTTTGTTGGTGCATAAGGGTAAGCTTTTCTATTTTTTATAGTAAAATTTTATAGGAATCATATTTTTCATCTAAAGATTGATCTTGACATCTAAGACTACTACGATTTGGCATGATGATATTCTTTTAAAATTTTAATATAAGAAAATATTTAATTTTTTTTAAATATGCAATGTAATGAAATTAAAGATACGGCTAAAAAAATAAGTAAATTCCTTAATTAAATAAAAAAAATTTATATATTTTTTTAACAATGAATTACAAGATTACTCTAATGCAAAAATAAAACTCAATATCAAATAAGATGTTCCCAAAGAAACATACTTGCTCTAATACCAAATATGATGTAGGACGAGAGTGTCTTTTATGATATGATGTTTATTACACCGATAATTCTTAAATCCTTACAAAAGAGTAATGATAAATGCACATTACTATTGAGCACATTCACAATATTATGAATTTAGTGAAGTTAAAAAGGTTTCGATTAAAGTTATGTTAACTATACTAGAGATCTGAATCTTATAAGTGTAAAGAAATAAGTGAAAATTTATGAATGATCTAACATGTAGAGGATTTAAAATAACCAGCAGCGAAGTGGGGATAAGTTGAACTCGACCTCTACAAATAGTTCGTCATTGTGGAGATCATGTTCCTTCCTTAGAAGTCCTTCTCTAAGAGTTGTGAGTTCACACACTTAAATAGTCCGTCACTCACGAGGAAAGCACACAAAAGAATAGTAAAAGAAATTTTAAAAAATAACTTTTATTCCAAATACTCAAAACCTAACTCCAAACTCAAACCTAACACCATCATAACTACACCTACAACCACCTACTACCTAAGCTGCCACCATTATCAAACCTACCACTCATTCCATACTACCCAAAATGTCATACTTACTACAATGAATCATGGGCCATGACATAAGAATAGTCCAATACATATAAGCTCATAACATATACACAATATAAAATCTCAATAATACATAACCTAAATTATAACAAAAGGCCCAATACATGGATTTAAGTTTTATGATGATGACGTTGACGACAATGACGATGATGCCCTGCATCAGATAGGAATGACCATTAGGTATTGATCTTTTGTGAAGTGAAATGTCATTTGGCGCGAATCAAATGATATGATCCCCTTAGAATTCTCCCATGACAACTTTGGATGATTTCGCTGTCAAACGAGCTCCGGTAAGCTTAGATTGAGCAGCAAAAGATGAATGGTGTTCATCTCTCACTAGAGGTCGACGATATATCATCTGTCATCTGTTCTGTGTGATTAGAACGGATGGGTGTGATAACTCATGTTAGAATTTTTTATTTAATCTCATTTAAACTTTAAGATTAATCTTGACCATTTGATTCATGATCAAACGATTGAGAAGAAATCGTGTCCGTCACTGTTGATTTAGCATGTCACATGGGACATTTTAAGTAATGAACCGCATGACGCCACATGGAAAGAGTAAACATTGCACCAACTGTGTAAATCAATTAATTATGAGTAAAAATCTTATTAAATGATTGAAACTTTAAAAATCATAACTAATTATAAAAAAAATTAAGAAATATAAATAAATCCTATATGGAAAGCTTAGACAAAAGAGAATATATGATAATTAAAAGCGCCAAATTTTTTTTAAGTGTATAGTGATTTATTAGGGCTTGACTTTTTTATTTAGTGAAATTAAGCCCTAATTACTTGGCTAATGAACTTGAAATTTTAGGTGATTGTCCAATGGGATGATCTCTGCCTCTCATAATTATTTCAAGTCAATTAGTTAGGTAATTGAAAATTCAAAATTTCAAATTCTAAATGACCATTTAATATATTTAATAAATTTATATAATTAGAAAAATTATGAAAATTACTATGGGAGTTTAAATACATTTTAGAATAACAATATTGATAAGATAAATTAATTAAGATCATTGATCCTAATTATTTCTTAAAATCATCATTAAGAGGATTTTATTACTTAATTAAATCATTAATTGCCCTAGGACTTAAAAAATTCATAACAATTTGCCTAGTTCTCTAAAAATTATGACCAAATCCTCTTTATAAAGAGGTTTACAATGAAATCAAAATTCTCAATTAGTTTGGGATATTTAAATTGTTGATTTTAGATATTTCTTAATAAATATAAGTCCAATTGCATTACAATTGACTTGTTTATGTATTTTAGTAATTTTCATAAATTTTGGGATATTTAAGAAATAATTAAATTTTAGCTCTTTGGGCTTAATTTGTTAAAATAATTATTTAATTTTAATTAATCCATAAAAAAAAAATTTTCAAATTATTTTGAATTACTTAATGAGTAAAATTTTAAGAAAAATAAAATATTTTATCTTCTCATTACTTTTAAATAACTTGATTTTAAAATTGGGTTTCCTATTTCTTCAATTAACTCCTAAATATAAGTCCAATTGCATTACAACTTTTAGGACTTGTTTATGTATATTTAGTAATTTTCTCATAAATTTTGGGCTTATATTTAAGAAATAATTAAATTTTAGGGCTCTTTTGGGCTTAATTTGTTAAAATAATTATTTAATTTTAATTAATCCATAAAAAAAATTTTCAAATTATTTTTGAATTACTTAATGAGTAGAAATGGGTTAAGAAAATTTTTTAAAATATTTTATCTTCTCATTAGTTTTAAATAACTTGGATTTTAAAATTAACTTGGGTTTCCCCTATTTCTTCAATTAACTCCTAAATATAAGTCCAATTGCATTACAACTTTTAGGACTTGTTTATGTATATTTAGTAATTTTCTCATAAATTTTGGGCTTATATTTAAGAAATAATTAAATTTTAGGGCTCTTTTGGGCTTAATTTGTTAAAATAATTATTTAATTTTAATTAATCCATAAAAAAAATTTCAAATTATTTTTGAATTACTTAATGAGTAGAAATGGGTTAAGAAAATTTTTAAAATATTTTATCTTCTCATTAGTTTTAAATAACTTGGATTTTAAAATTAACACTTAAGGATTTTGATATGGCTTAAGTGTAGTTATCTTCATATGAATGACCTTAAGGTTTTATGACTTCAAATATGTTATTTAATGATGTTTAATTACTTTGCTTCAATCATACTAAAAATTTGTGTTACACATGTTTAATGCATTCATATTTTAAAATAAATAAAAATTTTATTTAAATGCATGTTTTGTTTAATAATATAACTATTATCACTAACAAATTTTAAATTATTTTTTTAATAAACTTAAAATATTTATTAGTGTAAACCTAAATTAATCTTACTAACTAAAATGTAAATTTAATTATACATGTATTATTTATATACTTGAAAGGTATATGGTATGGATATCTTGGGAGCTCGAGACTTTTAGTAGTCCTAAGGGGGCGTCTTTGATTACCACACTTCCCTGGTCTAACAACAACTCGTACCTTAACGTTTGTAGTGAAATGCATAGTAAGGTTAAATCATTTTCACACTCACACACAGATATTGTGTGTTTGTGTGTGTGTGTGTCCCAAAATCTTAAAATCATTATAATTCATCTTTATACTTATATACATGTGCATCTATATGTAAATTAATAAGTATATAATCTAGGCATCTCGTGAGTGCAAGACTTCAAGTAGTCCCAAGGGAGTCTCTGATTACTTTACTTTCCTAGTTCAACAACACTAAATGCTTGTATAATTTCAACATACTAATATGTATGCATATGTATAAGGGGTTATTGAATTATCTTTTCTACCAAAATTCATTCATACATTATGTTTATCTTTACTTTCAAATCTTAAGTTAAATATTAACAAATAAAATATATTAATTTATTCATGCATCAATTTGTGGAATATTCAAATGATGTATCTATAAATCTATTAAATGTTATCATTTTCATTAAGTGTACCACCTCATTAAGCGAATATTAAGAGATGATGAAGCAAAACTAAGAAAATATTGCTAGTTAATTATGGTTTGAATCTATTAATCTTGAGATGTTTTTTATATTTAGATAAAAATATTTAAGTCAAATCCGACTATATGATTGAATAGAAAATTTTATAATGCTTCATTAAGATTAAAAAAATCATTAAAAAGTCATCTTTAGATTCAACTTAAGGTTAGGGTTTGAGATAAATCCCACTCCTCTCTCTCTCTCTCTCTCTAAATTCTAAATTCAAATAAAATCAAAAGAAATAAATTAAAATTCAAAATCCACTTTAAAAAATCATTAATCACTTGAAATATAATCATTTTTAATGTTAAATTTAAACACCCACCTTTGGATTAATTCAAATATCAAAGCCTAATTTTGTCATAACACACTAAGCCCTATCACACACTTAGAATGTTAAGTCAATGATCTTAGACTTAAGTTAGGACGATGCTTTATTGTGGATTGATGATTTATTTTATGATGCAATATTTTATATTGGATGTTATAGTGTATGTGTGAAGTCGAGATATTGGGGAGATATTAGACTAATAATATTTTTTACGGGGGATTGTGCCTAAGGGACCTCTATAATAATAAAAATCATCATAAATACTTTTGCTTCCAGGTGTTGCTGAAGTCGCCAAGTATAATCCATTAGGACAGGTGGGCTTGGCATCGTGCTAAGCCGTAATGTATGGAATATAATTATTTGGTGTGTATGTATGTTCATCTTATCTCTATTTTGTAGATGTATTTAGATTTTACATTTTTAAAATGATGTAATTTTTGTAATATGCATATGATTTGAGTTGTGGCTAGAAGGCTCAGATCTAGGGTTTAGAATGAGTAGTGGCTAGAAAGCTCAAAGCTGGGAGGTCCTATGATGCTTGAAGTGCCCTAATCTATGGTGTGGAGAATGAAGATGAAGATTGAAGACTCTATAGCTTTATTTCCATTATAAAATTAATTGTAATCTAGGTTATATAATGGGAAAGCTTGGCTATCATCTTTTTTTCTTGTTTCTAGGGTATACTGCGATATCTAGCCACACCAGCCTTTTATCCTTTTAATTGATGATATTTGTTTGATTTATTAACATTGATTGTGCAATAAAAATGATATGCTTTTGTTAGATTTCTTAAAATTTGATTGGTCGCTATGTGGCCTGGATACAATAAGCTCTCTAAGAACTTAAAATTTATACCCCATTATTCAACTTTAATTAAATTTGAAATAACTCATAATCTCACTTTATAGCCTAGGCTTTTAATCAAAGAAGTAAAATATTTAGTAATCCCTTAGCTGCATGTTATATATTACAATATAATGCATACATTTTATCTTTCACTACTTGCAAATAAGGGATCTCCACTCTTGCATGATAAGGGACAATGCTTGACTGATGATAGTAGTTCTTTTGTAGTGGAGAATACCCCTTCTCAATGATTTTGCCTACAACCTAATTTCATTATGCATATAAGCATAAATCATCTCAAGCCTGAGTTCAAAATAATGAGTCAAATTAGAATAAAATTTATAAATTTTGTTGCATTAGTCTAAGACATGATTTTCATATTAATCATGATCTAGTATCTTAGGAAGTCAGTTTAAGACTTCAGATCCATTTCTAATAAATAACAGCCTGACCATTTTACATTTACATAAGGCTAGCCCACATAGTTTTAAATCATAGGAAGTATTAGTTAACGGCCACTCTAGACGATTGGAAGTCCAAAAGAGTTGGGATTAGTTCACTCTCTAGTGGAAATGAACCAATACACCCCATTTTGCTCGATTAAATTAAATCAAACTCTTAGCTTATGCTAGAGTGCTTTAGACGCAAGTTCAAAAGCTATTTGTTTCTCTTTTGCTAAGAGTATAAGTCCTCACCTCTTAAACTTTTTCATAATCTTGTGTTATTGGAATCTAAGCTCTAACTTTCTAATAAAATAATAACTCAAATAACTATAACTCTTCACTTCAAAAATATATAAAGTCTCACTATATGATAGATAGAAATGATATTCAGGCTTCTTAGTATCATAAGCATTTCCTACTTATTCTCTTTTAGACTGCAAATAATTATCCTTATTCGAACTCTCCCGTTTGCTTATCCAACTATATACCAATCCTTTGATCATAATCTTTGAAAATATTTAGAGACACTAATTGACTACTTTAATCGAGCATTCTTAGAAAATCTTCATTTCTTAAGATGTAATTAACTATGAGAGCTTGTCCCTATAGGGGAACTTAAGAACCCGACATAAAATAAACCTATTTTACTCTCTCCATGTATGGTAGGGGAAAAGTCTTGGTACTCGTAGACCAATCAGTCATAAGAGTTTGATCCATTGTAGGGTGATAATTTTTGCCTCTCGAGATATAGTATATCATTCCTTAATGTCATGCTCGATTATTTCAATAAGTACTCCCTAAAATCTCTATGGTGTCCCTACAACTCCAAATATAAACACCATAATTAATTATTGCTTAGATAATATTAGATTTAATTTAGTATGATTTTTATCACATAAATATTAATCATTTGATGAATTCAAATTCTTTGCATGTGAATTCTAATGAGCATAGGATAATTAATAATTCTAATTTATATTTGTTATAATGAGTTTAAAATTATGGCATTTAAAATATTTTATTTTTAATTGAACGCTTATTTTAAACATTATTTAACATATTTATTTTGAGTTTTTACGATTTATATCTTCATGATGAATAACTAAGTAGATAGGTCGTAGGTTTGTCATATTTATGAATTATTTATATTTTTATGCCTTTTTTTATTTTATTTTTTTTATTTTGAGGCTTATGCATCAATCCGCTTTAAGGCTTGTCTTGCATAGGAAAAATGCCTCAGCTCTTATTTTTGCTTTTTGAATCACCGTCTTCTTCAAGAAGGGCAGTCATCCTCACGAGATAGATTTCCTCTTATGTGCAATGAGTTAAGAGCCTATATGAAGAGATAGAATAATAATCACTTTTTAGGTTTTAATTGATTGATTAATAATGCTCTATTTTAACATTAATTAAGGGTTTAATTATTTTTAACTCCAACTTAAGTTCAAATGATTTTATAAACTTTATGAGTTATATCTTACTATCAAATGACACCCCTAAGGATGTTTCATTAAATTTTGATTAATTTTTGAATAATTAATAATTAATTGTTATTATTAATCGACTAAATAAGAAAATTCTAAATTAACATTAAAATGTTTTAAGAAAATTATGAAATATTCTCTAGAGATGGGAACTACTCCATAAAAATTTGGGATAATTTTAAATTAATTTAGATTTTCTATAATTACTATATTATTTTGTTTGCTAGAAAATATTTAAATTAACATATAGTTCATAATACCTTGAGAAATTATAGGAGCACTAGAGATGGGGTCCCAATATTTTCATAAAAATTTCATATCATCTGGAAATCAATTTTAAATTTTTTTATAGCTTATTCAAGTTATTTAATAGTAAATATTTTATTATTTTAAATAGGTTTGTTTCGATTTCCCTAAGTCTTCTGTTCGTGTGAGTCTATAAGAAAATTTTGGCTATTTTTTAATTTTATTTTATTTAGTATGAATTTACTAAGTAGAAGGCAATTAATTTAAGTATTATTTTAAAATGAATTGTTATTTATGTAAAATTAATTTTAATCATTCTATTCAACTTCAAACATCATGAAATTATTTTCTAAGATCAAGAGGGATCTTAGAAATATTTTATGAGATGTTGGTGAATTTTTGAAAATATTTAATATTTAATTTATTTAACTTTATTATTTTATAAAGAGAATTCAAATAGTATTAAAATGGTTTTAATAACTACTTTCTCTGACTTGGAACAGCAAGAGGATCATTCTGGATAATTTTTAAAATTATCTTTATATTATTTTCTTAATAGTTTTAAATATTATTTATGCAGTGTTATTATTATAATTTTAAAATACATGTTAAAATAACTCAAAATTTTATGAAAATTTTCCTACGACTCCTCACTGATCTCTTATTATTAATGGCGAAGTACTTTCTTATAACTTTCATACATTTGAATGTGTATTTAGCTAATGAATGAGAATCCTCTTTTTCTATAAAAATCATTCATGCATCCTACATTTAAGTATGCCAAAAATATATTGTATGCATAGATATGTTTAAGACTTAATCATATGCATGCTGCATATGATGGAAAGAAATGAACGAACATGTGTTATGGGATAGTAATTAACTCCAATTAATCATAAAATATTTTTCTTATCGAATGAGATTATTTAGAGTGAACATAAATGTAAGATTAATTAAAATATGTAATAAGTCATTTATTAAAGAGAATTCATTAATTAATATGCTTTAGATGTGGCTTAAGGTAGGGATAATGAAGATTTCATAAAATTTTCAAAATACATTTGGAACTTCATTTTAGCATACCACATTTGCTAATGTGAAGTCTCCATTTTCAAAAAAAAAAAAATTGAAAAACTATTTGAAATTTTATTTAGCATACTCAAATTTGCTAAGTGAAATCTCTATTTCACAAAATTCAAAACACATTGGAATTTCATTCCTTAGCACACCATATATTGCTAAAGTGAAGTCTCCATTTTCAAAACAAAATCCAAAATAAAGAAACATTATAATTGGCATGAATTATAGATGATAGACTCTGGTGGGAGTTATAAGAGCCTTGAGACATTATAATTATTTTCACAATATCATTTTATGATTTGCTCTATTTTTTTTCTTCTAAGAAAAGAGAATAAAGAATAAAAAATACAGTATAAATCTTGATATTATTGTCGAGAGTTGGAGTTGTCGCAGATTATTAGTGAAGGAGCAAAGAAAGTGGTATTAGTGCTTGTGTTAATGAAATGTATCAACTTAGTAGGTAATAGTGTGTGCCAACATTGTTGACGATGACTGGTGATGAAATCAATAGGATACGATAATATAAAGATAGTGGAGTTGAGCGATAGTGATTAGGAGATCATAATCAAATGTTGTTGATCAAGAAATTGAAATCGAGTGATAGTAGTTGGGAGACACAATTAGACGATGGTGGCTAGGAGGCAGTGTAATTGAGCAATAGTAGTTTGAAGATTAAAATTGGTCGATGGCATAGGGTGAACAAGGTCGAATCGAGTCGAAAGCTGCCGATTTGAGCTTGAGCTTGAGCCGCATTAACTGAGCTCTCGAGCTCGACTCGAGCACATAAACCAAGCTCGAACTCGGTTCGTGCACAGAAAATTAAACTCAAGCTTGACTCGAATTACTGGACTCGTTTAGAAGCCCGAGCTTGGCTTGTTGAGTAGCTCGATTTTGGCTCGTTTATAGGCTCATTTTGAAGATAATTTCATTAAAAAAGAGCAGCAAAAAATTTTTTTTAAAATATTTATTAAATTAATTTGAATCTTTTGAGATATTTTTTATTATAAATATATGAAATTCTAAATTATAAAAAAAATGTAAACCACAAAAAATTAAATGAAGAAAAATGTATCTGTTTTATTTCAAATTAATGTTTTTTATTACAAGAGGTTTTGTAATTTTTTTTTCTAATGAAAAGAAATTACAAAAAAATTACAAAAATATTAAAAGAAAAAATTAAATGCTTAAACAAGAGAGGTACATATAAGTTACAGAATTAAATATTCAATCTCTCATATTTTTACAAAAAAAAAGGAAAACATAGAATTAAATTAAAATCAACATCTTCGATCCATGCAACATGTTAGAGTCTTTAATGGAGAAGTAATCCAAAGTTCTACTACTTGTACTCTTCGAGCATCCAACCACCTAATCAAAAAATAAAGACTAAGAGAAAATAAAATTATAAGCATCTTAAACTAAGGCACCCAATCATAAAAATATTCTACAACATACCAATGGAAGGAAGAGCATAATTAAGTAAGCATAAAGAATAAGAGAAAATAAAATAGATAAAGTTAAGAAAATGCTCAGGCTCAGTTATAAATTATAATCATCTTAAAGAGCAATATTATATGCAAGCATCCAAACTTCAGAAGAAGGGTTACAATTACATAGAGCTAAAAGAAGATAGAGAGAGAAACATCATTACCATCACAAACAAGATACCGCGTTTATCATCCAAGTCCATCATCTAAAGGCAAAATCCTCTAAACAACAAATACAGATACAGTAGACATTAGCCAACCTCCATAAGGCCAAAATCGAGACAAAGAAATCAATTAGAGGCCATTTAAGATTGCTCAACAAGTGTTTCAATTCCACAAACTCCAACAAGGCAAATAATCAGCCAACCTTCACTAAGAAAGCAAGATAATTACAAGAAAACAAGTAGCAGCCAGCCACCATAAGGCCAAAACCGAGACATAAAACTATTGCTCAACAAGTCTTTCAATTCCACAATCCTCCAGAAATTGCAACAGAGCAGATTCATGTAAACTCGAAAAACATATGTAAGGTAAGGGTATCTCATACTGTGCCATCGAACCACGGTGAAAGAAAACAACATTACAATCGATTGCAACAGAGCTGAAAATGTAATTACAGGAAAAAAAGTAAGCATCCAGCCACCATAAGGCAAAAATCAAGACAAAGAAGTCATTTAGAGTCCACTAATGTTTGCTCAACAAGTGCTTGAATTCCACCTACTCCAATAAGCATATAATCAGCCAACCATCAATATGAATTAAGAAAGTGACATAATTACAGGAAAATAGTAGACAACAGCCAAAACCGAGACAAAGAAGTCATTTAGAGTCCACTAATGCTTGCTCAACAAGTGCTTCAATTCCACCTACTCCAACAAAGCATATAATCAGCCAACCATCAATATGAATTAAGAAAGCAACATAATTACGTAAAAAAATAGTAGACGACAAGATCCACCACCATAAGGCAAAACGAGACAAAGAAGTCATTTAGAGTCCACTAATGCTTGCTCAACAAGTGCTTCAATTCCACCTACCCAATAAAGCATATAATCACCAACCATAAGGCAAAAACTGAGACAAAGAAGACAACTAGAGGGCATTGATTCAAGCTCAAAAAATTTTCAAAAGTAGCTACCAGCACACATCCAAGAGATGAGCAACTATGTTAAAGCAGCTACCAACATCCAAGGAATATATGAGCAACTACTGTAACGTATCTACTTAGCTACCATCACACATCCAATAGATGAGCAACTACAATAAAGCAGCTACCAACATCCAAGGAATGTATGAGCAACTTTATAAATTTTTGATTTCAAAATCAATAGCATCATAGCTATCATCATTAATTTCCTCTAATATTTCCAAAAATTATCACTTTTGTATAGATTAGTATTTAGTACAATCATAACATTTTAAAATATCTACTAAACAAATAATTGCAAGTACGGAAATTATAAAGAGTTTAAATATCAAATATAAACCACATAAAGTCTATTTAAAAAATATGTAAAGTCAGCTCTTCATATTCATCCACTTTTCCTTTACGCGATCTGTAGAGGACCTACGAGTATCTCAATGTCTTCATCTTCGTCCTCTTCCTAATAAATATTCAATATAGTATAATATTAATATCATTAAAAAAAATGATACTAAAAAAAAGTGTTTGGAAGGTAAATAAATATCTTAATTCTTCCTTTCAAGCGGTAATGAGAACGAATCCAATTAGACCCACATATGAGAGCTTGAATAGTTTCAACTCCAAGCTTTGAGCGATAAGTATCAACAACTCTCTCTCTCTCCTACGCCAAAGGCCAATGTAAGAACCGTTAATCGAATGTATAAAAATATCACATTTTGAGAGTATGTGATATTTAAGATGCATGTTTTTCTACCAAGCAATCACATCAAAACTACGACCTTAATTATCTCTAACCCATCTTCAAGGTAGTTATCCGATCGACTTGGTGGGCCTTACTTGATTTTTTTGATAGATAAGTAGTAAAATCATGCCAACCACTATATTTTCGTGCAAGAGTATCCTGGGCTGACTGTCTACTGCTGCCTGTGCTACTTTCACCTCTAAATGTCCCACTACTTGTAGTATCAGTTTCTGCTTCAAGGTATTCAACATATTCCTCATATAATTCATATAGTAAAGTACGAACATATGCAATATTATGATTGCTTTCATCTCCTTCATAGATCATAGAGTAAGCAAACTCAATGACAACAAATTTCATTCGTGGGTCCATAATTACACCAAATGCCATCAGAAGGTTGCATTCGCCCCAATATTTTTCAAATTTTTCTTTCATTTTGCAGGTCATGTGCTTGATAAAGTCATCAGAAGATAGTGCACCATCATTCAGTACTTTTTTTATAGTGCAAATTTGTGAAAGAAATAAATTAGATGTTGGGTATTCAATGCCTGAAATAATATTAGTTGCCTCATTAAAAAAACCAAGAATATCACAAACCTTTTCTATTTTATTCCATTCATCTTCCAGGGCAATATGTATGTGATCTCCTCTCATTATATGAAAAGAAAGCTTCTTTTAGTTGAAGTGCAACTACCAGCATATTGTATATAGAATTCCAACGTGTTGGGCAATCCATGATAAGCTTTCTTGCTGATAGTTATAACTGTTGAACAACATCAGCAAATTTCATTAGTCTACCTTCAGAAGCATTGATAAAATTAACTTAGTCATGGATTTTTTCAACAACAAATTCTATACATTTGACCCCATCTTTCACCATTAAATTCAAAATATATGCACAACAACGTACATGGAATAGTCTTCCCCCAAAGAATAATTTTTTCCTTATCCGTAAACCATCTTTTAATAACTTGATAGCTCTATCATTATTTGATGCATTATCAACTGATATGATAAATATTTTATTTTCAAGACCCCACTCAGTTAGGGCCTGATAGAATGTGTCAACAATTTCGGAAGCCGTATGTGAAGGTGGTAAATGAAAAAAACTAAGAACTTTTTTTTGCAATTTCTAGTTTGTGTCTACATAATGTGCAGTGACAGCCATATAAGATATCCGTTGATTATTTGATTTCCAAATGTCAGTAGTAAAACTCACTCTATTTATACTACTCACTGAATGCTTTAATTTTCTTTTTTCTTTTTCATATACTAGCATCACATCACCACGAGCAGTTGTTCTAGAGAATTTAGAGAAGTATGGTGACATGGACTTCAAAACAAGATTAAATCTAAATTCTTCCACAATCGAGAAGGGTTTTTCATTAATCATAATATAATGAGCAACCATCTCTCTACCTTTTGTTTGATCAAACTTAAAAGTTGTCGAAGTTAATCCCTCCTGATTTATTTCTAATGAACTGTCAAAATCTTTTGTCAAAATTTTTTTTGCTTTCAATGTATGCATTACTCAATCGATCTAAATGCCTCCTAAATTATGTAGTTGCACTAGTATCACCTATAGCTAGCCTTTTCTTGCAATGAATACATTCCCCTTTTTTCTGGCCATCTCGAAGAACAATTTCTTTAAACTCCTCACAAACATGTGATGTTTTCTTTTTTTTTCTTAATTCAATTGGATTTTCAAGATCAGCTATATCATCACCCTTGTCAACCAAATCATTAATAACTTTATTCTTCCCCTCAATATTATTAACATCTGCATTGCTATTACGTTCCTCAATATCAATTTGTACACCCACAACTGGGTTATCACGCTTACATCCACTGACACATCCTCTCCAAGTGGTGGTGTTGCCATTTTTAAATCTAAAACAAAAAATGATAAATTACAACTTAATGAATGAAGAAGATAATTGATTTATAAAATATTAAAAACTTAAAAATACCAAATTGCTCATTTGTATATTTGCACTTTGTAATAATAAAAAACTCAATACTGTCTTCTATCCAATAATTTCGCTAACATAGAAACCAATTACCAACGTAAAATCATTTCATTGCCACCAGACATAGCGATTTATAAAGCATAATGAATTAACAAAAAGCATAATGAACTGCTCCATAACATAACATGTATTATAAAAAAGGCATCAAGTATGTCATAATGAATTTTAGGTGACTGAAGTCCATCACAAATTCTACCTAAAATAGTTGGAAGAATCGAGATAATGACCATAAATGATAAAATTACTTAATAAATATTTCTTACTACAAATCTGAAAGTTCACACATATATACTATCATCCAACAACCCAGCCGAATAGCAATTGAATCATAAACTATCAGAAAAACCATAAACAACAGAGGTTTAGCATCACATTGAACCGAAGTTACTGAATCCTAAACATAATTGATTTCCGTTGTTGAACAACAGCAACAGCCTACAAGTTACATAATCAAATCCAAATAATTAACACAAGTTACACAACCAACATAGCCATTACTCACTAAACTCTAATCCAAAAGAACATCTCAACTTGATTCACAACCGAACATCAAAACCAAAGAACATCTAATTTTAGGTGACTGAAGTCCATCACAAATCCTACCTAAAATAGTTGGAAGAACTGAGATAATGACCATAAATGATAAAACTACTTAATAACTATTTCTTGCCACAAATCTGAAAGGTCACACATATTTACCATCATCCAACAACCCAACCGAATAGCAATTGAACCATAAACTATCCGAAAAACCATAAACAACAGAGGATAAGCTGCACATTGAACCAAAGTTACTGAACCCTAAACAACTGAGGATAATCAACACAAGTTACACAACCGAACATAGCCATTACTCATTAAACACATAATCCAAAAGAACATCACAAGTTGATTCACAACCGAACATCAAAACCAAAGAACAACAAAACCTAATTTCGAATGGCTTCACACACCTAATCAAGCATCATCAAATCAAATAATCTGGATGTGAGCATAAAGAAAATGAACCTGACTAACCAAGATCAAGTCGATCTTGCTATCGAGTGAGAAAAAATTTGAAGCCAAGAAGATGAGGGAACTCAAACCGAGAACCTGAGAAGCAGAGGCTGCAAAGCGGTAGGAGAGAAAGGAGAGAGTCGAGACTCGAGGCCAAGCGGCGAAGGCGATTGACGGCGGCGACGAGGCGAGACTCGAGAAATTTAGAGCGGTGACTCGGCACTCGGCGGCGGATATAAGTTAGGGTAGAATACTAGAATGTGAAACGCTGGTCGCTCGAAGTCGACGCTGGTTAATATTCTCATATCTCCCCGAGCGGCTCGACGAACACAACCGAAGCTTCGCTTAACTCGAGCTCGAGCTCGTTTAATGTATCGAGCCTACCTTTGAGCTCGAGCTCGAGCTCGATACTCGAAATGAACAGTAAATGAGCTGGATTTTAAGTCGAACTCGAGCCAGCTCGCGAGTAGGCTTGACTCGGTTGCATCCCTATGAACAGGGGTGGAACTAGCCTATATTTTGAGGGTGGGCAAATTTATTATATAAATAAAATAACATTATAAATATAAAAAAAATATAAATTTTGAATAAAAAAATGTATATTTTTAATATCATTAATGAGTTAAACATTAACTATAAGAAGAGAATTAAATAAAAATTAGCTAATTAGAAGAAAAATTAATATTAATTTAAGCAACCTATAAAAAATATAACAAATTGAATTTTTTGTAAATCAAGAAGAGAATTCAATAAAAGTTCATTTTAATAAAAATAATTATAGTAAAATGACTTAGATAAAATATATTTAATTAAAATGAATTCCAACAAAATGATTTAGCAAAATAGATTTTAACAAAAAATTAGCAAAATAATTCCAGCAAATCAATTTAAAAAAAATTAGTAAATAGGTGACCTAATATTCTTTCTACATGAATACCTCAAAAAAAGCATTTCTACAATCTCATTTGTATTTGTAATATTGTAAAACTTTTTGTTAATATTACAATTTTGTTGTTTTTGCGGCACTGCAAGAATAGGAAAATCATCTTTTTGGGGAAAATAAAATAATGGATCCATTTTGATTTAAATTGAAAACACATTTGGTATCGTTCAGTTAGTCTTATTAAGTTATTTAATTTGATTATAAATTTATTGAAATTACTATTTAGCTATTCATGAAATTAATTCCTAATTTTTTTTGGGTATTTATATAGATATCACATAATTATTATATATTTATATTTAATACTTAAATTTTAATATTTATATATATAACATTCAAATCTTTAACACTATATTAAAAATCTCTCTATTATTATTTTTAAAAGTGAATATATATTTTTTATGAATAGATAAAATATTAGAGAAATAAATATCAAAATTTAGGTATTAGATATATAAATATATATAAATTATATAATATGTATATAAATTTTTTATTTTTTTTATTTTTCATTAAAATGCTCGTTTGATTGATGAATTATTTGAAGTCATATTAGTTATATTATAATTTTGATTTGATATATAATATAATATAATATAATCACTTTAAAAAATATATATGACTCTCCATCGCTGTGCTATTAAAATCAGAGAAAGATGTATAAAATATTATACAGTACTTTAATAGTACTTTAATGTCTAAGAATTCTCACACATCGCTCCAATAATGTATAGATTTAGATTTCTTCACTATTATTGTTGAAAATATATATACCACGTAATTTTTATATATTTATATATCTAATATTTAAAATTAGATATTTACTTATATAATATTTTACTATATTTAAAAAAATATATTTCACTTTTTAAAAGTGAATGATAATGACATTTTTGATATGATATTAAATATTGATATATTATATATAAAAAAAATTAAAATTTAGGTGTTAAATATATAAATATATAAGAATTATATATATATATGTAAATCTCCCATTATTGTTTCCGGTATATAATATTATGAGCTGTTCTGTAAATTTTAATTTAGAAAATTTTATAAGAGTTAAATTTTGAAAATGATTTGATATGATATGCATTAAATCTATTTATGTCTCGATAAAATATTTAATTAATTATTTTAAAATTTAAAGATTATAATATCTTATTCTATTACTTAATTTATATCAAATATATAATTAAACTAAAATAATATCTTAATTAATTAACAATTTATTAAGCTAACTAAATAGAATATTTTTTAGTCAATCAATTTATTTTAATAATATTTCTATTTAATTAACATTAATTATTAATGATAATTTACTTTTAAATGAACCATTTAATCAAATTTAATTCATTATTTATTGATAATTTTAATCAATAGTTTTGAATTTTAATTAGATTAATTAAATTAGAATTACCATAAAATAATCTGATCAATTATTAATTAATAATTTATTAAATTTATTAAACATAACAACTTTAATTTAATCCTAAATAATGCTAATTTTAAGACCTATTTCGGATCAATTTTATTCTTTGTTTTTTTTTTTAAATTTTATGTTATTTTAAAACATATTTTAAAGTATTTTTATTTTTAAATTTGAAAATAAATCATAATACTTTTAAAAATACTTAACATAATTCTTGGATGTTATTATTATGTTTAAAAACAATTATTATCACAAAACATGTTTTATCTCATATTAAAATATAATAAAATATAAATATAAATAAAAAATAAAGGTCATCCCAAATGCCTCTTATTTAATTAATTTTACTTATTATGATTTATGAAAAATTTCAAAGTTAAAATTGACCACAACCTACCTCCAATGGCAAAATTTTTAAATTAGGCTTAATGCTAATCGTAATTAGTAATTTATGCATAAAAAAATAATTAACAAAATAGGCCTAGTCGTCCGTACAACGGACGACTGGTTCGTCCGAAATTAGGACAAGACTCGTCCTTATTTCGGACGAAAATCGAGCGGGGGAGGTCACTCAGATCTGCTTTCTTTTCCACCTATCGTCGCTCGGTTGCTTCGCAAATCCCCTTCCACCGCCGGATTTCCACCACCCAAGCACACGCCGGCCTAGGGGGAGGTCGCCACCGGCCAAGGGAGAGATC
Source organism: Cymbidium sinense (assembly GCA_021442155.1). Classification (NCBI taxonomy): domain Eukaryota; kingdom Viridiplantae; phylum Streptophyta; class Magnoliopsida; order Asparagales; family Orchidaceae; genus Cymbidium; species Cymbidium sinense. Next base: position 77,205,118 of record CM038228.1, on the reverse strand, counting down.
GCCGCTGGCCAAGGAGTGCGCCACCGCCTTTTTTTGACAATAGTCCGCCGATTAAGGTTTTTTTTTCTCTAAATGCTTAATTTGTGATAGATCTAGTTATATATTGCTTTGTGTTGTATGAGTTGCTTATTTCCTTATGTTATTTGGCTAGATTTGTATGTTTTGTATATCTTAGAAATTTTAATGTGAAGTTAGTTTTAGCCTGTAAATGCGACCGAAATCAACCAAAACTCAGCAGTAATTCCTGAAGGAAAAATAACCACTAATATGGATGTATTCTTATAGCACATTATTTGTTTTGGATAAATCTAAACTTCAGAATAAAACCTTTTGCTATATAAACAATTTGATTCTACAATTACTAGTTTACTAAGTTTCATGCAATCTTTTATATAGATTTAATTTCCATTATCTCAAGATTCAATTACGGAATGTGTAATATCTGATTTATAGTATGATATGCCATCTGATTAAAAGCATGAGAAAAATATGAAACACGCAAGCAGCAAAAATTAAACAATGAACAAACTAATTTATAGTATATATATATAAGATAACTTGAGCCATATAACTAAAAATAAAAGTAAATCAGAAAACAAATTTTAACTTCAATCAGAAAATAAGTCATTCTATTGTTGGTTTTGATATGTCATCTGATTTCTCTCCTTTTGTTAGTAACAAACTTTTGTTTCATGACATTCTATTATTGTTATTGTATATGTCAGTTTAATTGTGAAAAGATATTACAATGGGATTTGGAAATTAAAGGTTTTGAGTTCGCAAAATAGTTTCAACTGAAATACAAAATTGTATTATATCTTGAATTATTTTTTTTCTTTGACTAGGAGAGAGAAAGGATTCTTATTGTTTATATTTGTTGTTAGTTGAAAATGAGTTCAGAAATTGTTTGTATAGTTCTTTATTATGATGGTGAACTGAATATTAGTGATGATTTCTTTTCGACCTATATTGGTGGGAAAAATCGACCAATTCAGATCCCACGACGGATTAACCCGATGAGGTTAAAAGCTGAATTATGAGGTCATTAAAGTTAGACCAAGCAATGTCATATATTAATCTTATAACCGTCTCCTTATTAGTGCTGGATTCATCACTACTCATATTAGTGACAACGAAGTGTGTGAATCTATAGTCAACGCAGCATCCGTGCAGCCTGTAGTAATTTATGTTAAAGTTGAGAAACTGCATTGCGAGGAAAGAGAGATTGACAGTACTGAGGAGTGTCAAAGAGCTCCAATAAGTATTGAATACATCACACTTGATTCTCAACTCGCCAGTAAGCGTCCAGACAACGTATTACCAACGTTGGGACAAGTTCTGATTTTGTGGGTGATGTTGAAGGTGATGGTGGTGATGGGTATGAAACTATGTCTTCTGCAATAAGTATTGATGATGATGAAGGGGATGATAGTGATGTAGAGGAGCCTTCTTTAAGGGACACAGATCCATCTAACAGGGTCAGAGAGTTTATCAAGGACTACTCAGTTAGAACAAACCAAATAGAGGAGCACTTACTATCTAACAATGAGTACATGTAGTGCTCAAACAGCTAGAGAATGGGATGAAGAGTGCATTCCAGATGAACTGTTAGAAGGTATGTGCTTTCGTGATAAGAAGCAGCTGTAGTTTGCTGTTCATGGTTGGTCTATTATCAATAATGTCAATTATGTGATCTACGCTTCGAACAAAACCAAATTTATAATATTGTGCACCCAACATGTGAACCAAGCTACACATTGCATGTGGCGCTTACATGCAAGTTCAAGTAAGAGATTGGGAGGTGCATGAAGAATTGGCAATACAGGCTCACCACATATATATAGTCATTCAGTCCTCAGTGTCGGACATTGGCAATATACAACATAATTTATCAGTTTTTTCATTCAACTGCAATTAGGCGTCAACTGGATTTAAAGCCCAGAGAGATTATATGTCGTACTGAGTCCAAATTTAACATGCGAGTGTCCTATATGAAAGCCTGGGAGGCATAAGGCACTGAAGGTTTTTTTCGATAGTTGGAAGAAATCTTATCGATCGTTGGAGAGATTCATGTGTGTTATATGCTCAGTTATGCCAGGATCAGTCAACAGAGTGCAATCATCAAAGCCATACAGATTCCAACAATTATTCTGGTCCTTCGAGTCTTCAATTACTGGTTGGCAATACTGTCATCCAGTTTTATATCTTGATGGACTTTCTTCCTAGGTAAGTACAGGAGGACTCTACTCAGCGCAGTTGGAATTGATGCCAATAACAGTTTATTTCCACTGGCCTTCATAGTAGTAGAATCAGAGAGACAGTTAGTTTGTACATTGATGTATTTTTTTAGTAAGGATTTTCCCTGTAGTAGTAACAGTAGAGAGATAGTTAGTTTGTGTTCTAAACTTAGTTTGAGCTGGCTTCTTATCCTTCTTTGAAAATGGTTGCATTTCTAATACTATCACATCCACTTCTCTTATATGAATGTAATCAATATGAGTAATTATCTCCAAACAATAAGACTATCGCACTAGCAACGAATGTTTATATGTCATGACTCTTAAAAACTTGTTAATTGCAATTCATTAAAAGTGTTTGTTTAGCGTGAGTTATTTGTGCATTTCATCATTGTTCATTTCTCAAAATCTGCTGCACATCAAGCTGCAATCATAAATTTCAACCAACATGAAAGTTGTAGAGAATTTCTTTATGATTTCAATGATATAAAGTTCGCTCAATTCCAATACCGTATGACTCTGATACGCGTAAAATACAATTGTTGCTTCGAACTTTCAGCTCCGTGCCAAAGTTTTCGCACGCATTTGCAAAATATGCTGCGTATCGAGCCGCAATCATAAATTTTGACCAACATGAAAATTGTAGAAAATTTTTTTATGATTCCAACGATATAAAGTTTACTCTATTCGTACATTGTATGACTCTGATACGCACAAAATACGACAACCGCTCCAAAATTTCAGCTCCGCGCCGCAGTTTTTGCGCACATGCACAAAATATGCTACGTATCAGGCCGCAATCGTAAATTTTGACCAACATGAAAGTTGTAAAAAATTTTGTTAAAATTTCAACTTTATGAAGTTCGCCGATTCAATCAGACATCTACATACACGCAAAAATATTAAATGAACGAAATTTCAACTCTACGCCACATTTTTTGTGCACATGCGCAAAATCTGCTACGTATCGGGTCGCAATCGTAAATTTTGACCAACATGAAAGTTGTATAAAATTTTGTTACGATTCCAACGATAAGAATTTTGCTCGATTCTGACACCGTATGACTCCGATACGGCCAAAATACGACACCTACTCCGAAATTTCAACTCCGCACTGCAGTTTTTGCGCACATACGCAAAATATGCTACGTATCGGGCTACAATCATAAATTTTGACCAACATGAAAGTTGTAGAATATTTTGTTATAATTCTAATGATACTAAGTTTGCCCTATTCTGACATCATCTAACTCCGATACGCGCAAAATACGAGAACTGCATCCAGAGTTTTTAAAAAAAATTAAATTACAGCCAGTCGTCCATACAACGGACGACTGGCTTGTGCCGAACCAGTCGTCCGTTGAACGTGGCGTCCATGTTGGCGTCAGTCATCCGTTATACGGACGACTAGGCCTATTTTGTTAACTATTTTTTTGTGCATAAATTGCTAATTACGATTAGTATTAAGCCTAATTTAAAAATTTTGTCACCTCCAATCCCCTAACCCCTCATATTTCACCCCTTTAGGGTTGTTTGGTTGCGAGATTTGAACATAATTTAAGGGTTTGTTTGGTTGTATGAAAAGAAAATATAGTATAAAATGAATATAATATATTTAGATTATTTTAAGTTATTTGGTTGAAAACTCTATAAATATATGAGTTTATTTTTTTTATTTGATAAAAAGAATGTAATATAAAGTATTTTTGGAGTTGTGAGTGACGATGGTGGTTAGGAGTGTGCATTTGATTTATTTGGATAGTTTGGATGATGAATTTTAAAAATTAATTGGCTTTGGATTTCCAAAAAAAATTAGACCAAACTAACTAAATAGAATATAAAACCAAATAAACCAAATAGAAATTTGATTCGGTTATTTTTATTTGGTTTTGGATAAACCAAAGTTTACTATATTTAAAAACTATTTGTGAAATTTATATTAATTACATAAATTTTTTTGTATATATATATATATATATATATATATATATATATATATATATATATATATATATATATATATGTGTGTGTGTGTGTGTGTGTGTGTGTGTGTGTGTGTGAATGCAATTAATTACTTTCATGCATTAAAAGTATTTAAATTTTTGTGATGGCTGAAAAAATTTATCAAATAATGAGTAAATTCTGTTTATTTGATTACATCTAAAATTTTATTTAACAAATCAATCCAAAAACCAAAAACCAAAAACCAAAATTTTTATTAATTAAAATCAAAATCCAAATTTCTAAGTTCAAAATCGAACCAAATTACTCAAAAATTTTGCTTTAGTTTGATTTTTTGATTAAAACCAAATAATGCACACCCCTAATAGTGGTGGCTAATAGTGGGTGGCTCATAAACTAGAGCGGTCGCAAATGACCCAGTGCTGAGGTGGTTGGTGGCGTGCAGTGGTGATGACTTGCAACAACGGCGGCCAAATGCAGCGACATCAATTTGCACAAGTCAGTGTATTTGAAATTTACTCAAATTCTACAAATTCTAAATACACCAAAATTCATTTTTCCAAAGTATTTTAAATACATCACATTATTTTATCATTTTATTTTACACTATATCAAATATAAAAAAATTTTAAAACTTATGTATTTATTTTACTTTACACTCAAAAATAATCCAAACAAACAACTTCTAAATAATAACTTTAAATCTTGCATACTTTTCAATCCGGTTTCTCACCTCTTTTACTTTAAATCTTGGATTTAATAAGTCCAAAAGTTGGGGCATACAGATGGGGTTCGGATGAACAACTTTTTAAATTAAGTATTAATTAATACTTAATTAGCAGATTAAGTACTGTTAAAAAAATTTAAATATAAGTACAATCGCTCAATAAGTAGGCGACTGGCCGGCCACCTCACCGCCGAGTGGCGGCCGGGCCGATCACTTATCGGCGACAGCTTAAGCCGCCGCCGATAATCGGCCGACGCTTTTAGTGAAGCCGACGACCGACATTATCGGGCGACGACTTAAGTACACCCGATTTTCCGATTTTTTTTTTAAAAACAAGTTGTCTATTTTTTACAATCTACAGGAAATGCAAATAGATGTAAAGTGAACAAATAATACCAGTGATACCAGGAAACGCAAATAGATGCAAACAACTACAGATATACTAGTAATCAAACGATACCAAAAAATTTCATCCATAAGCAAAAAATAAACTTAGATACAAATGCAGATAAAAGTGAACAATAAAAATATCCAGCAAGAGCTATACAAAATAAATACACATCTATACACTACCGTCGACGACATAGGCTATTGCAAAGACTACCGAGTATAGTGCTCGTGTGGTAACGGACGATCGCATGATGGCCGGGCAACATCGACCCCATGTTTGGCGGTCTCAGAGATACACAATCCTGTGATGACATAGTGTTCATATAGTACGGAGACTGGATACTCTGTGGAAAAGAAGATGGTCCTGGATCAGCATAAGTGGATGTCCCCGCGCCCATGTCTGTCGTCTGTGCAGTCAGAGTAGAATCATAGACATGTGTCATATCCTGTGACATATGCTCTGCTGGATGTGCTGGATCCTGTAATCTCTGATATGCATCCTCGAACTCAGATTGTGCATCATATGCTCGTACTTATTTATGACCAACTGAAAGCCCGCGTCACCTGGATGCCCAAAGAAAGGTCGAAAGAGGTCCTCCGTCGCCAAGATATGCTCCTCCTACCATAAACCAGTTTAAAATATTATTACAAAAATCTGTGAAAATAATAGCTAAATAAATTTGCAAATTGTAGCGTTATCTTAACATATGCTCGCTCGGCAGGTGCCCTGGGGTAGTAAGTCGTCGGTGGGTCAGTAGGCGCCTTAAGCAAGTACAATGACGCCCGCGACCTAAACTAGATCATGTACTGCTGCAGGGACTGCTGTGCGTCAGTGTAAGTGTCATCCACCACAGCAACGCGATCTCTGCGAGCCTCCCACAAAATGATGTACCGGCGGTACGCACCCACCAGACGCCTTTCCTCTACCATCTACTCTCTTGAAACTGGGGTCCATCAGAGCAACATCAGTGCTGGGTAAGTGACCAAACAGACGAAGGACTCTGTCTGGAAGGTGTTACTTCATCTTCTTTCAGCTAATCAATGGAACTCGTGCTAATCAGATAGCCTCGCCAGCCAGGCAAATATCAGCTAGACGACCTTTAATCTGAATATCGTATGGCTCCCAAGTCACATGTGTGTGTTACTGCATGTTAGACAATGGTGTGATAACGTTTACTGAGAATGAGATATAACAATTAAGAACAGTACCTGGCTCAATAACAGTCCATCTAACTCTTCCCTAAAAAATCTGATATTGTCGAATGGCATCTGTCGCACATACTTCTCGTTCCACCTGAGTAAAATAATTTTTATATAGAAATCATTTAATTGCAACTCATTATGTTAAAGTAAACTAAATAGATTTTAGTTTTCTTACCTGAAACCTATGCTGAGCTCATCGAGATCTTTATGATAAGGAACATGTAGTGTCGGTCTTCCAACATGCAGTCACTCCCAAGACCAGATCTGGAGCAACTGAAGACACCCAGTCATGTTGGCCCTCCTTGGCGTGGTAGACTCGTGTAACTCCTTGTATAAGTGGGCTAGCACTGCGCCGCCTACCGATAAAGTGCTGAATGTGTGAAGATCCTCTAATAATGGGAGATACTGCAAGTGCACCTCTGACCCAGATGTATCAGGTAGTAGGAAACTCCCCAGAAGAAACAAAACATAAGCGCGTACATGTCTGCTGAAGTCCAACTCAGGGAGGTCTGTGTAGGACTCCCTGAAAAATGTCCAACGTAACCACCTGAGTGGCATGCATATTTGAGCATGCGCCTGACTCATCCGAAATGTCGAATGTACTGCGGGGTCAACTGGGTCATGATACACAGTATCTGGAATGGGGTGTCCACCCAGAAGCTCATCACGCTAGCCCAGCCCAACTCGCCACGCTTCCCTATCCAACAACAATAGTTCGATAATCGGGCATGTAAACCAAGATCATTGCAACATCTTGCAATGTCACTATCATCTCTCCCACAGCAAAATGAAATGTGTTGGTTTGGAGGGACCAACGCTCAACTAGTGCTGTCAGCATATGATGGTCAAGTCTAATATACCGAATCAAGCTACAAAGTGAAGTCCAAGTGCGCACAGGCGTATGAACCATGGGCATGAACGGGCCACTCTAAGCATCGAAGGTGAGAAGTCGCCTCCAAAATAGCGCAATATGAAAAAGTTATTGGTCACGTAGAAGAATAAAATATTACATAAAGAAATTAAACTAGCAAGTCAATTCATAATCAGATGACGCCGTCGCCCGCCACGGTAAGGCTATGTTGGGATGAACCTCAGTAGAGGACCAGGCCATCACCGCTCAAAGACACCTCCTCTATCGACATCTAATCGGTCTGGAAGGCTCCTCGGTCATCGTACGTGTGACAAGTACAACAAAATTATAATTTATTAGTGTGCTCATATAGTAGCAGAAAAAGAAAACTATGCATATTCATTTAAAATATTTCACAACACAATCTAAACTCACCGCCTACTTGTAGGGTTATGTGGACACGATGTCCGGTAATGACCAACTGCGATGGCATACATGTGATTGCTTATGCTATGCTCGCCCATTGTGTTCTCGTACCGCCTTAATCGTGGCCTCCCCAATCTAACTTTAACCACTGGCATCATTAAAGGATATAGACCCCGGTCCGCATCGTACTCTGGCCAGTTGTTTCGATCATGCAGAACATGAAAACTAGAAGAGTATGTATGCCCGTACATCGACATGGTGTAATACCTTGACACATAAGCCAGATGATTGATTCTTTTATGGGCTAGAGCTGCTATAGTATGACTACATGACATATGATAAATCAGTGTTCATATACAACTGCATGAGCTGAATTGATCCGCAGTGAAGTCAACTGTGAAGGAGCGACAATTCCTGTCCAACACTTGCACCTCGTTTGCATTAATATTGACTGGCAGTGGGAAATGTCTAGCTTCACGCTCAAATTTGCTTAATACTATTTGGGTTCTAGGAGAGAATGTGAATTCAGCGGGCGGTTCTTCTGAACCAATGGTACTTGCCCGCTTATAGAATGAACTCACGATGTTATAATAAATTGCAGTGATCAATGCTTGAATTGGTAGTCTCCGTGCACGTTTAAGTACACCATTAAAGCACTCCGATGCATTTGTCGTCATGGTACCATAATGCTTCCCACCATCATGAACCAATGTCCACTTCTCCACATCACGTTCTACTAACCACTGGTATGCTTCAGGTTTAATTTTTTTGATGTCAGCCATGTGACGGTTAAATATGTTGATGTCATCGGTGCTGCCTGACATTACATTTTTTTGTACATAAACTCTACATCTTCTATACCCATTTTCCTCACCGCTTTCTTAAAATTTTCATAAACTCTACATCTGCCAAATATTGATCTGATACTCGCATCCCATGCCTTCATGTAAGAGACTTAATATTAAATTTTGATTTCATCCATCCTATGATCTCTCTGGGTTTCAAGTCAATTTGAAATCGCATAACTGGCATTATGAAGTAATTAATAAACTTAGAAGTGCACTGTCGATGTCCTGAACCACTGATAGTGGCAACGCATGTGTGCGGCGAACCTAAAATTGATATCCTCCATGCACTTCCCAACCTCTTGCTTGCTACAGTGCATGCGCCATTGGCAAGGTCTGCTTGGGTTACAATGTTGCGCACATATAACAGTGAAATTCTTCTGATTTGATGTGATGGTAAGGAACTGAACATTATTAAAAATTGATTAGCCAGTTACTGCGAACTGAAGCTCCTTTTTATTTGAGAAACACATACCTTCATATAACTCTACCAGAACTTCGATGTCATCTGAAAAATCTGAACTATCAGATGGACCATCAAACACAATATCTGCATTCCAATTTTTTATGGTTTGACATATTCGAACATAGTCATTATTGAAAATCATAACATCGTGATTTAATGAATTCCAGATTGAATGAGTTCGAAGAAGCTCATGACCAACACTGCTGTCACATAAATTGGCATTACCCAGCAAAGAATCATCGTCAGCATCGCTATCATCAGATGCAATGCTTGATTCTATTCATCGCTTCATTTCGCCATCTTGCCTAGACGAACTAGGTTGTTCATGCAGTTGTGTTTGAACAGACAGCTCGGTTCTGTATTTAAAATGATATAATCTTTTGAAAAAATAGAAGATACCCTACACAAAAACATAAAAAACACTAATAGTGATGCTGAGGTAAATGCTTACATTACTTCTTGTTCGTGATAGTACTGTTGCAATTCAACAGCTGTTGGCCAACTGAACTCATGAGCGTAATCGAAGTGTACATTTTGTTGCGTGATATCAGTATCAGTTTCTGCTGCAGCAGTACATTGTGGTTTTATTTCCACGTAAAAAATTAATGTTTGACGGGAAGTACTATAGACTTCATCATCATCAATAGTACAAGCTATGTATCCCACGCCTACAGGAAAATGACATGTAATCTCTATTGTGAAATTATCAACGTCATAACGCAAGACCTGAACACTTTTTTTTTTTAAATCTCCTAAGCTTGCATGACGCGAAACTCGCATGGGCTGATTTTTGCCACCGATATAACTTGGAATGAACTGATCATCAATGATCGGTTAGTAAATGAGAGAATTAAGGAAGCAGCCCCGACTCATTCTTATATGCTGCAACCAAATATCTAACAAAACCTAACAATTCACTCATAATTCGTAAAAAAATATATCAATCGGAGTGTACATATTGCTCACTTATTTGTATACCCTAACCACGTAAATTTTAGGAAAAAAATTATGACAATCATGAAAAACTTCCCTCTACATTATTGCCAATTGAAATAAGAAAGGAAAACATACATAAAAAACCTTTACCTTAGCTTACTAGACGGAGCTTACGGTCTCGGTGGAGCCGACAATAGTGACGCCTCGTGGAGTGTCGTGGGGGGCGAACGTAAAGAATCCGAAAATTTCGCTTGTGGGGTCGACCAGAGCTCGCTTACTTGGGCCAGGGGTCGAGGTCGGTTTGTCGAATAGAATTAGGGATAATCAGTGATATAGAGAAAATTTAGTGCGATGTCGGTCTAGCTTCATCGATCGACCGATTATGCTACGCTAAGACGCAGTCGCCGATAAGTAAGCCTTCGCCTCGGCGGTGAATCGGTCGATCACCCACTTATTGGGGATACTAATTAAATTTTTTTTAATGTTACTTAATCTATTAATTAAGTATTAATTAATACTTAATTTAAAAAATTGTTCGGTTCGAATATTAAACATGTTTAAGTACATATTTCAAACTTTTTTTTTATAAATTTTATATTATTTAAAAATATAAATATTAATTAAATAAGATATATTATTATTTTTAAATGTAAGGATTTTAATTACAATCTCATATATTAGCCCCAAATTTAAGATCCTATAATTGAAGTTATTAATAAGTGTTTAACGTAGAATTAAATAATATAAAATTAATTTTAATAAATAATATTAGTTAACTAAAAATATATTAATTTAAATAAAGTAAAATTTTATCTAAATAAAAAGTAATATTTAAATGGAATTGAAAATTATTACTTAATAATTGATCTACGTTTAATTTGGTTATTTATAATTTAATTAATATTGATAGAGGTCAAATAAATTTAATAAAACATCATATAGTTATTATATTTTAAAATAATTTATTTATTTAAATTTAATCAGAATCAATTTCTAGCATCAGTAGAATTTAAAAGTTACAAAATTTATTAAATTCTGATCAACAGAAATTAGTACGCTTGCAGCCAACGAGCTTGCGGTCCCACCTATATTCCCGAAGTTAGGTGACGGTGGTAGTCGCCGACTAGCGGCGTGCGAAGAAGAGGAAGCTCGTGAGACGAGCTGATTAGTTAAATCCGTCGAATCACCTGACAGTAAATTCGGGTTTGAGGTAAAACGGGGGAGAAGCGGGGCTTAGAAATCTGGACGCTCTAAATGTTTGCATTTTGACCGTCTGGAAAAGATTTGAGTTATTTCTTACTTAAAGCCTACTACCAAATAGCAGCCCTAAGGATTTCTCCGTCTCTCACATCGCACGCAGAAACCATACTTCAATGGCTGAAATCCCTTTGAAGATGAAGGCATGGATTTATGAAGAGTACGGGGATGTAAATGTCTTGAGGTTAGAAGATGGAGTTTCTGTGCCAGAGATTAAGGAGGACCAAGTGCTAGTGAAGGTTGTGGCTGCGGCATTAAATCCTGTGGATTTCAAGAGGAGGCTGGGGTGGTTTAAGGCCACTGATTCTCCGTTACCTGTAAGTTCATGATATTCGTGCTCTCTGTATTATTTTAATTATTTTGTTATTGTTTAATTTTAGTTCATATGGTTGTGTTGCATGGTTGGGTTGAGGAAGACTTGTTTGAGGAGAAAAAAATTAAAAGTTTGAAACTTAATGAGTTATTTTGGTTCAGAATTTGATAGGTATCCGCTTCTGAATTCCTTTGTCCGTTATTTGTGAAACCATTTTTTTTTACCTTGGGTTCTTTGTCTATAAGTAGGATTTAACTCTCCAGGTTTAGTGAATTTTGAGAGAATTAAAATATGAAAATTGTTTGCCATGGAAATCCTTAAATATTACTAAATCATGATGAGCTATTTGACTATTTGTTTCAGTTTTGAGATTTGTGAGATTGATAAATCCTCAAGTCAGTTCAATTCTGAATATTGACATTTAACAAAGCCTAAATTTAACCAACAACCAGACCGAAATGAGATTAAGCAAAACTGTAGGATTGAAAGTCCCCAAAATTTTATTTCGCTGTATTTAAGCTAGATCTTGCTTAAATCATGCCTACATATGTTTATTCGAGAAAATCAAATATTAGCATCCATATGTTTGCCAGCCAATTTTAGTTATGCTTTAACACTACCATTGCCGGTCCCAAGTCCGGATGCAAAAAGTGGAGGGTTGCGTTAGGTAGTCGGACGGTAAAATTTGTCGAAATAATCGTACATGAATCCTTTAAATCATTGTATTAATCTAGGCGTCCCACAGGCGGCCTTGTATGCGAATGATGAAAAATGTCTTTAAGCGTTGCGTAGCCGGTCTGTTAAATAAGCAAGGGTTCCCACATTATGGACGGATGCGGGCAAAAGTTAGTCCATGAAACTAGAATTAGGTTAGGATCTTGGAATATAGGTACTCTACGGGTAAATTAATGGAATTAATAGATATTATGGTTCATAGAAAGATAAATATTTTATGTGTTCGAAACTAAATGGGTTGGTGAGAAGGCCAAGGAGATTGATAGTTTAGGTTTTAAACTTTGGTATTGGGTAAAAGTCGAACTAGAAATGGTGTAGGTGTGATTATAGATAAAGTTTGAAGGATAATGTTATAAATATTAATAGATGTGGAGATAGAATTATAAAAAGATTATTGTTGATAAAATTATCAATGTTATAAGTGTACATGCTCCTCAAGTAGGTTTGGAGGTAAGCTCGAAAAGAAAAAATTTTGGAATAGATTAGAGGAATTAATACAAAAGATACCCTCATGAAAAAAATATTTATTGGGGAGATTTAAATGGACATGTTGAGAGATAAAGATTTTAAAGATTCATTTAAGTATGGATTGGATTTAATTAATGAAGTGAGATTATATTAGATTTTTTTACTTATGATTTCAGAATAATACTTTATTTAAGAAAAGAGATGAACATATTATTACTTATAAAAATAGATCTAAGAAAACACGTGATTGATTATTTTTCGATAAGAAAAATAGATCGCTTTAGATCAGAAAGATTGTAAGGTCATTCCAAGTGAAATTTTAAGACAACATCTAATTATTCTTTTAGATTTTAAGATGAAGTTGTAAGAGAAAATAAACCAAATTTATTGTCCCAGATTAGATGGGGACACTTAAAGAACACAAATAAAAATATTTTAAGAGCAAGCTACAAAGAAATTAGAATTTGGGATGTTCATAAAGTTAACGCATGTGAAAAATATCATAAATTAAAGAGCTTGGGAATCAAAAAAAATTTCTTTTAATAAGAAAGTTGGTGGATGAAATGAAAGAAAAGATAAAAAAATAAAAACATTGTTATAAAACTTGGTTTAGATGAAAAAACTGAGAATTGGGAAATATATAAATGGCCAGAGATTCTAAGAAAATAATATTTGAAAAAATTTAGCTTTTAGTGATTTATACAAGATTGATAAAGAAGTGAAAGACAGATGTATGTTAACCAAAGAGATGGAGAAGAAAGACATATTCATGAGGGGTATTAAGGATGAAAATAATAAAGTGCTTTTCTAGAAAAGATATTGAAAATAGGTGGATGGGGTATTTAATAAACTTTTAATGAAGGATCCGAAAGTACGATTGATTTTAAGAACCTTAATACCCTAAACAAAATAGAGAATTTCATTTTATCGTCAGACAGTAACTAAGTTAGAAGCTTTAAAGAAAATGAAATGTGGAAAAGCAAGAGGACCTGATAATATTCCAATGTGTGGAAATGTTTAGAGATCATGGAATTTCTTGGCTTACAAATCTTTTTAATGTTATTTTAAAGACTAAAAAGATGCCAGATGAGTGGAGAAAGAGTTTGTTGGTTCCTATATTTAAGAATAAAGGTGATGCACAAGAGTGTGCAAATTATGAGGAATTAAGTTAATGTGCCATACATTAAAATTATGGGAGAGAGTAATCGAGACAAGTTACGATGTGATACGTAAGTTTCTCACAATCTTGGTTTCATGCCGTGTAGATCTACTATGGATGCTATACATTTGTTAAGAGGTTTGATGGAGAAGCATAGAGAAAATAAGAAGGATCTACATATGATATTTATTGATTTAGAGAAAGCTTATGATAAAGTCTCAAGAGATGTTCTTTGGAGAGTTCTAGAAGGAGTTAATATTGGTTATATTCAAGTCATTAAGGATATGTATACTAGAGTCAAGTACTTGTGTCCAAACACAAGGAGGATTGACAAAATATTTTCCTATTTCTGGATTACATCAAGGATCAACATTAAGCCCTTATCTTTTTACTTTAGTTATGGATGTTCTTACGAGGCATTTACAAGAAGATGTACCTTGGTGTATGCTTTTGTCGATGACATTCTTCTTGTTGATAAGACTAGAGGGAGTCCAACAAAACTTGAATTATGGAGGTCAACTTAGAGTCTAAAGGTTTTCGCTTAAGTAGATCTAAACCTAATATATGGAGAGTGTAATTTGTAGAAGTTTTAGTGATAGTGTTGTGACTTTAGGTGATCAAGTCATTAATAAGAGTGGCGATTGAGATATTTGGCTCATTGTTCAAAATGATTGTGAAATAGATGGAGATGTTATTAGTAGAATTCAAGTTGGATGGTTGAAGTGGAGGAATACATTTGGCTTTATTATAGAAAAGTTACTTAAACTTAAGGAAAATTTTATAAGATGGTGGTAAGACTGTGACTTATGGAGAATGTTGGCCAATAAAAGAAGCATAAGACTAAGTTAAGTGTTGAGATGAGGATGCTTAGGTGGATGAGTGGCTTTACTCTTAGAGATAGAATGCAAAATGAGTATGTTGGGAAAAAGTTGGAGTAGCTCAGTGGTAGATAAGATTAGGGAGAGTCTTTAGATGGTTTGGCATAAAGCGTCGGCCGATAGATGACCGATTAGGAGAGTAGATGCATTAGATTTGCCTTATGTTAAGAAAGGTAGAGGTAGACCTAAAAGACTTGGTTAAGATGTATAAAAATGATCTTAGTATCTTGAATTAAATGAGAATTTGACATAGTAGGGACCTGATGGCGAAGGATTCATGTAGCCAAACAGTGGGATTAAGGCTTGTTGTTGTTGTTGTTGTTATTGTTGTTGTTGTCGATTAAGTCGATCCTATAAATTTAACAACAAAACTAAGAGTGATGTTCAATGTTTGATTAAGCTAGTATTAAGTAATTGAATTATAGAAGAAGAATTCACTACACTACACTAGCTTTGATATGCCATTCAAAAATTCACTTAATTTAGCATGATTTTTGATGCATTTTAAAATTAAGACTTAAGAGTATGACCATCCAAACTTTGATTTTAACAAGTTTATAGTCAAATTGATCATCTTGAGGAGACAAACATGATGAAACTAAAAGTGATCTAATCAGGTCCAAATAAACTTAGATTAAATACTTGAAGAATATTAGAAAATTTTGAAATAATATTTGGACTAAATGCTACTTAAATTTGCTATAATAATCGGCGTCTTGTTGAATTTAATAATTGATCATTGAATTATGTCATTATTAAGACACTCAAATACTCAAAAAATACCTCATCATAGAGAGGATCATTCTGAGCCATCATATAAAGTGTTTTGGATTTTAGCTGTATTTATATGAAATGTCACTCCCAAAATATATAAATAGGCACATACTCTCAACATAAAATGGACTTATAAGGGGAAAACTACAGAAGGAAGAGAGTTATGAGGCCTGAGGGATCTTTGAGGTTTGCCTGAGCACCACTATCGAATTATCACCTAACCCAGTGGTCTCAATTTGGGTCAGTGAGTTGGGTTCGAGTCTGACCCAAACTTGACCTATTTACTAAAGGAGTTTATAACCTCAACCTAAATTCGACCAACTTTTAACTTGATTAACCTAAATATGACCTTAAGTGACTTATTTGGATATGCATTTTAAATCAAAATCGAGTCAAATTTATGTTCGCGGTTAAAATTGGGTTATATTTGAGTTGGATGGCCAAAATTATGTCAATTTTGAGTTAGCAGGCCAAACTGAATCAAACTAAAAAATTAATTGAGTCAATCTTTGGGTCAATTTTTGGTTGACAAGTTAAAAAAGGGTTATATTTGAGTTGTAGGGTCAAAATTATGTCTATTTCGGGTTAGCGGACCAAGCTAAACCAGACTAAAAAATTAATCAAGTTAACCTGAACTTAGTTTTTTTCGGGTCAAGTTCATATTTGGTTAATTATTGACACCTCTAGCCTAACCATTACCATTTGATTGCAATCATTGTCGTATGACCAACACCATTAGACCACTATTCCCTAGCCTCCACCATCAAGCCACCATCTCTCACTTGTCTTCATCATACTATCACCACCATATGACCACCATCGTCGGATTGTCATCATTGAATTATGATTGCTGACAACATTCGTCGAACTATCATCGTCTAGCCTCTGCAATCAAACCATCATTGCACTATCATCGTCTTATCTTCACCATCAAACAATTGCCTAACCAACTATAGTTGTTTGACTAGTGACAATTGACTATGGTCACCTGATTAGCAACAACAACCAATTGCGATCTCCCAACCAATGGCAATTGACAACGGTCATCCAATCAATGATGACGGAATATGGTCACCCAACCACTAACAACTAACTATGGTCACTTGATCACCAATGATTGACTACAGTTGCCCGATCTTCATTGTCCGACTACGATCTTCTGTCCCCCGACAATTGGCTATAGTCATTTGTCTTCTAACGACTAACTAAGGTTGATAGTTTTCAATCGCTTGATTATGATATATCGACCATTATTCCCAAACTATCATCGATCAATTATGGTCGTTTGACTATACTTGCCTAACCAACGATGCCTGACTATGGTTGCCCAACTTTTGATGACTGACTATGGTTGCTCGACCTTTGACTCCTAACTATGATCACCTGCCTCTATTGCTAGACCACAATCACTTAACCTCTACAATCGCTCGACTATGATCGCTTGACCATTGGCGCCCAACTATAGTTGCTTAATCACCATCGTCCTTCTTCAACAATAAACTATCATTGTCCATCCTCTAACGACCTATTATGATCGTCTTTCGACTTTTCTGACCTTTTATTTTTATGTCGACTAAACATGGTTTCTTGATCATTCTTCACCCAATTATAATCGTCTAATTTCCATTGCCTAACTATGATCGCTTGACCATTTTTGCTAGACTGTAGTCACTCTACTATCATCATCTGACTATAGTCATTTGACCGTCATCAATTGAATGTCATTTCTCCACTATGGTCGCTTGATCATCACCATAAGCTTGCTTATAATATTCGACCACGGTCACTTAACTATGATTAACAAACCACAATACCTAGCTGCATTCTCCTTGCTAGTGTTATGCTGCCGCTATGCCTGCTCGACTTTATTGTTCCCCACTTGCTAATAATATTGACACATTACATCTTATATGTCCAGTTAATGCACACCATTGCCTATAAGGCTGATGCATGATGTTGACCCATGCCATCACCTATAGGGTTGATGTATACGATCAACACCAAGGCTAATGATTGCCAACTTTGCCATTTGATGTCACTCATAATGTTGGCATGTGCCATCATTAATGAGATCGATGCACGCTGTAAACAATAAGTCTAATTTTCAACATCAGCTTTAAGATTATATTATACTTATTATTCTCTAACTTGCTCTTCTTAAAGTAGAACTATCAGATAAATCATAACACGATCTTTTGAAAATAACTCAATGCCTTGAGGCTCTTTCAACTTATATATTACTTATATATTGGAGTTCATTCTCTATAATTTTGCTTATTAAATTGTATCAACACCTTCTCTAGTTACGAAGAAAAATATCATTTGTAACCACCAATATATATTAAGAAAATTATTTCTACTAATCTTCTCATCGTGATTTTTTCACCTTTTCGGATTTTTGATGTAAAAAATTATGTGTCTCTTATAATATTTCTCTTATCTGTGTGTGTTGTATATTCATACAAAATTGAGATATTAAACAGCTCTCTACTATTGTGAATGTTCTGCCATACAACAAGCTTATATGATTAATTTTATAAACATCAAATGCTAGTGTTCATAGAATAAAGATATAAGGTTATAATAAAATTACATTTAAGCAAAAAAATTGACTTACTACGTGCAATGATTAACAATCTTAATTGGGTAGGTTGAGTAATCTTAATCATTGTGTAGATCATCACATGAATATGAGAGCATAAATAGCGAATAAAATAAATGTGTAATGAAAGTATGTCCATCTTTAGAGCAAAATGGTAGATATTTATGTGGTTCGACCAATCTATTGGCCTATGTTCATGCCTAAGCACATCTTGTACATAGGATTTTTCTACATGTGTATATATATTCTATGCAACTTGTGAGTGGAGAAATCATGATACTATTTCTTCAATGAGAACCATACACATTATTTTTTTGTTCAAGGGGAACTTACCCTACCCTCACTTTTGTTATGAACAAAGATTTTATCTTTTAACCTAATCTTAGCAAACTTCTTAAGGGACAACTTTCAAAGTGATTTAATACTCCTATGGTGATTAAGCATGATCTAACTATTACAAAAACTTATACAATCTTGATGTAGAGGTGATTATGTAAGATACAATGAAAAATTTTCTATAATAATGCTAAAGATCAAGAGAAATATATTACTCTAATTTCATCTCAAGAGATTTAAAGAATAAAATTTAATCTGTTTTTTCTCTCTGAAAATATGTTATTTTTGATATGTGACCATGTAAGCATTAATAAAGAGGATTATTTTATATATATGAATCTCTAATTTTGAAATCATTGTAATGTATAATGTATATGTATATGTGTGTGTGTATATATATATATACATATATTTCTTGTAATAAGCATAGGAATCATTTTGTAATGTCTGAAAATTTTTCAACTATCTAGATCAATATTGCCATTGCTGATATTTCAAGTTAGCAAAAGTTCATCAAAGTTAATGGAGGCCTATTAAAGGGCTAACGGAAGCTCACTAAAGTTAATGTAACGAAGGACCACTAATAAATAGATTTGAAAGTCAAAGTTTTTGTCTAATAATGGAATTAGAGTAAAGGTTAATAGTGGCCAACTAATTTAACAAAGGCCTATTAATTTTATGAAGCTACTTCGATATGATTTGTATAATTAAATGTATAACAATTTAATCATTGATTTAAATAGATAATACAATTTTAATTAAATTGTACCATTTGAAATACTTGATATATGTTTTACAAATTTAATTAAAATAAATTTCTTATGATGATATTTGTGGGTTCATCATTCTTGAGATATTTTTAAGATAATCCTATACTCAATTATATAATGAAATATCTAAACACTGACACAAACTATTTTCTTGGACTCTTCAATTTTCCTTCCTAAATTATTACTATTCATCATTTATAGCTCATCTTCAACTTACAAGCACTTTGGAACCCAATAAATGTCATCATCGATGTGGCCTGGTTAGGTCACTTAGAGTGATCAATTTGGTGAATTGGAGCTTTCCTAAGATGCATAGGAAAGTGAGGAAGGTTGTAGTTGAGTTAGTTTTAGAGTGTAACTCAACATCTAGATCTAATTGTGGTCGGCTAACCCAAGATAAACTAAACCCAGAATTTGATACGCCAACTTCTCAAAGATAGTACTCTCTCCACAAAAACTTCAAATAACATGAAATAAGTTGCAGAGTCTAATTCCAATATAAAAAATTTCATAATTTTTCACATTAAGTCTAGATAATTATTTTGTCTTTTCTCCTAAGACTTGTTTGGTGAAACCCTCTCTGGGTGACTAATTATTTAATCACTTATTGTAATTAGGAACTAGTTTTATAGTGGAGGAAAACTCAAATAAACACTTGTAAATGAGAGTTTAGAGTGTATATAATAACTCTAGGGTTTTTCAAGAATTTTTTGAGAAGTTTAAGCCCACCAAACCTTATTTGGAATAAGATTATGTTACACTTGACCTAATTTTGGTCGAGCCACTCTGATTGGGAATTCAATGCACTTCTGTGGGGATTTGAGAGGGGAACAATTTACTAAGATTGAGGACAACAAAAACGAAATGCCATAGTAAAGAAACACAATTTAAAATCACAACACAAAATTATATTACTCACCTAAGTGACCTAGGTTTAAAGGATTAGCAAATCACTTCAGTATGCTGTCCGCCACCAAGCTCTAATGCCTTGGATTTTCTTTCAAATTTTTTTTGATTCAAAAGTTGCTAAAAACTTCATTCAATGGCACAAAGGGTTATTATACAATATTCCATATTTCAAATGAGAGAAAGGGATAAAGAGGTTAAAGGGGGAGGGGGGAGTATTCAAATGCACAACTCCTCCCTCTATGAAGTTGTTGGCCCTCCTTTTAATAATTAATTAATTATTATAAATTAATTAGTTATAATTATAATAATTTACTCTTCTCCACATGACATGACATGAATTACATAACTATCATACATAAAATATAACAAATAAACTACATAAATTGAAAATGACTAATATCTCTAATGTCTTCAAGCTTCATCCTGTCTAATGTCTTTTGTAATTGGACCTCCAAGTTTGACTTTAATTTTTCTTGCTTGAGCTCTTATGATTGGATCTTCTTATGCTACATCATCATTTCTTGATGATTTCGTTAATATATTTGTAACATGTAGAAACACAGCAAATCATTGGATAACATCATACAAGTTTGATATTGGCAAATCATAACTCATCCGTCTATGAAGCTGTTGGCCCTCCTTTTAATAAGTAATTAATTATGAATTATAAATTAATTAGTTATAATTTTAATAATTTACTCCTCCCCACATCACATGACATGAATTACACAACTATCATACATAAAATATAACAAATAAACTACATAAAATGAAAATGACAAAAATCTCCAATGACTTTAAGCTTTATCTTGTCTATTGTCTTTTGTAATTGGACCTCCAAGTTTGGCTTTAATTTTTCTTGCGTGAGCTCTTATGTTTGGACCTCCTTGTGCTACATCATCATTTCTTCATGATTTAGTTAATATATTTGTAACATGTAGAATCACTTAGCAAATCATTGGGTAACATCATACAAGTTTGATATCATTAAATCACTAATGAATCATGCATGAATCACACTGACTTATAGTATCAATAGTCTCATCTTATTAGATGATGTGATTCAATATATGTATGAATATATAAAAATAATAATGATAAATAAAATAAACAAAGCTAAACTAGTCACTAGATGCATGAAGAAAATATAAATTCTTCACATAAACATATGTATATATCAATCTAACATTATTCATGATATAAAGTAATTTTATTTTATTTTTTCATTTTTTTCATCATCAAAAGCGTTCATAGGTAATAATAATTTGTTGTAACCACTAATAACATAATCCATCTAAATATAATATTCTAAATAATTATTTGTATGTAAAAAATCAACTAATCAAATAATAACATGCATGATGCAATATCCAACATATATCTCCAATACCAAAAATCACATAGCACTTTATGATATCAATTATAGAAAATTACAATTATGAAGTACTCACATCATAATATCTATTTGTTAAATAATGATTGTAAGTTTATTGGTTATGATAGGAATAAATAATGATATATATGAAAGTACTTAATAACACTTGTCATACAAAATGACATCATGATGCCTTTTAGAAATTTTATCTTTTAGAGAAACATTTAAACAGACATGAAAATAGGACTCATTTTGAGTTGGACAGCTTATTGGCCATGATAGGAATAAATAATGATATATGAAAGTACTTAATAACTGTTGTCATACAAAATGACATCATGATGCCTTTTAAAAATTTTATGTTTAAGAGAAACATGTAAACAAACATGAAAATAGAACTCATTTTGAGCCAGGCCACTCAATTCAAAAGTCATATGATGAAATTCACACTAAGTTTCTTAAGCTAATGATCACCTAGTATGCCTCATATGATGAAATTCACACGAAGTTTCTTAACTCATTTTGAAATCCCATACAATGTAATGTGAAAGTTTTAGTAATAAATATAGTGATATAGTATATGAAAGCTATTTAAATATCTGATTAGATAAACAACCTAGCATATAAATATAGGAGATAAACAATACAAGATATGATAAGTTTCAAGGCGGGTAATCAATCTTGAACATAATATTAATCATGCGATATTTAATTACAATTATACACACTTTCTGTCAATTAAGTTGATCTTACAAATGTAACAACAATACTAACAACAACAACAACAACAACAACAACAAGCCTTAATCCCACTAGGTGGGGTCGGCTACATGAATCCTTCGTCTCCATTGTGTCCTATTATGTGTCAAATTCTCATTTAAATCAAGTATCTAAGATCATTTTTACATCTTAACCAAGTCTTTTAGGTCTACCTCTACCTTTCTTTTAGGATTGCTTTATTTGGCCAAACCATCTAAGGCGACTCTCCCTAATCTTATCTACCACTGGAGCTATTCCAACTTTTTCCGAATATACTCATTTTGCATTCTATACTATGTAACAACAATACTAAGTAGTGATATTAATTTTTTAATTGAGCTTGTAGTCAGTGATTGAACTATAGACACTAGTATAGAAGATGGATACATTATGGAGCCTATTATGTTTGTAGAGGCCTATTCACTTTTGCTAAGCTTCATAACTAGTGATGAAAATTAATTTCTAAACTGTAATTATTGAATCACATACATATAATTATTTATATTTAGTCCTATCATTTGAAATATGTTTAATTATTCTATGAAAATTATCAAACGAATTATGCAGTTCAAATACTGTTGTTATGATTATTTTCGTGTTCATCATCTTTGATATAAGTTTAAGATAATCATGCATTCTATCGTACAAAAAAAAAAAAAAATTGTACATCCTAAGTTCGTTTCCTGGGCCCTTCATTTTTGGTTATGGATTCACCATTTTTGTACAATATTTTATTTTTAATGAAAATACTCCTTAACACATTAATAATGGATTTAATTAAAAACTTTTAATATTTTTTAAGACAACTTTTTTTTCCCATCACATTTTCAGTATGATATTGTTGATGCCAGCAACTTCAGACTTTAGACTTCAAAATTGGATTAATTAAATTACCTTTGTATTTCAATTTTTTTTCCAGTCTTATCATTCTCTAGCATGCTAAGTAAATCTATCATTGTCATAGTTCAGATATATATTATAACTATAATATAATTAGTTATATCTTTCATTTTGAATTTTTTATTTAATTCACATGCATCTTAATTTCTCTTTACTATTTTTTTGATTCGAGAGGAGCCCATTCATCATATTCTGTAGCTTGGAAATGAATCATGCACAGTAATTCACTCAGTGGTCAAAGAAAGGCTAAGAAAATTCCTATCATATTCTTCAACCTTTGATATAAATTTCCATATGCAGGGCAAGGTGACAGACCATAGCAGTGAAAGAAGGCGGAACTGTGGAATCACTGGTCCTCTTTCACCCCCAGGCTTCATATTTGTTCTCACTTCTGATGGAGCTGTTTTAACAAAGCTGAATCCATTTCTGGAGAGCGGAAAGATTAAGCCACTTAATGATCCAAAAGGTCCATTCCCATTCTCGAAGGTTACTGAAGCGTTTTCTTATCTTGAGACTGAAAGAGCTACTGGAAAAGTTATCATATACCCAATTCCGTAAGGATAGTTTTATGTTTTCTCTTATATATTAATATTAAGGTTATAAATAAAATGTGCAAATATTGTATTCCCTCTTGTATTTGCAGTTCAGTTTGTGACTCGTGTGCTGTTTTTTCTTTGGATTCAGAAAAATTTCTTTAAAGTATTTCCGAAAATTATTCGTTTTTTTTGAAAGAAAAAGCACTTGAAATAAAGTATTCAAAAGTTATATTGATCAATTAAAATTACTCTCTAAATAAAAAATTTTAGTCAGCAGCTTCTTTTTTTTTTTTTTAATTATGAATAATTAAAGATTTACTGAATTAGTTTCGTTTCTCTTTATTGAAGTGAACTCCTATCCAACATTAAGTTTGGCTTGGCTTTTAAGGCATGGTTGATTATTTAAATTTTTTTCAAAAAATTAGGATCTTTCTGTGATTTCTATGATTACTATCTGTGTTCTATTTTTGCAGTTTGTAGAGGTTGTCTCTTTGATATTTTGTTGATTATAAATAAAGATCTCAGATATGTTTAGAAATTTGCAGAATTGATTGATAAGTTCTGTAAGAAGATACTATGTTTTTCTTATACTATTTTAATCTTAGATTAAGTGTGACAACAAACAAACTTTTATCTCATTATGTGGAGTCTATATGCTTCTTCTTCTATTCACAAACTCTCATTTAATTCATTATACTAAGGTCATTTTTTATACATCTTAATCAAAGTTTTTTAGGTCTATATCTTTCTTAACAAAAATAATCATCTACTCTCTGTCATCACATGTTATTTTATCATCTAAGATCTTTTATCTTATCTTTAACTTTTTCTCCATATTCATTTTGCATTTTATCTCTCTAAGTGTAAAATCATCCACCAGCATCCTCATCTGCAACTTAACTTAGTTTTATGCTTCTCTATTTAATATTTTTTCACCATAAATCATTCCGGTCTTACCTCATATTATAAAATTTTTTTTAAGTTTAAGCGATTTTTATCACACAATAGGCTAGATGTATTCCTCCACTTCAACCATCTAAGTTGAATTCTACTAATAACATCTCCATCTATTTCACCATCATTTTGAATAATAAAGCCTAGATATCGATAAATCACTCATTTTAATGACTTGTTCACCATGACATTATCATTAAATTTCTACTAAAATTATACTCAATATATTCAATTTTAGATCTACTTAAACAAAAACCTTTAGACTCTAAGGTTGACCTCCATAATTCAAGTTTCTCTTGGACTCCATCTTTAGTCTTATCAACAATAAGTATGTCATCACAAAAAAGCATACACCAAGGTACATCTTCCTGTAAATGCTTAGTAAGAACATCCATAACTAAAGCAAAAAAGATAAGAGCTTAAAGTTGATCCTTGATGTAAGCCAACAAAAATAAAAAAATATTTTGTCAATCCTCCTTATATTTGGACACAAATAACAACTCTTGTATACACATCCTTAATGATTTGAATATAATCAATATTGACTCATTTCTTTTTTAGAACTCTCCAAAGAAGATCTCTTGAAATTTTATCATAAACTTTCTCTAAATCAACAAATATCATATGTAGATCCTCTTTACTTTCTCTATACTTTTCCATCAAACCTCTTAACAAATGTAGCATCAATAGTTGATCTGGCATAAAATTGATTGTGAGAAATTTTATATCACATCATAACCTATGCTCACTCTCTCCCATAATTTTAATGTATGATACATTAACTTAATTCTTATAATTTGCAATCTTGTGCATCACCTTTATTCTTAAATATAACTAACAAACTCTTTTCTAGTTATCGACATCTTTTTTATTTTTAAAATAATATTATAAAAATTTGTAAACCAAGAAATTTCTTGATCTCTTAAATATTTTCACACTTCTATTAGAATATCAAGTCCGATTATTTTTCCACATTTTTTTTTCTTTAAAGTTTCTTTAAATTCAAATTTACTAATACAAAGATAACTATAAAATTCTCTATTTTTGTTTATGGTATTGAGGCTGTTAAAATCATTCGTATTTTTAGACCATTTATTGAAAAGTTTATCAAGATATTTCATCCATCCATTTTCAATATCCTTTTGTAAGAAAAATACTTTATGATTTTATTCTTCTTTCACTTGAATTAGATTTTCTTATCTCTTTGGTTGATTAACTTATAAATACATTTTTTTTTTAGTATCTAATCTATTAATATAAATCACTAAATCTAAATTTTTTTTTATCATATATTACTTTTCTTTGAATTTTATATCTTCTCAATTTTTGAGTTTTACATTTAAATCAAGTTTTATAACAATATTTTTTATTCTTATCTTTTCTTTCATTTTGATTCATAAATTTATTTTTTTTCTAAAAGAAGCTTTTCCTTTTTATTCTCCAGACATTTTTTTGCTTTTGTTTAATTTCACTTCTTATTTTTTTCACATAACATTAATTCTTATGACATCCCAAATTCTAAGTTCAGTACATTCTTAAAATATTTTTATTAGTATTTTTTAAGTATCCTAATCAAATTCTAAGATAATAATTTGATTTATTTTTCATCTTATAATCTTTTATCTTAAAATATAAAACTAACAATCGATGTTGTGTACTTAAACTTTCACTTGGAATGACATTATAATCTTTATAATTTAAACGATCTATTTTTCTTATTAGAAAATAGTCGATCTGTGTTTTACTAGATTCATTTTTATAAGTGATAAAATGCTCATCTCTTTTTTTTAATAAAGTATTAGCGATTACAAAATTATAGGTTAAATAATCTAATATAGTTCTATTTATTAATTCCAAATACATGTCACTGTGAATATTTTAAAATCTTCTATTTCATCATATATTAAATTTAAATCTTTTTTTTTTTTCAAAGTATCTTGTACTACTCTCCAATTAATACAAATTTTTTTTTTAAGTCTACATCCAAACTTGAGGAGCATAAACAGTTACAGCATTGATAATCTTAATATCAATAATAATCTTTAAATCTATAATTTTATCTCCAAATTTTTTAATATTTATAACATTATCTTTTAAATTTTTATTTATAATCAGACATATATCATTTTTTATTTGACTTCTATCTAAATATCAAAGTTTAAAACTTAAATTATCAATCTTCTTGACTTTCTCTCTAACCCATTTAATTTTTTGAGAATTCAAAAATTCTGGAGAAACTAACCATTTATACTTCAGGTTTGTTTTTCTGCTGACTTTTATTTTTTATTTTTCATTTTTTCTATTTTTATTATTGATTAAAATTGATATTATGTTTTGTAATATTCACTTACAACTTGAATATTTATTGATTGTATAAAGTTTCAATTAGGTATGTGGCCTCTATTATCTTTAATTTTAGTCATTAATTCAGGTCATATAATTTTCGTTTAAATTGATTTCTATAATTTTCTATTTTTCATTATAATTAGGCAAGACTACATCCTGATAATTGTATATTTATTATTATTATTATTATTATTTTTCTATATTTGTACCTTAAGAAATTCTGCATCAATGTGGATGTTAGAGCTTAAAATTTGATTACAATAATGTATTCTAGATGTAGGATATAATATTAGGGTTGATTAACATATATAATAAAGATATAATTTAAATGGAATTAATTTAGCTACGATTATTAATAGTTTTATCATAATGATTATGAAATTTGAAGTATAAAATGCTCAGGTGGATGAGTGGCTTTACTCTTAGAGATAAAATGCGAAATGAGTATGTTCGGAAAAAAGTTGAAGTAGCTCCAGTGGAAGATAAGATTAGAGGGTGTCTTAGATGATTGGCCACATAAAGCGTTAATGGCAATTAGAAGATTAGATATATTAGATTTGTCTTATGTTAAAAAAAGTAGATGTAGACTTAAAAAGACTTAGTTAAGATGTATAAAAAATGACTTGAATATACTTGAATTAAATGAGAATTTGACACATAATAGGACACAATAGAGAAGAAAGATTCATATAGTCGACCACGTAGTGGGATAAAGGCTTATTGTTATTTTTGTTGTTATTGATTATGAAATTTCAAGTATATTATTCATTGGATGGGAAGGATAGTTAACTAATATTTTAAAATTGATCATATGATAGTGATAAATTCTTTTAAAGTTGTATTATGTTCTCTAAAGTTCATGCTAACGGATAATTAATTAGGTTAGTTTTAAAATTTGGGTGAAAATAAATTAAAACTTTTACGAGTTACAAAAAAACATATAAAATAATAATATTTCTCATTATTGATTTATTGGTATCTCTACCTATATGATAAATTTAAGCTTTTTTAAATAAGCTGATTATTCTTTATTTGAATAGCTTGTTATGTTTAATTGTGTAGTTAATTAATATTTATTTTAGTAGTCTTCACCCTTCTTTAAAAGTCTTGCAAAGCTTGGGACACTTTAAATGAAATGAGAAATATGATCAAGCAAGCATCCACTCGATCAAGTTATTATTGTCCTCACTATCTTATTTTCAGCCAATAATTTTGCAATAAGTTGCTAGTAATCCTATTCGAGGGGCAAGGCTAAGATTTCTGATAAATGAAAAAACTCATCATGACTATGATTATTGTACTAAATTATGATCTTTGTTTTACATTCATTTTATTTAAGCCATTAATGATCATCTTTTTAAGAAAGTCTTTTTGAAGCTTGAACATTTATATCTTCTTCTATTAAGGTAGACAATAAAATTAAGTGAATTACATATCTCATATGTGCTAAGGATTGCCATTAAGTTCAAGTTCTTAAAGTCAATTTTATTATCCTTACATATAAAATCAAGAAGTATATTTTTGAGTAGCATCTTTACAAAATGGTCATTGAAGGCATCTGTGGGTCTTAAGATGTTCGTATTAAAATTGTACTAAAAAGTTTAATTTCTAATTTGCTTTGAATATTAAACTATACATAATAAAAATGCAAACATCTAAGGAAATAAAGAATCAAGAATGAATTAATCTAATGAGAATACATTAGAATCTCTAATTTTAATTTCTAATTTACTTTGAATATATATATATATATATATATATATATATATATATATATATATATATATATATATATATATATATATATATATATATATATATATATATATATATATATATATTTGAGCATAAATTTCATTTATACTAAATAATTGATGAACAATCAAAATGATGTCTTTTATAAGAGTGAACGTTTGGCTCTTATTAAGTCGCTTTAATATATAAAGGATCATATATATATATATATATATATATATATGAGCATAGAATTTCACTTATACTAAATAATTGATGAACAATCAAAATGATGTCTTTTATAAGAGTGAACGTTTGGCTCTTATTAAGTTACTTTAATATATAAAGGATCCTATATGATGAGCTCTTTCTTGGAATGAACCTTTAGAACTTAGGTAGAAATTATATTAAATCAATTTTAAGTATGCAATAAACAAAATAAAAAATGAAAAGTTAATGAAGTCATCTAAATAAATCTACCTAACTTGTTATGCAATCTCATTAGTTTAATTTAAAAATAACAAGCAGTAATGATAAGACACTTCAGCCCTACCTAATAGTTTAATTTAGAAACAACAAGTAATAATGATAAGGCCCTTCTTAAAATAAGTATCTCGCCCTCAACAAGTCATGTTAACTCTATGTAAACCTATATGATGGGCTCCTTGTTGGTTTAAAATTTCTTATAGAGGTCGCCTTTCAAATCTGTGGAGAAAAGAAAGAGGAGACCAATAGAAATTCGTCTTGTTAAGATGTCACGTAGATCTGTAGATGCACTTATTCAGGTGATCAAGTACGTCATCAAGGAAATAGTGTACTATCTCAAAAAATAGAAGTCACTACCCTTTAATGGACCTAATGACCTCATTAAGGACTCTAAGGGCGATGTACATATAGATTCTTCCCCACTTACATGAAAAAGTAAAGTAGGGTTTATTTTAAACCGGATTCGTTAAGTTCTCTATAAGAGCAAGCCTCCATAGTTAATTACATCCTAAGGAATGAGGATTCCTTAAGAAAACTCTCGATTAAGGTAAATGATCGTTGTCTTTGAAGATTTCAATAAGAAGGGACTATCAATTGATTGGTTTATTTTTAAGGATCAAATGGGGTTGATCAAAAGAGGGAGTTATTATCGAAGCCAAAATGGGAGATAAGTAGGTGATGCCCACGATTCTAGAAACTAGCATCTTAAACTATCCCCATTTTTTTTTTAGATTGATTTAGTTTGTTGTATTTTCATTAAAAGTTTAGGACTTAAGATTCCTAACACAAGATTAAGGAAATACCTAAGAGGTGAAATTATGCTTATGGCCAAAGGGAGAAGCAACAGAACCTAAATATAGTAAGTTTGACGAGGTGGGCACTAAATCTAAAACATGGGTAATTAGTTTGCCTCCATAAGAGAGGACAAACAACCCAATAGCCTGGACTTACAACCGCCTGGAGGTGGCTGCCAACTAACTCTTCCTACAATTTTAAATATATGTAGGCAAGTCTTTATGCTTATACATGATAACTAGGCTGTTATTCATTTAGAAAGAGATAAACTAACTCCCTAAAGAGACTAGATTATGTAAAGGGACATGCTTCAAATGACCTAAATCTAATGTAATTAAAGTTTCATTTTTTTTTTGGATAATTATTTTGACTCAGGCTAATAGGATTTATATGACTAATGCATGAGAAATATAATTATTGGCCAAAATCAGCGAGAATGGAGGAGGTGAGTTTCCACCACGACCCTCAAAGGTTAAAGTTTCTGGCAAGGTGGAAGCCTCAATCAGTGAAATAAGATGCATTTGTGCATATTATAAGAAATGCTCATCCAGTTAAGAGGTTGCTAATTCTTTTATCTTGATTTTAAACTAAGCTTTAAGTGAGGTTATGAGTTGTTTATTTTGAGTTATTAAGTTGGGTAAAGATTTATTTATTTTCTAAAGAGCCTAATCCACATCCAGCCATACATAAAGCAAGGAAGAAATAGAAACTTCATTAATGCAAAAGCTAAATCATCAACTAATTTATAAAGCTAATAAAAGAATAAATGGTTGTGGTGGGCACCACCGCAAAAACAATATCAAATTGGGTGGAGCCCTACCCTTATACAACCCGGATTACAAATGAATTAAATTATAATTAAGCAAGGAATTCACTGTTATGGGGGTCTTCAAGCTTTATTCTTCTTTCTTCTTTTTTCTTTCTTTCTTCTTCTTTCTTCTTTTGGTTCTTCCTTTAAAAGGTTGGATGGTAGATGCTCCAAGGCTTTACATGATGTATTAAATAGGATTTTATGACCAATGCTCATCCTAATCCCCATAACAATTATTCCAAAATCCTAATTATATAAATTTTTACATGAAAAGGAAAAGTGAAAATCTAACTAACACTTGTAAAATGAAGGTCAGCTAAAACACACCACACAAATCCCAAGCATGTATATTAGACTTATCACCCACACATGGGTGACTAAGTCCATCTATGGATTATGCTTGGGGTATAAAGCACTCAAGCAAAAATTTATATTTTTATTTATGATAGTGCCTTAAAATCTCACAGAAAAGAATAGTTAGCCTAAAAGTGTACCATTCATTCTACGAGCATACCTAACATCTCTAAAACATAGATCAAAAATAAAATAAACATCACAAACCGACTAACCTAAGGCTAGAAGTGGTGACTTAGGCTAATGTGTGCTTTGAAGGTTTGTGTGGTATGCTTAGCTATGGATTTTGGTTCAAATTTTCTAAGTGTGAAGAATATGTTCAACTTAGAGGAGGGTTTCATTTAAGTTGTTTAATTATTTTGGGTTGATTTTATTTCATGTTTTTATTTTGTTCAAATGGATCCTACAATTAATTACTACGTTATGAAGAGAGGGAAAAAGAAGAGAACTTCTCTTTCCTTCCATAACTTAAGTAATTTCTAAAGTAGATTCACATTTTAGTTTCATTTAAGTAAATATTTTGATTAAATATTTTAATCAATCCTAAGTTTAGATAAACTCTAAACAAACCTATTCAAAAAGAAAGTCATTTTAAGATTAAATAAAATGAATCAAAATTCACATAACACACATTACTTCATTTCTTTCCCCAACATATATATCATGCATATGGATGGACCTTAAACATATTTAAAAATGAGAGTATTAGACACACTTTATGATACATGATAAGTAATTCATTTAAGAAAATTTAGAAGTTGAATATGCATAATTTTTCTTAAGTAGAAAGAGCTTTACTTATCTAAATTTTCACATACATGCATGAAAGTAAGAAAGATGTAAGTGAGTACATCCATTGTTAACAGGAGGTGTAGGGTACAACTTAGGGCTACTTAAAACCTCAAAGGTTGTCAGACTAATATACCACTTTCCTTAAGTACAAACATGTATATAAAAGAAATGAAATAGGAAAGGAAAATGCAAAAATTGTTTAATGAATTTATTTTATTTTATGCAATTTATGTATGCAAATATAGACAACTCTTCTTAGGTGATAGCATAGGGATGAATAGGGTATAAAATTAAGTAAGTGTTGGGTTCTTTTCAAATGAACCCTACATCTTATCAACTCCTATTCAAAACTATGCTAACATAAGAAAGAAAGGAAACATATACTAAGCATGACTTTATAATCTATCACATGCAAGCTTATAATTAAAATATAAGTAGCACACTTTTAGATTTGGTATTTAATTCATGTATTCTTGAAAATTATTTGGATTTAGTAGTGATAATAGATATTCATATTTTTGCTTTAGCCAACACATACAAATTTGACATAAAGTAAACAACTTCATTTTAAAATTTGAGAAATGAAATTAAGAATGCATGAAATCACATGGAATACAACTTAACATGTTGGAAAATGATCCAAAGTAATGAAAGCATGTAAACAAACTCACTTCACTTAAATCCTAAAGACATTCCTATAGAATAAGAACATTTAGAATAAATCAAAGTGAATTTCAAAGTAATTTTATTTAGTTTAAAATTTAATTTAATTTTGAAAAGGAGAGATGAGTTTGCTATTCCTAACCCATTCCCTCATGTGTTTTGTATTTTTGTTTAATTTTTAGATAATTAGATCCATTTTTATGTGTTGATTAGGTTAAGGTATAAATTAAGTAGCTTAATTAACCCTTACCTACACCACCTTAGAAGAATTAACTAAATAATTATGAGCCAATGAGATGGCATAAAACCCACAAGAATTTAAATTTGCAATGCACCTAATAATAAAAATGCCTAATACAATTTGGCTCACAATTAAAAGTTAATTAAGCTAAGGGGTTTAGCTTAAGTAATTTCAAAATACCCTTTCACACATGTGAATTAGATCTTGATTTTCTTAATTGAACTTAGGATATTAAACACCTTAGCATCCACCCAAGGTAGATTAATTAAGTTCTAAAATTTTTTAGAATTTTTAGAAATTGATTAAGGGGATAATTAATGAATTAACCCTTAAGATGAGATTAAGGAGAGAGAGGGGTATAGGGGAATAGCATGCCCCAATTTATTCTATAAACCTCTACTTTTGGATCTAGCCTTAATCAACCTAAAAACATAAGGTAAAACCACTAATCATACATTATGCTTAATTATATATGAGAAGGGTGATTAAGAAATCATATGTAATTACTCAATCAAGCCTTCAATAAATGCCGAAAAAAGGGAGCTAGGTCATCCCCTTACCCAAGAAATTTGGGATTAGAGGCTTAATTAAAGAGTAATTAACAAAATACACTTTCCAATAAAACCCAAATTCAGAAAAAAAATCATAATTCAAAACTCATCAAAATTAATTCTAAATTGTTATTGGTTTAATTATCTATCCATAGAATTTTATTTCATATTGTTTTTTATTTTTCTATCAAGAGTTATGAATTTTTGAAGTTCTCTAGATTAACCAGAAGTTATTTAAGCATTTTAATTAATCCCTAACTAATCCCACATGCGTGTGACGTGTCGACATGCTTTACATGCATCGTGAGGGTAACTTATGTTATCACACCCCAAATGGTCGGCGACGGTGCACGCGCTTTAATTCTCATCGTTCAATCAAAGATTGAACGACTAAGGATTCCCCCGCGATTTATAAAGGATATATAGATCTCTAAATGTGCTGAATAATCTCAATCGTCCATCTAAAATATGCGGATGGACAGCTAAGATGATCCTAGTTCTTCCCTTTGATCAACAGAGACCGTCCATGATCAAGGGGAAGATCCAAATAGATAGCATGGAATCACCAAATTCCCATCTAGGCTCCGGCGTCAAAAGTGATGGGGTGAAAATTTCTTTCACAAATCTCCACACCACATTGAATTTAGTGATAAAAAAATTACCTGAGTGATCCTGCATTCTCTTGGAGAAGCTTTATCTGGTTGAGAGGAAGCCTTGCTGAAGTTTGAGCACTTGAGATGAAGTGGATCAATGTATGGACCAACTCCTCCTTGATTGAGCTTTAGCTTTGATTGAATTGGAAACTGTGAGAACTCTAATAAAAGCTTAAGTGCACTTGACTTAGCTCCTAGATGAAGTGTGCAAGAGAAATTGGAAGGAAATCAAGTGAGGATGAAATTGGCAATTCACTTTACCTCCCCTATTTTTGCACTGTGCAAAATGAAAAAGAAAAGGGGAAGGCTTGGGATCAAACCAATGGCTCCTCGACTTCCTATTCTTCAATCGACCTTGAGTGAGTGAAAGCAGTGAATTGAGTATATCTCCCCTTGAAGGATCGCCACGGCTTTCTTATTTTGATCCAATTGATGAGATTGGGAGGGCGTTTGATCTGTTTTGAGTGTGCACATGGTTGGTTTGATCCAAGGAGTGGATTGCCAACCTCCCATGTGCCTTAATTTGAGCTTAAGAGGGAGTTTGAATATTCAATTTTAAGCTAGGGGGTCAAGTTTGGTCTAGGGACAAAATGGGCTGACCCTAACCCATTGGGTTGGGTGCATCACTCATCACTAAGTCCCTTTGAGATTTTAGAAAAATCTCAAGTGATTGTGAAGAGGGTGTGACCAAATACCCATTGGTTAGGCCAAAATTTGTTCTATGGCCTAGGGGTATGGTCATTTTGCTATTTTTCCACTTTGGATATGTTGGGTATGTGGAGAAGCTAGGTTTGGCCAAGTTTCATTGGATTTGGAATTCATTTGATAGGGTTTGGCTCATGTTGACCCATTTAGGTCAAAATGGGTCAACTTGGATCAAGTTGACCAATAGGTCAAATTGGGTCAAACTAAGGGTTGGGTCAAGTTCATATGACCATTTGAAATATTTTGGTGGCTTTGGTTTGATTCAATTTGGTATATATTTGGTTTTGGCTTATATGACTTCACTTAGATCAAATGGGTCGAGTTGATCTATTTGACCCATTTGACTTATTTGAGGTAGGTCAAGAGTAGGTTTACGTTAGGTTAGTCATATGGAGTAGATTGGTATCTTTGTTTTGGCTCAACATGACCCCTTTAGGTCATGTTGGGTGTCTAAATTTGGGTTAAGTCTAGTTGGAGCTTTGGTCAAGTTCCACAAGTGATTTGGAATGGACTTGACCCATTAGTTCAATCAATTTGGCTTAGATCATGATTTGACACATTTTGGCCCTTTAGGTCAAAATGGATCAACTTGGATCAAGTGGGCCAATTGGGCAACGTTAGGCTCAAATTTTGGCTTGGTCATGTTCAAACATAGGTCATGAGTGAACTTAGATCAATGGTTTCAATCAATTTGGCCTATGGTGGAATTTGGCTATGTAAAGTTTCATTTTAAGTTAAGTGTTGACTTGGCCAACCCTTAGGTTTGACTTGGTTTGACCCAATTTGATTGATTGATCATCCCATGATGATTGTTTATCATGATGAAAGGGGTATATGAGTTTGGTTCAATCCAATTTAGTTAGGATCAAAAGTTGGCTCATAAGGGTACTTTAGGTCACTTTGGATCAAGTGAGCCTAAGTGGGTCAAATGGCTTGTTCAAAGCTTGATTTGAAGTTGGTTGATCTTGTATATGGACTCATGATTGAAATATAAATCCATTTACAAGTGGATTGAAGTCAAATAGGTTTTGATCCATTTAAAAATTTCCTATTCAAAAGAAGAATATGAAGGGGTTTTGGGTTTGATATTTGAATTAGGGTTTGATTGAGTGATTGAAGTTTGGATTTATATATGAGCTCATGATTGTAGGGTTGATTGAACCATGAGAGAAAATCAAGGATTTGACTTGATTTGGAATTATTTTGGTTAAGTTCAATATTTTGACTTGAAAAGCTTAGATTGGATTTTGAATGGATTTTAGTTTGATTTTTGAAATGGTTTTGATTGCTTGAATTTATATTTCATTTATATATGTGAATATAAATGAGAATATAAATGGATCATGAGAAAATTTTAAGAATTTGAAGTGGTTTAATCATGATTTAGGTTAAATACATTAAAGAAAATTTAAAGGATTTAAAGGAATTTTTAATTTGAGATTTAATTTTTGAATTTGATTGGATTGATTTATATTTATATTTCATTTATATATGGGAATATAAATGAGCATATGAATAAGTTTTGAGAAAATCTCATGAGTTTGAGATGGTTTGATTAAGATTTAGGTTAAATCCATTAAATGGAATTTAAAGGATTTAAGTTTTTAAATTGGAATTTAATTCTTACCTTTTATTTGATTGATTTATATTTATATTTTATTTATATATGACAATATAAATGAGAATATAAATAATTTTTGAGAAAATCCCAAGGGTTTGAATAGGTTTGATCAAGGTTTAGGATTGATTTTGGCTAAATCCTTTAATGGAAAATTAAAGGGACTTAAGAAAATTTCATGAATTGATTTTGAATTTTGAATTTTATTTGATGGGTTTGAATTTATATTTCATTTATATATGTGAATATAAATGAGTTACGAGAAAATCTCAAAGATTTGAACTGGCTTGAATCATGATTTTGGTTAAGTCCTTAATGGAAAATTAAGGACTTAAGAATTTTTGGTGGATTTTGATCATGGGTTTCAATCATAGATTTCAATCATATGGAGTTCAATCATGGAATTGAATCATAGAATTGATTTGAGTTTGGAGAAAATCAAATAGAATTGATTTGGAGTTTGATTTGAAGGAAGGAAAGTGAGGAATGGTTTAAGCTAAGGGTAAAATTTTTCCTAAAACCCCTAAGGCATGACCTATTCCTATGGCTAACTCTAAGTCTTAAGTTTGGGGTTTGAGTGTCCACCTAGTCACTAGATGTGTCTTGAGACTAAGGAACTCTTAAAGTCTAAGAGAAGTCCTATGTCTAAGATGGAGGGGTTGAGAGCTCATTCTAAAAATGAGGTCAACACTCCTATTTAGGATGTTTTTATCTCTTAAATAAGGTGTAATGCTTGGTTGGTAAAGTTGCTACTACAATAGAGTATACTTTTTATAACACCTATATTGCTACATTGTTACATGACGTGGTTATAAAATCTTAATAAAGGATTATTACCAAATGCCTCAAATATACATCCAAATTAGTAGCCCCAAAAAATAATACTACCTACATGACCTTAAAATTTTTTTTATTTCTCGTCATCTCTTTAGATTTTACTATGCACTCTTTTTCCTTCAAAAATTTTTACGTTCATTTGCTCTCTAAGCTCAGCATCCTCATTCCCTTGTTCAAAATTTGTGCTCAACAAAATTTAATTTTTATGATCACAACAACTATGCATATTAAATTACCCATTAATCATTTTCTTTTTTCTCAAGTTTCTATTCTATATTTTAGATTCAAATTTATTTATGAGTAGTACCAAGACCTCACTAATTAGAATGATTGAATAATAAGAGAGAATAAGAGAGAAAAGTCCAAACAAAGCAACTAAGGGAATTTTCTATATTGCTAAAAAATGAATGACTTTTTTATGATTAAATGTGTCTCAAACTTTTCTATACTCCATATGTATAAGGTCAAGACTCAACAATATAGAAAAAATATGTTTAAACAACTGAGTAAAGTTTACGGTAAGGCCCAATAAAGACTTTTTTTTTTTTGATAAAACGAGTATTTGCTGAAGTTATTTAATTATCTTAAACACACATAATAATTTTTAAATAAGGAGTGGATTAATGTATTGCTGTTGGTCAACTTCATTAAGGATGGTTGAGTATGTTAGGTAAGTGGATCCTAGTAGTTGTGATGCTGAATTGAAGATTTTCAGTTGCCTTGAACATGGTGCTAAGTTTCTAATGAAATTTGCAAGTTGATCTTTATGACATGTACAACAAGCCTTAAACCTAGTTTATTGAGATGGGAGTGAGATAACAAGCTTTAATCATTACCGAGTCACATTGACTTAGGTTTGTTTGGTTTACTGATTTGGAATCGCATTTTAACATTTCAAGCGTTTGGTTAAGTAAAGTAAAATTCAAGTATTTAAATACAGAAAAATCGTTGTGTATTTGGAATTCTCTAGATTTGGGCGAATTATCACGGTAATGTAAAGTGTTGTGCGGCCACCGCCATCCACCGTCAGCATGCCGTCCTCGTTCGCGGTATGGCCATCACGTAGATGTCAAACCTTGATTTACATTATATTTTTCAAAAAAAAAAAATAAAGTCATGAATTTATAAAACTCAACAATATAAAGTATTTTATCATTCTTTTTACCGTTTCAAATGCAAACAATAAACTCAATTTAGGTAATAATTGAATGTACATCTAGTTTTATGATTCTCTTTTCTCTTTTAAGGATAATGCAAAAAAACTAAGAAAATAAAGTATCTATATACACTAATCCAGTGTTATGATTATGATTAGTTACATAAATATAATAACTTTTTACGCATATCAATATCAAGAGAAGCCTACGAATACTTCACAATCTTCTTTCAAAAGACTCTCGACTCATATTTTGAAGACATGAACTAAGCTAAGAAAGATTATAATGTGAAAGTTGTTATAATATTGTTAAGAAAGCATAAAGAACTTAAGAAAACATAAAGATTAAGAAAGGTGTTTGCTGGCAAATCTTTATATCATCTCCTTTGATGAAAATCAAGAAGAAAAAGGTTGAGGTGACTAAAGTTATAGTGAAGGAAATTAAAATAGTTATGATTTCCCCAAACAATTCTCTCTTGAAAACGATATTGATTATGATTTCTTCTTATGGAGAGATTCATCTAATTTGTCTCCTTGAAGATTATAAAGAATAATTGGCCTTTCATAGCATCATTGATATTCAAAAATGAGATTGCCCATTTGAAATAGTGATGTGATTGGTTAATTTTGTATGAACCTAAATATAAAAATTTTCTTCATTTATAATTAAATTTTTTTGTCAAAATAAGCCTAAAAGTTTATAAATTTATTTTGAAATAAACAGATATAAATAGAAATATATCTTTATTTTAAAATAAATGTTTATTAATTTTTGTAAGAATAATATGATGCAATTTTTTATAATTACCTATAGAAAAAGTTGCCGATGCAGATCCGAGAGGAATCTGCAACCACGCATTTATGATTATGACGCTTAACCATCCTCACTTGCAGCAGAGGGTATCTCTTCACTGATCATTTAAGCTTTCTGCCATAGTTATCCATCTGACAAATAAGAGAAAATAAAACAAAAATAACACTCAAAATTTAACTATTTATTAAATTAATATTTATATAATTTTTTAAATTATTAGATTATTTTGATCATTAAAATTTTGATAAAAATATATAAATTAAAATTTTATCATGAATTTCATTAATTAGATGAAAATTATAAAAATAGATAGAAGAGAATATTAACTTTATTGAAAATTATTTTAAAATTATATTGTATTCTCTATTGAATCACATAATTGATAAAAAATAATGAGGCCTCCAGATCTTTCTCTCCCACCAGTCAAATCAGGGCTGGTCATGGCCTGCTTCTCAAGGCTCGCGGGTAGAAGTTAGCGAACTACTCTTTCCCTCTGCTCGAGTCCGTCAAGAGCTTCCTCGTCTGTGCAGTAACAATGCCTTTTAGCGCATTCTTTTTTCTTTATGTGAGTCAGCGAGGTCTTTCCCTCACAGTACTACTTCGCTATTGATCTCCCAAGACTATGTTCATAAACTTCTGACAGACCAACTTAGCATTTCACTCTGCATCAAATTTCAGCAAATTGTGTATCAAAAAAATAGAGATTCAGAAATTTTGTATCAAATTCTAATTAATATTGTCAATTTTGTACGTGCTAGCTGTTGCTTCATTTCGTATAACCATAACATTTTCTCTTTCTTAGCGCTCTACCCTACGGTATTGATCATTTTGAACTAAAATCAAACCTTTTATTGAAATATTCACATTATGTATAATCTATCGACTCTCAATAATAACTTCCATTTGAATAGTATTTCTCAATTAAGCAACGTTTCACTTCCTAACGACTCTCTAGAAGAGCAAAATGATTTAAGGGATTATGCGTAATTGAGACAGGTGTCCGAATATATATATATATATATATATCATTTGATTTTTATCTTATCAAGAACAGTATTTTAAATTATCATGAGCAGGATCAAATCAGAACAACCATCACTCGTTTTGATTACTATATCATATGCACCTCATTCAGGGAGCATGTCACTTTCCACCTCTCGAGGAGGCAACGTCTTACCAACTCTTATTACTGTTGAAATTATTAGTGGCCATTTCAAATTATTTAAAATTATTAAATTTTCACAATTCAATATTAATTAAATATAAATAAATCCTGATAATTCAAAGCTTCAATCACTATCAATTAGCAAATGCGGCTGCGGCTAGGATTTTCGTCAGTGAGTGTTTTCTCCATTGCTATCTTCCCCTCCTCCTTGATTCTTCCTCCTCCCCCGTCCTTCTCACTCTTCTTCTACCCCCCTCTCTGACCTCCTGCTCTTAGCCGAGGTCAGTTTTTACTCTTTTTTCCTTCCTCTCTTGGGGGAGCTCCCCCTTGGACTATGGTCTCTTCAATGATCAACTATAAGTTCAATGCTACATTCCCCCCTCTATCTACCTCCCCTTCTGCCTCTATTTTGGGAAATCCTTCTCTCGGCACAAATAGATCTTGTAATTAGAAGGAGCTCCTTCTAGCAGAAAATGAAAAGAGCCAAGTTCTTTCCCTCTCCATTATCCTTTCTGATTCTTCGGAGGTGTCATTCTCTGAGGCTGAACTCTCTGAAGGACAAAAAGAATGGAACATATCTCTTGTCGGTAATTCAATCGGGAAGCACCCTTATTATGGATTTCTCCTTACTGCAATCAAGAAGAAATAAAATTTAAGGGAACTCTAGAATTGCTTACCCTAGAAGGGGATTTCTTCCTCTTCAAATTCACTTGCCAAGAGGACTACAACTTAGTTTGGGACAATGGGTCTTGCTTCCTTAATGGCCAACCCTTTATTTTCCAGAAATGGGCATGGACCTTCAGGCCCTCCAAGGAATAAATCTTCGAGCTTCCTCTATAGATTAAGCTGCCGAATTTTCCTCTCTGTTGCTAGAACTAAATGGGTTTCTCTAAGGTCGCTAATTGGATTGGGGTACTTCTAGCAGTGAACAATTTAACTGCTTCAAAATATAGAATTACTTTTGCTTGCATTTGTGTGTAGATCAATACCTCCTCCTCCCTCTCGACTTGGTTCTAATCAATTTGAATGGGATGAAGTTCAATCAAGAAATTGTTTATGACTAGAAGCCATCGGTATGTTCAAAATGTCATACTTTCTCACATGACGATAAATCCTATCCTCAAAACCTAGCTCCCCATGCTCAAAACTGTGGTCGAAGTTGTAGCCATCCTCCACCTCATGGAATTCATCAAGAGAATATCTCAAACCCGTTGATCGACACTCCTCCTCAGGTACTTCCCTCTATCCCTTCTGCCGATGGTACAAGGTTATTGGATGATACAAATAAAGACCCCATTCCCCAAAATGACCTTACGGTTGATCTCAACCAACCTCCAATATTATCTCATTTACCGGAGGATCTCTCGGAGCAAGAGGCAGAACACAATTAATGAGGAGCAAACTGACTCTGAATCTCACTTAGAATCACAAAGTGGTACCATAACCTCTGTAGTTATTACTCGGTCTGCTGCTATCTCTCCTTCCTGTATGGATTCACAGAAGGCTAAGGAAAAAATCCCCAACACTCCTAGAAAATCATCACATGAAGGGGATATTCCTAAGACCTCCTCAAATACTACCCCCTCAACCAATAAAAGCAAGGGCAAAGAAGCCCTCTCTTTCATCCCAATGATCCCCACGATTTGGAATGTCCGTGGCCTCTTGGCTAAAGGCAGAAATCTTGATTATTTGAGGATAATAAAGGAGTTTCAGCTCGACTTTCTCTGCCTCCTAGAGACTAAGATCAACTCTGATTCGGTAAATCGTCATTCTTCCTTCCGCAAGTTCACTTTCTTTCCCACTGAATCTTGTTGCTCTAATTTTGAATGTGCTGCTGGGGGTCGTATCTAGATCAAATGGTGTTCTAATCATCTTGATTTTAAGCCCATAGTCAAGACCTCTCAGCTCATCCATGGCACTATCTCCATCGTAGGCACTGAGACCTTCTTTATGACTTGCATATATGCAGAAAATGATGCTCACTCCAGATTATCTCTATGGAATTCCTTGAGGGAATTAGCCAGTGCAATATCTAAACCTTGGATTCTTATGGGAGACTTCAATTGTTGTTTATCTAGCAATGAGAAATTTGGTGGCAACCACATCCTTCAACTCCTTGAGTTCAATGATGAACTTTTGGACCTCCTGCAAGTCTCTTCTTCACTCCCCTTCTCTTGAGATCATTCACCCTTATCACTATCTACAACATACCCATAAATCCTCCCATCGATTTATGCATAATCATTGGTCTTCAACCTCAATTTGAAGGTTAGGGTTTTTTCAGGGACCCCTTTTTATTTTTTTTTAAAAAAATTAACTCAAATCAAAATGGCTTTTAAAAATAGAAAGTGGGACTCTCTCCCCTTATAACTTCAAATTGAGAAAATAAAGAGAGATCAAATGGAGATTATATCAAAACTTGATAGAGATCCGAGTAATCCTCTGTTAATCTATGATGCAAAGGATATTAAAGATAGATATTTAAAGTTGATTCTTATGGAGAGCATATGGGTCAATGTTAAGCTAAGGCTCACTCTCGATGATCTCAAATTCATATATTGTTCAATCAAAGAGAGGAAAAATGCAACCTAATTAGAGAGCTTCATACTGATATGGGATTGATCAATGATCAAGACTCTATGCCTGAGGATATTTGCAGGTATTACTCCTCCCTTTTTAATTACTATAATTCTGATTCTCTTCATCTTCAAGGCATGCTAGGGTGCTTAATAAGATTGGTTAATAAGTGACAAAGAAATTCTTTCTGCACTCAATAGTATTAGTGAGAACAAATCTCCAGGCCCTGATGGTTTCAACTTCAAATTTTTTACATCATCTGGGGATATCACATGAAGCAATTTCTAATGCCAGCCCATCATTTCTTCAAGACTTAGAAACTGCCAAACTGTTTTAAGCATACTCTTATCACCTTAGTTCCCAAGGTGAAGTACTCAAATTCAATCTCAAATTATCATCCTATCTCTCTTTGCAATACATTCTATAAGGTGCTAGATAAAGTCCTTGCTAGTAGAATTAAGAAGACTCTCCCGATCCTTATAAACCCAGCTCAATCAGCCTTTATTATGGGTAGGGATATTGCTGATAATTTGGCCATGGAACATGAGATATGTAATGAATTCTCATCCTCTCATCACCGGAAAAGTTTCTTGCTAAATTTGATCTTATAAAGGCTTTTGACTTGATAAATAGGAAATTTCTTATCCACAGACTTTTGGCCAAAGGGTTTCCTTCTCATTTTATCAAATGGGTGGAAGCATGCATTCTTGATGTTCCTTTTTCGGTTGTCCTCAATGGTGAAATAAAGGGCCTCTTTTCTTCATCAAATGGTTTATGGCAGGGCTACCATCTTTCTCCCTTTTTATTTATCTTAGCCATGGATACTTTCTCTTATCTTATGAAAAGAGAAGTTAACATTTTTTGTTACAACCCTTTCTCTGCAGGAAACTGTAATATATCTCATCTCCTCTTTACTGATGACTTAATTAGTTATGGGGGTAGCAAATAGCTCATCTTTGGAATCTCTCAAGCATAATCTTAAGTCTTTAGAGACTTACCTTGGTATGGAAGTCAACATAGATAAGTCTATTATCTATTTTTTTTTTAAAAACCACAAAAAGGGTGGAAGAACTTGTTAACATCTTTAATATTAAGCAAGGCTCCTTCCCTATCAATATCTTGGCCTACCTATGGCTTCGGGACCCATCAAGATGGTTCACTTCAATGCTCTCTTTGATAGACTTCAAGCTTGGTTGGTGGGCTATAAATGTAAATTTCTATCCCTAGGGGGAAGATTCTAACTGATTTGATCATCTATGAATAATTTTCTTTCTTATTGGTTTAGATCCATTGCTATCTCGAAGGAAATTATCAAGCTCATGTGCTCCTTCATAGCTAACTTTTTTTACCACAATGGGGATAATAAGAAATTGCATACTATATCTAGGACCACTCTTCCTATAGATAAGGGGGGCACCAGTCTCCTCTCTACTTCCTCTCTAAATTCTCTTTGCAAGGTTAAAACTTTATGGAAAACA
Organism: Cymbidium sinense; assembly: GCA_021442155.1. Lineage (NCBI taxonomy): Eukaryota > Viridiplantae > Streptophyta > Magnoliopsida > Asparagales > Orchidaceae > Cymbidium > Cymbidium sinense. The sequence goes on along the minus strand of CM038228.1, from coordinate 77,160,575 downwards.
CTAAACAAAAGCTCTCTCTTTGCAAAATGGTGTGAGCAGAGATATGGGTCGGTGTGGAATGTCTCCCACCATAGGGTCTCCCCCCTATGGAAGGAGGTAAAATCCTATGCTGCTAGATTCAGGGAAAAGTTCCAATACCATATTGGAAATGGAAGAATGCTTTCTCTTTTTTATGATCCTTGGTCTGATGGCAACACACTTGCTTAATTTTTGGGAGCCATTGGGCCAATTGCTATGGGCCTTCTATTTGATGTTAAGCTTAGTTCTATTATTATTGATGGGAGGTGGAGTTTACCTAAAGGTTCTTTTCTTGAATTTTCTATACACTATAAAAAAATCCTTAGCATTCCCTTAACTGGAGGTAAGGACTGGATCTCTTGGGAAAATAGTAAGCAACCCTCTAATGTGGAGTTCAAAAAGGCTATCTTTGAGTTACATCCTAATGTGGGTTGGTATAAGGAGATATGGTTTAAAGGTCATGCTATAAATTTTGCTCTCTATTACTGGATGGCATACTTAGGTGGACTTAAAACCACTGATGTGCTATCAAGAAGAGGTGTGGGTCCTACTGTTGAATGCTGCTTTTGTCACAACTCCTCTGAATCTCACTTACATCTCTTCTTTGAGTGTCCCTTCTCCATGAATATTGCAAGAACTCTACTCCCAAATGGCCAATTCTTCTTACTGCAATCCTCTCTACAGCAGATTCTAAGTAATGTGGATACTCATGCTCATAAAATGATCAAAAGTCTTCATTATCTTATAACAACTGTTATGGTATATACAATTTGGAGGGAAAGAAATAATCGGCTCTTCTCCTTAACCTCCTCCCCTTTCTCCATTCTTGTTAAACAAATCAAAAGTCGAATAGCTTTCAAAATTGGAAGATGGAAGATGAAAGATTCTTGGCCTTGTCATGTATTAAATATATTAAAGTTTTGGAGAAGCGCAGATGCAATCTAATTCCCCTCATCTCTCCTCCCAAGTTGATTCCTCCTTTTTGCTTCTAAATATTCCGAATTGGGAATTTGGACGATGATGACTAGCAGCTACTGAGCGAATTTTGTCCATAATTTTGTTTAAGGCCCTGCCAGGATGACCTTCTCAGCAACCTTGGCTGAAAGCACAATCTATTATCTCACTCCAATGGAAGGCAGAAGGTAACCACAAGTTTGCCTTACTCTCTTCATGTTGCTCATTTATGGTGTTGTACTGGATAAGCCCAGTCATTTTTGCAGTTTGAGTCCAGATTAATGTCCTTTTTCATTCTATTTTTGGGTTTTTGATTTCTAGTTTTAGTTTGTGTATTTATCCTTGAGTTACTTAATGTTTCTCTTCCTTTTTTCTCTTCACCCTCGGTTCTTTACATGTAATCTATTTTTCACTTTGGAATGAAATTGGGTAAAGCCCTTAAATTTTTCCAAAAAACAAATTAAATATAAATAGTATAAAATAAAAAAATAAATAAATGAGGCATTTGTTAAGATCAACATCCAACCGCTCATCTCTCAAAATAAAATAAATAAATAAAATAATGACTTTTCATAATTCTATAATGAGATGAATTTGAATGACCTGGCCATTATTTATTTTAGAAATTATTTATTAAATTTATTAAACTTACATATCAGTCCTCTCAAAAATAATGAAAATAAAAATAATTCAGGCAGTAAATTCACAATCCTGCACCTAATGCAATTAATTCTTTATGCATTATTGTTTTAAGGCCGTTTGATAATGATAATAATCATGATATTCAGTAGAACCAAATAGTGACATTACTCTAAAATTTTCATTAAATAAAAGGGAAATTTACAAATCAACTACCTAATACATGTGTATTTATAATTTAACCACTCTCTCTATTTTTTTTTGAACTATCAGACCCTTGTATTTGCATGTTCCACGGTCAAATCTTTGGAAATTTTACAAAAATGAAAAATATAGGTTGAGCTTTTGTTATGAATTTCAATATTTTAAAGTCAATTTAAAATTTTAAGATTGAAAGTGATTAATTTGTAAATATAGAAGAATAGGGTGACTGTGTATGTAAAAGCCCCATAAAAGCCTTCTAACAATAAATATAGTTATAATGATGTAATTACAGAAATAAAATTATTATTAAATCACATTGCATGCAGACTATCATCAAATTTTATAAGAAAAGTCTTCTAACAACAAATATAGTTATGATGTTGTAATTACAAAAAAAGGAGTAAAAAGCTATCATGAAGATGGCTAACACTTGGTCCTATAAATAAGTTGATTATAGCCTTCCACATCACATTTTTTTCTTTTTTTGCAATGGGTATTCACCCAACACCCATCCATCTTGTGGGTGGGAATGTCATTGTGACTAATATCACGGGAGCCTAGCTCCACATTCATCACCCACGTGTGTCGGGTCCCCACTTAATTTCCATCAGGTACCTCCACCCAGAGAGGAATCAAACATGAGCTGGGGAGTTCCCAGTCGTGCTCGCCCTTACCAACCAAACTAAGAGACGGTGGGTCTTCCACCTCACATTAGTTGCACCTATAATTTACCTAAACTTTCACCACTTTTCAAGACCTTCTTTCTTTATTAAGATCATTATCTTTTAGCTGCACCATTAGGGTAGTCTGACAATGCTCTTTATTATTATTTTATAATCATCTAGGTATCATCATTTCTAATTAGATACATTTTTAGCATATATGCTCAATCAAGCTTTGTACATGAAATTTTTTTTGCATAACTTATTGTAACTAATATCTCAATTTCAAGTTAAATAAAATATGTGTTCACTTAATATAACTATAATATGAAACTTTTTATAAATACATGTTCCCTCACATAAATCAACATCACAATTATGATGATCTATAGTTTATCAAAGTACTGATAAAGCTAAACTCTTCCATAAACTTTGGAAGCCAAATAATATTCATTATTACAAATGCAAATTTTGAAATTCACTGTAATATTCATCACAATATGATAAATGTAAGCTTCATGATGCACCTTTGAACTACAATGAATAAAATATTGACAATATTATTATGTTTATCAAAGATAAAAGAAAAAACTAAAATTATCAATGCACCTATTTACTTCCTCAATCTATCATTAATTACATCCATAAATTATTATTTCTAAAGTTAATAGTTGTACATAACAGTAGATAAATTTAAGTATTAGATCTTAGCTCACTACTATATGCAAAATACTTTCACATCCTATACTTATAAATTTTTTATTTGCATTTAGCACTATAACATACATTTGATTTCAAGTATCTAAATGCTTAAAAAGAATTAGAAATTTTTTGAAATTTCATCAAGCCTCAAGCTGGAGATCACTAATAATTCCTAAATTCCTTTTTATTTATCATGATCAAATATGATGATCAATTTTGAAAGGTTGTTTAAGGGATCCTCTTACATATGTGATAGCATACTCTTAACATCTTCAAGCTTTTTTACAAGATAAATTAATGTCATAATCCTTCTTCACTTCTGATATTATCATATTTAATTTTAAATTGAAGTCAAAATCAATGAGCTTCTCTTGATTATATAATAAGTCATGATTGATATTGTTGATAGTCTTTTGATATAATATTCAAAATATAAATGCATTCTAATTTATAACTTATAATTTCAAATATGTATGATTTTGTCAATTTCATAACTTATAAACTCCATGAATATTTTCAAAAGTATAATATATATACTAAATATATTTCACTGTTTTCTTTTTCATCTCAAATTGAAAGTTTTTCTCATTGCATTATTCTTTTGAAATCTCTTTTTTATTATTATTAAAAAGTTTCACAACTTCTAAAATGTTAAAAATAGACTTGGCATAAGGTCTTTATATTAAGTCATTAAATTAGCGGTACTCATATTTATTGGTCCTTGTAAGATATAAGCCACTTATATATTCTCCATATCATACATTGTTGTATAAAGGTTCAAAGTAAATAAGGAATAAGAAGAAATCGCTCATTTTTTATTTGAAGTACATCACAAAGTGGGGTTGTAATCTATATTAGATGATTTAACATTGAAGCATCCATGATCATTTACATCTTTAAGTCGTAGCAACAACTTCATTTCCTTTTAATAAATCTATAGCATCACCTTGATATCCATCTTTCATGTTCATAGAATCACCTTCATCATTTCAAAAATTAGCAGAAGATGATGAGTTAACTAACTTTGTACCATCCCCATTGGCATTATAATTTGCAATTAAAATCTTCAAGAATGTAGTAAAATAAAATAGAAGCATTATGTTGAAGATATAGAGATATCTCATTTAAGATGAAGATAATATCATATCATATTACTATCTTTATTGAAGGAATTGATATCATAAACTTTACTCTAGAAAAATGGCGCATCACCTTTAATTTCAAAATAAATTGATTTTTATCAATCTCTGTAGCTTTGAATATAAGATCTATGAGATCTTCTAGAAAAATACTTTTTTTGAACTATTCTATTCACAACAAATGTCTACTCAACTTGACTTTCTTATTTTCATTTTCCTTCATACAACATAATATTGTTGATATTTTATTTATCTTTAGAAAATATTTGCTCAAAATATAAACACAAGAAAGACCATGATCCTATTCAAATGAGATTTGATAGCAACAACAACAATAGTAATAATAATAATAATAATAATAATAATAATAACAACAACAACAAGCCTTTTCCCTACTATGTGGGGTAGCTACATGAATCATTTTTCTCCATTATGTCCTATTAAGTGTCATATTCTCATTTAAGTCTAATAAAACTAGTTCATTTTTTATACTTCATAACCAAGGCTTTTTAGGTCTACATTTACCTGTATTAACATAAGCCAAATATAATACATATAATTTCCCAATTAGGTTATCAGATGACTAACATTTTATGTGACCAAACCATTTAAGGTGACTCTCTCTAATCTTATTTGGCACTAGAGTTACTCCAACCATTTCATGTATATAATCATTTCATATTTATCTCTAAGTGTAAATCCACTCATCCACCTGAGCATTTTTATCTCAACAATACTTAAGGTTTTGTTTCCCTTTTATCAGTCAACATTTAATGCCATAAAGCATTCTAGGTCTCACCACCATCATATAAATTTTTTCTTAAGCCTAAGTAGTACATTTTACCACACAACAGGCCTAAAGCATTCTTCCACTTCAACCATCCAACTTGAATTCTACTTATAACATTCCCATCTATTTCACCACCACTTTGAATAATACTAAAGATATCTAAAACATTTGCTCTTTTTAATTACTTGGATCACTTATTGTCATAACTCTCCCACTTGATCTTCTACAATTGAAATTACACTCAATATATTTGATCTTACATCTACTCAAATAAAAGTTTTTAGACTCTAAGGTTGACTTTCATTATTTAAGTTTTTTTTAAACTCCATCTATAGTTTTATCAACAAGAAGAATATCATCAGCGAAAAGCATATGCCAAGGTACATCTTCTTATAAATGTCTAGTAAGAATATTCATAACTAAAGCAAAAGATATGGACTTAAAGCTAATCTTTGATGTAATCCAACTAGAATAAAAAAAATATTTGGTCAATTCTTCTTGTGTTTAAATACAAGTAATAGCTCCAGTATATATCAGGGGTGTAAGTGAGTCAAGCTAACTCATGAGTTGGCTCGATCTTAGCTCGCTAAATGGCTTAAGAGCTGAGCTTGATGAACTAACAAGCCAAATTCAAACTAGTCTCGACTCGACACATTAGCTCATGTGTTGTCTTAATTCATAAATATTAATGTAAAATATACTTAAAATATATTAGAATATAATAATTCAAATATAAAATTATTAAAAATATTTAAAAATTATATATCATTCTCTTATATTAACTATTTTTTATTAATTTTCTTTTAATTCCTTAAAATTTTATCATTTCTACCATAATAATTGCTTGAATCAAAATTATTTTATCCCTTCTATACTAAATGAATTGACTCAAACTTGTAAAATAAAGCTTGAGCTTTAGCTCGAACTTGATAAATTAATTAAGGTCAAGCTTATGCTAAGGGTGACTCGAGCTTGACTCAAATTGTTTACACTCCTAGTATATATATCCTTAATGAATTGAGTACAATCAATATTAAATTACCTACCCAACATTAATCCAAATTGATTTTGAGAAATTTTTGTATCACGTTATAACCTATACTTAATTACTCTCTCTCATAATTTTAATGTATGTCATATTAACTTAATTCCTCTATAATTTGCACACTCTTGTGCATGGCATTTACTTTTAAAAGTAAGAACCAATAAAATATTTCTCCACTTATATAACACCTTTTTAGTCTTTAAAATTATAAGAACAGAACTGGTCCGGTTTGAAAGCACCAGACCAAATTATAAAATTTTCCCCCTTCAAAGTTTTTTTCTTCTCTGCATGAGCAGCCCGAGCCGAGTCCTCGTGTGACCTCTCTTCAGTCGCCACCTTTCGCTCCTCCGCTCGCACGATTCAAACCGAGCCTCCTTTCCCTCTGCTTTCCCAAGACCTAATGTTATATTACAATGTTAACTTGGTAATCTAGGTTTTAGTTCTATGTATGTGTGTTAATCCTCTTTTTAGAGAATAGTTATTTAGTAGTGTATATTTACTTGTGTTGTAATATAAGAAAAATAAGTTGTATTCATCTTAATAGTTGTCAACTTTTATTATCCTATGTTAAGTGCCTATGATTAATCAACAGTTATATCACCTAAGGATTTAAAGTTAATATACCACTTTGACCTTGGGGAAGCAGGGGTTTCAGCACTACAACTAGAGGTAAGTAACCCTTATTTATTCAAGAATAAACATACCTGTGGTGTTTATTTTTGGATGTGGGACACCATGCAGATCTTATGGGATACTTATTGAAGTGATTAAATATGACATTGAGGTATGATATACTATCTCGAAAGATAGAGACATCACCCTTCAATGGACCTAATCACCTAATAAGGACTCCTAAGACATTATGGGTCTTCGAATATACCAGAGATTTTTTCTTACTTTGCATGGAAAAATAAAGCAATGTTTATTTTAAGCGGGTTTGTTAAGTTCCTTATGGAGGCAAGCCCCCGTAGTTAATTACATCTTAAGAATGAAATACCTTAGGAATACTCTCGGTTAAAGTAGAAATTAACATCTCTAAAAATTTTAAGGTTAGACTATCAAAGGATTAGTTATATTGAAAAATCAAGTGTGAAAACTCAAGGAGAAGACTTATTATTGAAGTCAAAGAAAATGACTAGAAATGTTCATGAAACTAGGAAACCTAGTAAGCATTTCAACATATCCTATAATTGGGATTTATATGTTTGAAATTGAAGAGATTTATTTATTAGAGTTGAATTTTCATTAGATTGCTAGGGCTTATAATCCATCAACACAAGGTTGTGGAAAAGCCTAAGCGGTGAAAATTTATGCTTGTAGCCCGAAAGAAATAGCTATCTCGGATCTTAAATCTAAGGAACTTTAGGAAGAGCTAAAACATGACATAAATCTAAGTGAATTTTGGTATATGGTTTATCACCACAAGAGAGAGTAAACCACTTGACTCTAAACTTACAATCGCCTAAAGTGGCCGCCAGATAACTCCTCCCATGCTTTAAATCCATGTAGGAAAGTCTTATGTATTGCAAGATAGTTGAGCTGTTATTTAATTGGAAAGAAACTAAAGTCCTAAACTCACTCCTTAAGATACTAGAGCATGAGTGGTATGAGCATATAACTTAATCTAAAATGTAAAATCTTTACAATTTTTATTTCATTTTGAGACATTCATTTGGACAAAGGCTTGGGATTTTATGCCTAAATGCATGATGAAATAAGGTTATTGGTTAAATCAGCAAGAAGAGGGTGTTCTCCACCATAAGAGATGCCCTCACATGTTAAGCATTCCCCTATCATGTAAGGATGGAGATCCCTCATATTCAAGGAAGAAGGAATATGTATGCATGATGTGAGGCATACAACATTCAACTAAGGGGTTGCTAAATCTTTTAATTATCTTATTTAAAACTTAAGCTTTATGATGAGGTTATGAGTTATTAAGAATTTTAGTTATGAGTGATTAGTTGGGTAGAAAATTTATTTTATCCTAAGAGCCTACCGCATCTAGGCCACACATTCAAACATTAGACATTAAGAAACTATGAAAAGCATGTTGTTCTAATATGTAATCAAAACACTACATCAATCAAACATGTATAAATTGCATAAAAGAATTAAAAGGCAAGTGCGATCGGGTTCCGTAGTACACCCCAAAAAAAGAAAAGATGGGTAGCCGAGCTTTGCCCTTATACAACTCGGATTATAAAATAATACATGTTATGGAAACATGGGAGGGGGTCTTCTTTTCTTCATTTCTTCATGGCCTCCTTTAGAAGAAAAGTGGTTGCCCTCTTTCATCCTTATCTTAAGCCACTTTCTAAAGCATGTTGATTTAATTTGATTATTTTTAGTGAATGGATTATTACATATTTTAATTAATCCTAAGTTTTGGTTCACTTTAAATAATTCCATTTAATATGAAAGACTTCTTGGGATAACTCAATTGAATTACTATCATATGAAATATATGAAGTTATTCTTTTCCATCACATGTAGCGTGCATATGACTTAATTCTAAGTGTAACTATACATGCAACATATTTCTTTTAGAACACTTTAAATGAAAGATGCATATGTGTATTTTATAGAAAATGAGATTTTCATTCATTAGCTACATGAACATTCAAATGTATAAAAGTTTTAAGCAAGTACTTCTCCATTGTTAACTAGAGGAGTGAGGTAAAGACCTCCTTGGGGCTACTTAAAGCATCACATCCCCGGAATATCCAGACTAGATATACCCACTATTCTTGAATACACATGAATGTACAAATGACTACAAGAATAAAAATTATACAAAAGTTATATTTCTTTCAATTGAATTATTTATACATGTGAGCTAAAGTTAAAAAGAAGATTTTCATTCATTAGTTAAATGCACATACAAGTGTATAAAAGTTTTAAGCAAGTACTTCGCCATTGTTAAAACAGGGAGTGAGGTAAAGACCTCATTGGGGCTACTTAAAGCCTTGTGCGCCCAGAATGTCCAGACTAGATATACCCACTATTTTTGAATACACATGAATGTACAAATGACTACAAGAATGAAAAATCATGTAAAAGCTATATTTATTTCAATTGAATTATTTATACATGTGAGTTAAAGTTGAATAGGAAATTTTTATTCATTAGCTAAATGCAAATACAACTTGTGGTGTTTATTTTTAAGATGTGGGACACTACGTAGATCTTACGGAATACTTATTAAAGTGATTGAGTATGACATTAAAGAATGATATACTATCTCAAAAGATAGAAATCACCACCCTATAATGGACCTAATCACCTAATAAGGACTCCTAAGGCATGATGGGTCTTCAAATATACTAGAGATCTTTCCCCTACTTTACATGAAAAAGTAAAGTAGGGTTCATTTTAAGCCGGGTTCATTAAGTTCTTTATGGAGGTAAGCCCCATAGTTAATTATATCCTAAGGAATGAGAATTTCTTAAGAATACTCTCGATTAAAGTAGACAATTAGGTTCTTTAAAGATTTCAAGGTTAAGACTATCAAAGGATTGGCTATTTTAGAAAATCAAATGGGATAGATCAAGGAGAAGACTTATTTTTGGAATCTAAAGAGAGAAAGTAGGAAATGCTCATGATACTAGGAAGCCTAGTGAGCATTCTAATCTACCCTATAATTGGACTTCATATTTTTAAAATTGAAGAGAGTTAATTATTTGAGTTGACATTTTATTAAATTACTAGGGCTTATAATTTCACAACATAAGATTATAAAAATGCCTAAAAGGTGAGAATTTATGCTTGTAGCCTGCAAAGAGAAATAACAACAATCTCAGATCTTAAATCTAGGAAGCTTTGACGAGGGACAAAATATGACCTAAATCTAAAGCAAAAATGGGTATATGATTTACCTTCACAAGAGAGAATAAACCACCCGCCTACTAGACTTATTATTGCCTGGAGTGGCATCCAGTTAACTCCTCATATGCTTGAAATTCATGTAGGTAAGTCTTATGCTTTGCAAGATGGCTAGGATGTTATTTAGTTATAAATGAGACTAAGTCCTTAAACTCTCTCTAAGAGACTAGAGCATGAGTGGTATGAATTCATGACTTAATATAATACAAATTTTATCAAATTTATTTGATTCTTTTGGACTCTTTATTTTGACACAGGTTATGAGATTTTGTATGCCTAAATGCATGAGAACTTGATTATGGGTCAAATCAAAAGATAAAGGGGTGTTCTTCCATCAAAGGCTCTCACAGGTTAAGCATTTATTCTCTGGAACAGATGGAATCCTCCTCTTAACAAGAGTGAAAGAATATGACATGCATGAGATTATACATTCATTCATCGAGCTAAGAGGTTGCTAAAAAAATTTATTATCTTGATTTAATTCATAGCTTTTATGTGAGGTTATGAGTTATTATAAGAATTTAATTATGAGTTGTTGATTGGGGTAGAAAAATTAATTTTATCCTAAGAGCTATCACATCCAACCCACACATTTAAACATCAATCATAAAGAAACTATGAAAAGCATGATGTTCTAATGCACAATCTAAACACAACATCAAACAATTTTATAGACTACCGTAAAAGAATAAAAGGCCAGTGAGGTTGGGTTCCACCGTACACTCCAAAAAGAAAAAAATATGGGTAGCTGAGCTCTACCCTTATACAACCTCGATTACAAAAATAATACATGTTATGTGGGTCTTCTTTTCTTCATTTTTTCTTTCTTTTATTTTGATTTAATTTGCTCCAAAGGCATCATAGAGCACCCTAGGGATTAAGCCTTCTGGCCACTGCTTATCCTAATCTCCCATAACACTAATCCTAATTCCTAATACAAAATTATTTTAAAAATATAAAAAGTAAATCTATCTACACTGCAAAACAAATATTAGCTAAACACACCATATAACCCAAGCAGTTATATGAATAATTTGTACTTAGCACCCCACACATGGGTAACCAAGCCCATCTATCCTAATGTGAGTTATGCTTAGGGGTTAAGCAATGTGCACAACAAACATATTTATATTTTTATTACAGTGGCCCCTTAAGCACAACCCCCTACAGAAAATATGCTTAGGCTAATCACTACCATCTACATACACCCTAACCTCTAGTCTAAAATATTACATAACAAAATAAAACACAACATCATACATACGTCGCCCTAACTTAGCGCTAGAAGTGGTGACTTAGTATTCTAATGTATGTGCTTAATAAGGCTTGTGTGGTAAGACTTTACCAGGCTTCTTTAGTTTAAGTTTCAATTTGGAGTTTGAATTTGTTTAAATTTTACCTTTGGGTGATTTCAATTTAAATGATTTAATGATTTATTTTTTATTTTTTTATTTCACCTTTATTTGGTTAAAATGATGTTTAGGTTTTCAAGAATGAAGAGTAGAATAAATTTAATTTGTAGACAGAACTCACCCTATTCTACATCCTAACTCCTAAAGAGTCTAACTAAGGTCCTTAATTAGCCCATTTGAATTTGTGTAATTTATTTGATTTGATTTATTTTATTTGATTTAGATTTTAGAATTTGAGTTTTGAAATTTTCATGTATTTGATTGATTAATTTTGGATTGAATGTGTTGATTTAATTAAATCTTGATAATTCAATATCCTTAATATCTAATGAAGTTTAAGTTTGTTTAAATCCATATGTTTTTTTATTGATTAATTTTAGATTAGATGTTTTGGTTTAATTAAATCTTGATAATTCAATATTTTTAATCTCTAATGAAGTTTGAGTTTGTTTAATTCCATGTGTTTTTTATTGATTAATTTTAGATTAGATATTTTGGTTTAATTAAATCTTGATAATTCAATATCCTTAATCTCTAATGAAGTTTGAGTTTGTTTAAATCCATATTTTTTTATTGATTAATTTTAGATTATATGTTTTGGTTTAATTAAATCTTCATAATTCAATATCCATTTAAATTAATATCTAATTCTTTTCTTTGGTTATAGTTATGTGATTTAATTTTATGTTTATCATAGTTCATTTATTTGTAATTTGATTGGATTAAATTAATTGAGACTTTATTTTGATTTTTAATTGAGTTTGATACTTTATAATTAGGATTTTATTTTTAATCTCATCCATTGCCATGTTTATCAAAGTTTGGTTTGTATTTTGATTTCATATATTGGATAGTTAATTAGTTTATCTTATTTAAGTAGGTTGAATGAGATTTGACTAAAATACATATTAAATTGACGAGAGTCTTTCTTTATTTGATTTAATTTGATTTGATTAGCTTTACTGATCTATGGGTTTGCTTTTGTTTCATCTGATTATTAGTATAATTAAGAAGTGTGTTTAGGTTTATCATTAAATTAAATGGATTTATTTAATTTTTAATTTATTTTTGTTTAGGTTGATGATGTAATTAATGACTTAATGATTTAGGTTTAATTTAAGTTTTGATTAATATTTAATTGCATTTATGTTTGATTAAGTTTAAGTTTAATATGATTAATTTGATTGACTTAATTAGCTTATTTAAGATGTGTGATCAAATTAATTAATAGATTAATTAAGTGTTTGATTTGAATTTGATTTAAAAAGTTAATTTGGTTAATTAAGATGATGGATTAATTCATTATTTTTTCATTAATTAGGTGTTTATTCAATTGGATTACCTTAAGGGTAATTAGTTTAATTAAGAAGTGTGTTTAAGTTAATTATTAAATTAAATGAATATTTATTTAAATTGTAATTTAATTTTATATTTATTTAGATTAATGATGCAATTAATGACTTAATGATTTATGTTTAATTTAGGATTTGATTGGTATTTCATTGCATTTATGTTTGATTAAGCTTAAGTTTAATATGATTAATTTGATTAACTTAATAAGTTTACTTGAGGGGTGTGATTAATTCTTAAATTTAATTAGTGGTTGATTTAACTTAATTTAAGAGTTAGCTTTAATGTAATTTATTTAAATTAATTTGATTCGTTAAGATGATGGATTAATTCATTAAGTTTGCATTAATTAGATGTTTAATTAATTTATTTTGATTAAGGGTAAATAGATTTTTAAATCATTTGATTAATTAAAGGTTTGTTTAATTAGAGATTAATGACTTAATTGCCTACATATGACTTGTTTGATTTGATAGTTTTAATTAAGCATTTACCTAAATTTTGTTGATTAAGGGGTTATCATTGTTATTATCATTTGATTAGATTTAAGTGATTTAATTATTTATTTTTATTTCAATTAAACTTGATTATTCATAATCATAGTTAAGTTTGATTTTCTTCATTTATTATGTTTATTAGATTTCATTCATCTTTGATTTAGTTGTTAGGTTTATGTATTAATGGCTAATTAATCATCTTATTCTAAATAGATAGATTTTTAAATGTGATTTAATCATATCTTAATTAAGTTTATTTTAGCTTTATTTGGTTTAATTTGATTATTATTAAATGATTATATTGAATTGGTTTATTAATCAACTTGATTTTTAGTTTATTTAATGATTAATTAGTTTTATTTTATTTATATTCATTAAGGAGTTTCATATTATTAAGATTCCAGGCTTAGTGTAGGTTTAGTTATAGTAGTTCGACCCATGTTAAAGTTTCTTAGATTTGTTTAATTTTAAGCTTGATTTAAGATTTAATCATTTAATTGAGTTTTATTAACTAAAATAGGTTTAATCATATTTAATTTAATTTCCTCTCATGATGATATTTTTTTGATTTGAGGTTTGATTAATGATTGCTTAAGTGTTATTTCATTTCTGATTTTGATTTGATATTTAAATTATTTTTAGATTATATTTTAATTAATCTCTTAATTGATTAAATTTAATCTTAAGTATTTATTTGGGGTTCATTAGGATTCAGAATATCACATTATTTCCTTAAGAGTCCTAAATATCAACTAAAGTGATTTAAGCCATTTTGAAGATTTTTGTAAATTTCTGGATTTTTTTATAGTTGATTTATTTTATTAAAATAAACAATCTGAACTTCAAAATTTAATTTCTCCCACTCCATAAGTTTTTTTTACATGAGATTTTTTTTCAATTCCTAAAAATTTCAACTCAATCTAATTTATATTTTTAGAGTAATTAATGAAACTTCATTTTCACTAAAACCAAAATTAAGCTTAAACCATTTAGTGGAATTTAAAAATTCTTAATCCTTTGGATTTCTTTTGGGAAGACAAATCCAACGAGCCCTTATTTGTAATTTTTCATTAGGTATTTTATTTTTATGAATTTTCAAAGTTTCATGTAATTTAACTAATTTTTTAAAATAAAAAAAATCTGATTTTTCGACTTAGCATGGTTAGTTTTATATATGGCAACGCAACACGCGCATAGCATGGCACGGTAATGTCGCATGCCACTTGATTTGAGCGGAATCCGCAATAAGTGACCATGATGCGTTTGCTTTAATCGATATCTATGGTCCAAATCGCATCATGAATCTAGAGGCCGATTGCGAGATTGAAGCCGATGATCGCGAATGAATCGGACGTCAAAACTCACCCGCCAATTTGTTCGGGATCGCGATCAACGACGATGAGCCATCATCCAAATAACTGTGGATCGACGCCGCTATCCGGCCGATGAACAAGAAAAAACTGAGGGTATTTTGGAAAAAATAAGAAATTCTAGATGAAAACTTGTCCAAATTGACTCATTTTCACGTTGATTCACACCGGAAAACTTATATTCTCTAATTGGGATGATGTAAAGTATAAAATTTAGGATTATTTAGGATAAATTCCTAAAATCACTCAAATAATTGTCACAAATGAAGGATCCTAAGGTCGGCTACAATTTTTGAAAGTTACTTCACCGGATGATTTTCGGCGGCGGTGATGACTCGAGCCTATTGTTGAGTGGGGGAAGAGGCCTTGGAATGAGCTTGGATCTTCACTTTCACTAATGATGTATTTTCGTGTGGTTTTTCACCTAATCCACCCAATTTTGATGTTTTTGGCTCAAGAGAGGAGGGGAAGTGGTGGCTGGTTGCTCTAGGGAGCTCTTGGGGGCTGAATAGTGGTAGGAGGAAGGGGAATGAAGCCTCATTTTTTCCTCCTTTAATAGTGGCCGAAAATCCTCTTTTTTAAAAAATTTTTTTGCTCCAAAGTGTTATCATTTTGCTTGGGGTGGTTGGGATGGATGATGGATTGATTGAGGACTTTGAATTTTTGCTCCAAAGTCCTCTCTTGCGGACATATGATCAGCTCCTTTGAATGCAAATATTGGGGAGGAGTTAAATGCATGTGATGGGGAGAATTAAATAAGGTTGAGTGGAATCCTATGTGGGAGAGGATCCATGAGGGATTTAATTGGGTTGGAGATCCCAAATGGTGGGTTTGATCAAATGGGTCATGGCTTGGTTTCAAGAGATTTGCAATTTGGGTCATATGGGTCATATCATTTTTTGGTGAGTTGTGATGATAATTGACCAAATAGGTTGACAACCCACCCATTTATGAAACAGTCAAAACTTCAATCTGACCCGAATGATTAAACCATTTAATGATCAAAATTGACTAAAATTGACGGGTCAATTTGAGTCAATTTGGGTTAAGGTCAATTTCGATCAATTTTGAGGGTCAGAGTCAATTTGTTGAGAGTCAAACCATTCTTTTCAAAACTTGAAATTTTTGTCAACCAAACTGATTTTTCAGTGTGGTCGAAGTTGGTTTGGTCCAATTTTGACACCAGGTCATATGGTCATATTGGGTCATATCGAGTTAGGTTGACCAATTGGTCAAATTAGGTCAAATCAAGGCTTAGGTTAGGTTCAAATGATAATTTGAAGAGTTTTAGTATGATTAATTTGATTTAAATTGGTTTAGAATTGATTTTGGCTCATTTGGAATCAAATGGGTCAAATAGGTCAAGTTGACCGATTTAACTAAAATTGGCCAAATCAGCTTGGGTTATGGGTTGATTCATGTTCAATTGGCTAATTGAAGATGAATGTGGTCTTTGGTTTGAATCAATTTGAATTTAATTTGAATTTTGGCTAAGTTGACCCTTTAGGTCAATTTGGGCTAGGTTGAGTTAAGTTGACCAATTAGTCAAATTAGACTCAATTATGGCTTTGGTCAAGTTCAATAATCAAATTGGAATAAACTTGAGCCATTGGTTGCAATCAATTTTGGTTAGATCATGATTTGACCTAATTTGATCCTCTAGGCCAATTTGGGTCAACTTGATCAATGGCCAGTTAGGCTTGGCTCAATTGGTGGTTAAGTCATATTTAAATATTGACTTTGGGTTGATTCAAATCATTAGTTTAAATCAATTTAGTGTATGATGAGTTTTGGCTAGTTTTAGTTCATTTGGGCTAATGGTTGACTTGGTTAAATGACTAAGTTGACTTGGTTTGACCCAATTGATTGATATTGATCATCCTATGGTGATCAACAATCATGGTGGAAGGTTTTGGTGAGCTTGGTTCAATCTAATTTGGGTTGGATTGAAAGTTGGCTCAAATAGGTCCTTTAGGTCACTTTGGGTCAAGTGGACATAAATGTTTAATTGGTTTGATTCGAGTTTAGTTGAACTTATATATGAGCCCTCGATTGAAATATAAATTCAATGGCAATCAATTTGGAGTCTAAGGGATTTTGGCTCATTTGAAATTTTCAAGTAAAAAAGGGCTAGGTTGGATTTGACTTAGGTTGGCTTCGATCTGATTTGTTGATTGTAGGTTTCATTTATATTTGGGTAGATAATTGAATGAATGATTAATTCAAGAGAAAATCCATTAGTTTTGACTTGAAATGGATAGAATTTTAGCTAAGTCCAAAGAATTAGCTTAAAGGGCTTAGATTGGGTTTGGATTTGATTTTGGATATAGTTTTGGTCATTTGAATTTGGATTTCATTTATATTTATGAATATAAATGAAGGAATAATCGATTTATAAAGAAATCAGTTGATATTGATTTGATCTAAAGGGAGTTTTGGCTAAGCTTATGAATATGATTCATATGGCTTAGGAAGGGTCTTGGGATTTGAACTTGATTTTGGGTTTCATCATTCAAGTCAAATATGAATTTGGAATTTGATTTGAATTTAAGGTTTGGTTTGAGATTTGAATATGTGTTTGATTTGAGAAAGTGTATCTAGATTGGGTTTAGGCTATAAGATAGGTGATTTCCTTAAGTCATAAGGCATGGCCTAATCCTATGATTAACCCTTATAAGTCTTTAGGGTTAGGTTAAGTGTTCACTTAATCACTAGAAGTTCTATATGACTAAAGTGCTCTTAGTGTCTACAAGAGTCATAAGTCTAAGAAGAGGAGATTGAGAGTTCACTCCAAAAGTGAGGTTAATAAAAGGACCCCCAATATGTGTGGTGTAACTAACAAGGCACACCACACGTATTGGCGTTGACCGAAATGATCAACAACATCAAGAAAATTGTAAACACTAATGAGAATGATCTATACCTATACCCGAGAGGTAGATAGAATCATGAGCTTAGTGCAATGCAACCTATTTATGCCAAGGGCATAAGAGAACAAGAAAGAATCCACTGGGGATTGAGTACATGAACCTTCCTCTAGGGAAACAGGTTCAAGCTAGCCACTAGGGATATGGATATGAGTTTTCTTATGAGTACAATTTGTTTGGGTGTGTATCCATTGGGGATAAGAATCTATAATCCGATAGGGATCAAGATCAAATTAATTTTAATTTATTTTATTTTAATTGATGTGGAGGCATATCCACTAGGGATAAGAATTTGATTGATTTGATTTGGATTAGACTCCACGTGGGAGGTCATTAATTTGTTATGGCTCCAGGAGAAGGGTTCTAGATTGAGGCATATCCAGGATGTACACTCAATTGAATTTGTTTGATTTAGATCTAGGTTCCAGGGGAGGCTAATTTGATTTCCTCACGGGAGAAATTTGTTCAATATGTTTAATTTGACTCCACTAGAGAGTTTGGTTTTGAATTTATGTTATTAAGGATCCTATCAGTGTGCGATGGACTACATTGAGAAGGAGCCACGGGGGCCTTCGTCTGTCTTAGATTTATAAGTCCAATGGGTTAGTCTACCTGCCATAAGGTAGGACTATCCACCTGTTGCCTTTCTGCAAAAGACTGCACTAAGAAGGCATAGTAGACTTACATCTTCCAAAGTAGGGATCAGCTATTGGGGTGATCTGTCGATGGTGTAATAAATTGAACCCTACCTAAGACAACTACTGAGTGAGCATCGCTGGGGGTTTTCCCCCAACTCAAGAGTAGTCCTGATGATTAATTTGATTTATATTGATTTTATTTGAATTGATTTGATTTAATTTGGTGTGTTATGTTGTGGACCCTATTGGCATGTGATTGATCCACTGAGAAGGAGCTATGTCAGCCTTGACTGTCTCAGATTTACAAGTCCAAAGGGGTAGTCTACTAGCCACAAGGTAGGACTATCTGACCTAAAGGTTGCCTTTCAGTGTGCAACGACTGTACTAGGAAGAAAGCATAACAAACTTTCATCTTCTAAAGTAGGGATTAGCTGTTGGGGTGATCTGTCGATGCGCAACAAATCAATCCCGACCTAGGGTGACTATTTGAGCGAATGCAGTTGTGGACTCATATCGACTCAAGAATAGTCATAATTAATTTAATTTATAGATCTCTGTGCGGATCTATTAAGAAGGAGCTAATATTAGCCTAGATTTATCTTGTTTATAAATCCAAAGGGATAGTCTACTGCAGTAGAACTAACCAACCTAAGGGGTGCCTTCCAGTAATGGTCAAGTTAGAAGAAAGCATGGGGACTCACATCTTCCTGAACAAGAAACCACTGGTGACGGTCACATAACAAATCGGCCAACCTGCGCCGATTTGCAATAATCGTGCTTCAAAGAATGCATAATAGACTTATATCTTTCAATGTAAAGATGACCGCTGGGGTAACTCGTTGGTGGCACAACAAGTTGAACCCGACCTAAGGGCAACTAAAGAGAGTGCCAACTCGGGGACTTATCTCAACTCAAAATAGTCAGGCAATTCCTATAAGGAGTTTTGCTGACAATGTTCTAAAGACCGAATGTATGCTTGGGAAAGGGGCCACTGGGGGCTTGAATTCTTAATCCACAAGTGAAGATATATTTGTTTATTTTATATTTGCATGGACCCTGTTGGTTTGTGAGGGACCACATTGAGAAGGAGCTCATATCATCCTAGTCCTATCTCAGACTTACTAGACCAAAGGAGAATCTGCGTATCCGCTGAATAAATTCTCCAACCACAAGGGTGGTTACTAGGAAAGGAGGACTGTCCAATCCAAAAATAACCAAGGTAGTGTCTAAATGGGGTCGCTAAGGACGTGATCCAAATAGAGTGCCCATAGGGGAGGTGTCGGTATGGGCTTTATCCAAAACCATGTAAAAGGGAGCCTGTAGGTATTGGTGGCCAACTCAAGGAGAAAGCACGGGGACTCACATATGCCAAGAGTGGTGTATCCACGTAGGTCATCGTCAGCATAACAATAACCAACCAACCTAAGGTTCCCATCAGTTTGCGACAATCAATTTAGAAAGAAGGCGTGTAGGCTTACATCTCTTTAAAGAGAAACTCGTGATATCGCCTTCGATAGGGCTATCCAACCTAGGGTGACTTAAGCGAGGGTCTGTGAAGGACCAAACCAAAGTGAAGTAGTCGAGGAAAGGAGCCACCGGGACTTATCATAAACCTCAAATATACTCAACTCAGGTAATGATGCTAGTTCAAGAAGAAAGTGTGTAGGCTTTCTTACATCAAATAAAGTCAACATGAGGTAGCTTATGCTACGAGTGAGGCCTAACTAACAAGGTGCTCATGGGTTTGCAATGGTCAAGTTAGAAAAGCATGGGACTCACATCCTCGACAAGTGAACACTGGGTGACACTAGTGCAGCGTTCCGACCTAGAGCAGCTAATGAGTGAGTGCCACAGGGGACTTGCTCCACATCAAAATAACCCGAGACAAAAGATACATGTTTGTTTGTATGTGAAAGAAGGAATAGGATGCCGCTTTTTTTTACACCTATCCTAAACTGTCAAGAATGGATGAAATGGTACCATAGGAAATTACTCCACCAAAAGGATATCATTTTGGTTCTCTTACACCTAACTTAGTTGTACTAGTCGAAATAGAATACCTATTGGGTTCTCTTACACATATCCTAATAGCACTAGAGGATCGTTTGCAATTTGTGTTTGTGTTGTGGAGGGATATGATGCCTCTTGGGTTCTCTTATACCTACCCTAAACATGTCATGGTGGATTCGCAAGCGAAATATACTTCTAACACATAAGAGATGAAATTTGATATGAAAGAAGTTTTATTAATAATTATTTTCAAATAAGATTTATGGATAGTATTTCTTTAAGTTGAACCCATTGATTGGAAGCATGGGGTGCTCTCCTTTATAATTTATGATTTGATAAGATCCACCTTTGTAGGCCTTCTCTATGGCATAAGGGCATTCCCAAGTGTGTTCAAACTTGCCTCCCATCTTTCGACGGGCAATAATTAGTCTTCTTAGAACTAAAATAAGCTCTCCTACTTCAAAAGCTCTAAGATGAACCAACTTGTTGTGAGCTTGAATTATTTTGACTTTGTATAACTCGAGGTTCTAGCATGCCCAGAGGCATCTCTCCTCCAAACCTTCGAGCTCTTCCAACCCAACTTGCATTCCGCCCATTGTGATTTTACTAACCCGCTATTCTTAGTGATGGGAGTTGGACTTCTAATGGTAGAACGGCTTCGGACCCATACACTAAGGAGAACGGGGTGGATTTCGTTGGAGTTCTATAGGTGGTGTTGTATTCTCACAAGGCTTCAACCAACTGTTCATGCCATTGTCATTTGTTGTCATCTAGTGTCTTCTTCAATATTTGAATGAGAGTTTTGTTGAAGGCTTCTACTAACCCATTTTCCCTTGGATAGTAGATGGTAGAGTATCTCCAATCTATGTTATGTCTCGAACAAAGCTATTGATTTTAGTGCTCTTGAATGCAGTACCATTATCAGATATAATTCATCGAGGCACCCAAACCTATATATGATATGGTTCTAAAAACGGAGCACATGCCGAGCGTGACCTCTCGAGTGGGATTGCCCACTTGGAAAAGTATTCGGCGTAGAATGAATCGGTGACCCTTGGAAGAAGGAGGATCGATCGGACCCACTACTTGGTACCCCAACACTCAAATGGCCATGAGGCCAATGATGATGTAGAATGTTGGGTGGTTGATGTAGGACCACACGTACCGCATTGGTGGCATCACCTAGCCATCTACATCATTGAAGGCCGAGTATCCTAATCTTGGCTTTCATCTTTGGACCAGATTGATGTGCTCCACATAAACCTGAGTATACCTCATGATCCTACTTTATGCTTATCGTGTGCAACCACATATGATCAAGGATTGCGATAAGGTGCATCCATGAGAGCATAGGAAAGGGCTCTGCTTCACCTAGTGTGTGATTTCTCTTGAGGTAGTTTGCCTATATTTAAATAATCCATGAATGGTTGCCCAATGACTCCCTTTTTTGGCAATGGAAACCTCCCCTTCAAGAGAGAATCTCTCGATGAGTTTAGCATCAATAAGGGATAAGACTTGTCTATTTTGGACCCTTATTAGAATGGACTCATCTTTTGGACATGCCAACTCTTTGGCAAGGTTGGCTAATGCATCTACTACATCCTTTTCTCGAGGAATCTTGTAGATGATAACCTTTGGGATTTGGGCCAACAACTCTATGATATACTTGTGGCAATAATGGAGCTTAGGCTTCAAAACCTTATAAGACCCAGCGATTTGGTTGATGATTAACTAAGGATCCCCAAAGATGTTGATACTCTGGATGCATAGTATAATGACTAACTCTAAACCTGCAATCAAAGCCTCATATTCAGCTTCGTTGTTGGTGCATGATTGGATAGATGATATGAGAATCTTATCACATCGCGGTCTAGAATTTGGAGAACTATTCTTACCCCGCCTTCCTTAAGATAGTAAATTGTGATTCTTCTCCTCTTTGAGAAGAAGTCGCACCATCAAAATATATCTCCTAGAATCGAATGCTAGTGTCCCCTAAGTTCATGATTTGTTCATCGGGAGGTCATCACTAAGAGAATCAACAGAAGTGTGTTGCTAAAGAAATGCTGCTTGTCCTTTCACCGCACAGAGGGGTACAAATGTGATATCAAACTATGATAAAATCATGGACCACCGCACCAACCGTCCGGTTAACGTTGGTCATGTCATGAGATATTACAATGGATTGATCCTAAAGATCAGATTTACCTTATGAGAAAGCATGTAGTGTCATAACTTTTAGGATGCAAAGATTAAAGCTAGATAGTGCTTTTCAATAGGTGGGTAGTTTGCCTCAGCAGGGATTAGATGACGATTGAGGTAATAGAGAGCATTTTCTTTCCCTTCGTCATTGGCTTGGGCCAACAAAGCGTCAAGGGAGTCATCTAATGCAGTGGTGTAGAGGATCAACATTTTCCTGGGATATGCTAGAACTGGCGGTGTCATGAGGTAATGCTTGATGTCTTCAAAAGCATCCTGACACTTATCATCCCACTTGAACTTGACATCCTTTTTGACAAGTGTTGATAATGGTTGGAATCTTCCTAATAAGTTGTATATGAAGCATCTTAGATACGCCAACCGCCCTTGGAATGATCTGAGTTGAGTTAGACTTTTAGGTGGTGGCATTTCTAAGATAGCCTTGATCTTCTCCGGGTTGATTTCAATTCCCTGGTGTCGGACAATAAACCCAAGGAATTTTTTTAAAGCTACTCTGAATGCACACTTTAGGGGGTTCATTTTGAGGTTGTATTATCATATCCATTCGAAAACCACCTCAAGTTAAAGAGATGGTCTTCCTTTTCTTTATTTTTGATAACGAGATCATCGACGTAGCATTCAACTTGATGATGAATGAGTTCTTTGAAGATTTGAGTCATGGCTCCGCTGTATGTGGCACCGCATTTTAAGGGAAAGGCATGACCTTATAACAATAAATTCGACGGTTCAAAAAGTAGTTTCTTTCATCCTCGGGGGCCATCTTGATTTGGTTGTAGCTAGATGACCCATCCATAAAGGAGAATACTGCATGAGATGAGGCAATGTGCAACATTAATTTTGGTATAGGAAGTGAATATTCATCCTTAGGACATACCTTATTTAGATCCCTATAATCAACGCATATGTGAATTTGGCCATTCTTTTTCTTAACTCGGATGACACTGGCTAACCAGCTAGGATATTTTTCTTCCCTGATAAAGCCAGCATCGATCAATTTCTTGATTTTAGAAGTGACCAGCTATTCAATGTGTAATCGCATGCATTTAGGAGCTTGCTTAATAGGGTTAGAATTAGGTTCTATTGGTAGTTTATGGACTACTACGTGAGGAGATAAACCAGGCATTTCTTTATAACTCTATGCAAAGCAATCCTTAAACTCAACTAGTAGTCTAACTAAGTCATTGGTTTCTTCTTCATTCAATAAAGAGCTGATGTATGTCGGACGTGGATTGTCTTTAGTTCTCAAGTTGATTTTGTTGAGCTCATCAATGGTTGATCTGATCTCTTCTTTGAACTCTGGCGGTGCATCTCTAACTTCAGGCTCACTTGGGTCATCTGAAGTTTCTAAACATACCTCCTCATAAGAGTTAGCATGATTTGAGAAGAACCTATCAGACTACAAATGATTTATGATGACTAGGCAATGGTTGTCATCATCAACTGGTCCCACTATGCCAAATCCTAGTCCTGGTCTTGATTGAGGATGTTTGGTTTGGTTGTCCCATAGCCTTTCAAAGTAGTCTGACCTGTGTTAAGACCATGTATGTGAGATTAATCCCTTCTTTGCTAAGTTAAGAACACAAGACGAGTACCAATCAAAAGGAAATTCTATTAAATCTTTATATTAATCATCCTCAAAGTTCTATATCGGCTTCTTGACTTGAGGATGATGCTTCCACAAAAATCTTTTTGAATTGACATCTGTGGATGACTTGGGGGCCTCCTTAACTACTAAACCTTCAACTTTATGGGAAGAAAGTGAGGTTAGAGCTAAAGTTTCCAACTGCTGCCTGACTGTTCTACATAATAGTGATTCAGATATATTCATGCTTTGCTTGGAGGCCTGGTCTTCATCATTGTCTAGCTTGAATGTCACCTTCAAAGGGACCCATTAAGAGGGGTTAATCAGTGTGCTAACCACATGAGACTCATCCTTTGAACTGGACTCTAAGTCTATGTGGATAGGGTACTCCGAGCGACATATACTACCGGTTGGTCACCAAGAAGGAGGTCTTCCACCCTAGAACTACCTCTAGATTTCTCCTCTTCCTGGGTCGAGTCATCCTACCCATGTGTTCATATGGAGGAACAAATTGTAGAATCTAACATCCGCTCTACCTCTTCCTGTCTATTCTCGCCACTTGCATTTTATTTTCTCTTCCTTTTTTTCTTTTTTTTCTTTTCTTTTTTCTTTTCTTTTTTCTTTTATTTCATTTTCTTTTATTTTTTAACATTCACCAAGCTCACAAGAATAAACTTTTTGATTTGGAGGAAGATAGTAGGTTGCATCCTCATATATTTTGACTTCTCTAACTGAGAATGGCTCAAGTCTCCTTTTACACAATACTCGATTCCACCTCTTCTGAATTTGATGTACTAGTGCGAAGAAGATAAAATCATATTGTTTGCATGTATCCATGACCTACCGAGCAAAGCAGTGAAAGATGTATCTGAATCTATTATGTAGAACTTGGCTTCTATCTTTCAATCATCTATCTCTAGTAAACACTATGGAGCCCAAAGCCCTCTCGCCTTATTTGTTGAATCCTCTCATCATCTCCTCGTGAGTTTGGAGATATCGATCCTCAAGTAGTAAAGAATTTTAGACTCATAATGTTCATCGATGCACCTTGATCAACTAACCTTGGAGAGTCTAATCTGTCCACTATGATGTAGGGGACTGAGTGCTGTCCCTAAAAGAAGGTCTTCATTTATGAATGTAACACCATGAGCTTCTCTTGAATAACATACCTCCTCTCTAATAACGGTCAGCTAAGCTAAGCATATTTTTGGATCAAGAAGAGCTTTGATCAATGACTCCCTCATCTCTTTGGATAAGACAAGGGCATCATATATGCTTAATTTAGCTGGCAACTTTCTTAGGTGAGCGAGGATATTGTAGTCAACTCTGGGCTGATCCTCCACAAGCATATCCATGGGTGGAGCATCCTGTGGAGGGGCTTCTTCATCACTAGAACTAATGACTTATTTACCCTTATCCTGAGGTGCTACCCTAGGAGGTAGAACTTTGACACTACGGTGGTTGACTTCAATGACTTCAAGAGATGATTTAGTGGAAAGTTCTACCAACTCATCAGGTTCACCTACAGATTCTCCTATGGGATCATCAGAGTCTGATGACTCCAAATCAATCTCAATGGGTGAACCCGAATGATTTAGAATAGAAAATCCATTACTAATTCAAAAAATGAATGATCGAAACTAGAGTTATCATTATTATTTCATAGATTGGAGAATTTTTGAGAGGAATAAAATTAAAAGCATCAGAAGTGGACAATATGTAAGTGAAAGCTTTCTTCATTGATTTCTTCTTAGATGGAGGAACATGATAGAAATCTAATAAAGTAAGCGGGGTATGGGATTTAGTGCCCTTGTCCACTGATACAATGCTCCTATTGGTAGAAGAGGAGCTAATGGAGGAAGAAGTAGTAGCTGCAATGGTGGATTGAGTGCTGGACTCGGACGCTGGTTATGCTACTATGCTATCTCGGGCAAGTAAGGTGGACTACTGCTGGTACTGCTAGGTATCTACCTCCTTCAAGTTATCCTTATCAACTTGAAAACCTTCCTTAGAGTTGGAGGTTTGAGCTACTTTAGGCACTTGCAAGGGTAACTTTCTGATTTTAGAGATGATTTTCTTGAGGTTCGGGATAGGGAGATATCCTAACCTTCCTCTATCTTAAAAAGATCGCTTGTATCCCCAAGGATTATCCTAACAGAACTAGAGGGTTGTTCTAGTAAATATTTCTTAGGGATGATAATGACACCTGACTTGTAGCTATGCTCAAGTCAATCCTTGAAGGTAAAGTAATCTTCTAGGACATGACCTAGCATACGGTGGTAGGGGCAAAAGTTTGGATCATGACTCTTGCCCACATCGTCCAACCTCCTAGGCTCTAATAACTGAAAATTATGCTTCTTTAAGAGGTTCTTAAAGATCTTCCTAACTACCTCCCTCTTGAATGAATAAGGCTTATTTAATTTATCAGCAAGAGAGTAGTAAATGGTAGCTACGTGGTGGATGGGAGTATGAGTGTGGATGGGACGCGTGGATGGGATATTGCAAGGTGGTGGTGGAGGCCACCGTGATAACCGAGGTGAGATATGGCCAGAGGTGGCAAAGGAGGGTAGAGGAGGTCTGTGCTCGAGGCTTGCTGAACCTTGGCTCCTTCCCCTTGTCAAGTGTTGTGACTACGTCTGGCTTTTTCTCAAATGCCTTCTATGGTTTGGGCATGATTGATCTTGAAAGGTAACTATTTGACCTCTCCTTGAAGACTAGTCATCTTGTTGATTAATTTCTTAAATATCTTAATGGTAAACCCTTTACGCATGAAGGCGACCTGACCATAAATATTATTGAGTAGAATTTCAATGGCATACTGTTCAAATAGCTATGGTTCGCATTTCATACTTAAATTACACCATCTAAGAATGTAATCAACAAGGGACTCACCAGGGTGTTATTGAGCTACAACAAGATCGCCCACGGTTACCCTTTACTGAGCTCTAGAAAATCACTTAATAAAGAGCTGCTCCAACTCAACAAAGGTCTTCTCTGAACCATTAGTTCAGCATACCAATCAAACATGATGCCTATCAAACTACTAATGAAGAGATGAAATAAAAGTGCATCGTTACTACCGGCATTGCAACATCTGGCTCTGAAGTGTGCTATGTGCTGACGAGGGTTCCCACTGTCATCAAAAATTTTAAAGGAAGGAGGCACAAAACCCTTAGGATATTGGACACCATCAAATTTCTCCAGGTAGGGTCTACCCTTTGGAATAGATGAGCTACCTCGGGCTTATGCCAACACATCCTTCACTTGGTGCTCCACCAATTGTTTGATATCTTTTTCTTGCATGGAGGAGTTGTCCACCACCTTCCTATACAAGCTACCACTATCTTGATCTACTAGAGAAGTGCTTTTGGGCTAATCTAGGACATGCACTAACTTGAGATGATCTATCTCTATCGGTATATGCTGTGGTACTGAGGCCTTGTTTTGAAGTGCATGGAAGGCTGCTAACAAGTCTTCCATCCTCTTCTCCATCCAGTTGATCTGATCATCCTTTTATTTAAGCTGCTGACGAAGGTGTTGGGTTGAATGGATGGCATCATCTTCCTCAACCGCAATACCTTCCTGACTATGTTGATCTCTATGAAGGGAGCTCTTAGTATCGACCATGTGGATCCCAGTTGAATTCTCAAGGAGATCATCATCATATGGATCAAAGCTGACCTTTCCCACCTCATAATCTGATTGGTCACTTCCTAGAAGCTCTCTTCTCGTATTGCGCCGTAATCTCATCGGGAACGATCTAACCGCGGTATAAATATGCATCCGATTGTGGAGGTCGTGCTCATGAGATGCACCTAACAATGCCTATCACTATAGTGCTGGCTCTATGAGGGTCATGATTGCTGGAAGAGACATACTCATGGATGTTTATGGGTGGAGTAGTGTCCCTAGGAAGATCCACTGCCATGGGGACTGCAGAACTATCCCCTTCCCCTTCTACAGCTGTTGCTGTCACTGCCTCTAATGGTGGTGGTGATGCGACTACGATGCTATGGGGTCGCCACTCCTTCTTCACCAAGAATGAAGTAGGAGGTCAGTAGGGAACTCGCCTCACCTCGGGAGTAGATGAAGTGGGATCCTTTGGCCAACCTAATCACCAATGGAGCTTTCTCCCTGATGTTACCTTATGCCTTTGTAGGCATGGATGGAGGGACAAACAGTGATGGTGGGCGAGGAGTGGATCGTGGTGGAGACAACACCGCTCTACCTCATCAGGCTTTTCCCTGGGTGAGTAAAACTATATTGTCGGCCCAGTAGCTCGATGACTCGAGAATCACTAGAGAGGCTTTTCTTGCAAACCTATCACTCCCCTCGTGACAAGCTACCCGTGCCTTTGATGCTCTATTACTATGAATGCTCTTGGTAACACTCCTGGGGATGATAGACCTCAAGTTAAATAATGTAGCAAACTTGAACATCTATGTACCCTGCCTACCTAACATAATACTATATGTAGATCGACATAGGACTTCCTCTTGTACTTAGTAGGGTCTGGTATGTAGATAAATGCCTATCCTATTCTCTATCCATCGAGAGGGAGGAAACCTCTAGTCAATGTGGAAACCTCCGGGGGAACCTTCTATAATGTGGAACATCTATCTCTGCGATCATGGTGTCGCTTGGTTTATGACTTGCATCACCAGGCGTGGCCGAGTAATGTGGTGTAAGAGCTAGATCCTACCTCAAAGGTAGGGTAGGCTATCTATGATGCCAGGATAGCCTTCCCCTTAGAGGGGACCATCATGGAGGTGCTAGCACGCACCCGAGTGGTTGTGGGAACAACTGACTGAGCAGGAATTGGACTGACTGGAGAAACCTCAACTGCTTCCTCTTCGTGAAGGAAACTCAGTCAGGTCAATCGTGATGATGGCTGCCACCACGCCCCTTAACAGAGTGAGGGTCGCCCCCTCACAAGTGATGCGGGCTCCCTCAAATCCTCGGCCAAAGTACACTAGAGTGGGGAGGGAGGCTACCGATCCGTGGCCAAATCCATCCCAAGAAAAGGAGAAAACAAACTGAGACCATGTCTACCGCAAAAAGACCGCACTAACTAATCTGAATGTCTCATTTATTGAAATATAACTTGTATCAAATTTTATCCTTGATATTTGTTCCACAAGTAAGTTTGAGTTTTGAACCCACACTCAATTCAAATATGTTAAGTGGGTTCATTGGAGAGATTTGGATATTGAGGAGAGTCTTCCATTTGATTTCGATTTAGAACCCATACTCAACCGGTTTAGTGGGTTAGGTGGGGTTCTAAAATTTGAGGAGAGATTTTCTTGAAGATATTTGTGTTTTGTGCATCTTGTTTGAAAATATTGATGATTTGAAAGAACCTCTATTTAGCAAACTTGAGTATGCTAAGAAGAGGTTGTGATTGTGTTTAATTTTTTTATTTTGTTTTTTTTTGTAGAATGTCTTTGCTTGCAAAGATTTGTTTGTGTAATATTTTGATTTGAAAATGGGGCTTCTTACTTAACAAAATTGGTATGTTAAGTAAATACCACATGTGTTTGATTTGTGCTTTATGATGAGACTTTCACTTAACAAATTTGGTATGCTAAATGAAAGTCAAATGTGATTGTGAGATAGATTTGCTTTTCTTTGAAGATGGGAGTCCCACCTAACAAATTTGGTATGTTAAGTGAAAGCCCCAAATGTGTTTGAGTTATGTTTATTTTTTTTTTGAGAATGAGACTCTTACTTAACAAATTTGGTATGTTAGGTGAAAGCTCAAGTGTGGTTTGACATGAAAAATTGGATCCTTATTTAACAAATTTGGTATGTTAAAATATGGATCAAATGTGTGTTGAAAAGAAACCCTCACTTAACAAATTTGGTATGTTAAGTGAAAGTTAAATGTGTTTATGATTTTGAAAATGAAACTCTCACTTAACAAATTTGGTATGTTAAGTGAAAGTCAAATGTGTTTATGATTTTGAAAATGAAACTCTCACTTAACAAATTTGGTATGTTAAGTGAAAGTCAAATGTGTTTATGATTTTGAAGATGAAACTCTCACTTAACAAATTTGGTATGTTAAGTGAAAGTCAAATGTTTTTATGATTTTGAAAGAAAAGAACTTATTTAACAAACTTAGGTATGTTAAATGGAGTTCAATTTGTTCTTATGATTTTCGTGGGGTTCTCATTTGACATACTTGGACATGTCAAATGAGCTAAATGTGTCTTGAAGTCCAAGACTTTGGCAAGAAGGAGTTCTATCGTGACAAATGCAAATGGTGTCAAATAGAATTTTTTTTACCTTCTCCAAGGGAAGGGGAACTCCCATTTAACAAATTGGGTATGTCAAGTGGGGTTCAAATATGTCTTGACTCTTTGTGTGTATGATTTATTGCTTTTGAAAAGAGGAAAAACTTCAAGTCTAGCACATGTGAAGTATGCTAAGTGGAGTTTCAATTTTATATCATGATTTTACTCAAAAATAGAATCTCCATCCAACAAATTTGAGTGTGTGGGATGGGGATAGCTATTTCCAAAGAAAATGTGCTTTTGAAAAAGACATTAAAATGGTTGATTTTGATTTTGAAAAGAACCTCCATGTAACAATCATAGGATTTGTTAAACGAGGTTTGGTTATATGTGTTTTGTGCCTTTTTTGAAAATTTCTTACAAATTTTGTGAAAAGATCTCTTATTATGGATTTTGAAAAAGTGCTTTTGGAAAGACATGTTATTTTAGAAGAGTTTTATTTTCTTATTGTTCATGGGATGAACCTTGCCTCACCAGGGATGGTGAAGAGGTTCTTAATTTTGGTCATCTCCTTGTTTGATTAATTTTAATTTTCACCTATTGGGGAACCAATAGGGATTTTAAGACCTACATGAGGTCCTAAAACCTAAAGGATGTTGGAGCTTTGCTTAAGGATGAAAAGTGCCAATGGAAAGAATGATAGTCTCAGCCTATATAAAATATAAGTCCACTATCATGCTTGAGATAATAATTTCTACTAAAGATGGAGAGAGGAACCATCCCTGAGTCTAGAAAAATTTATGTTTATTTTGAGATGGGACACCATGCAGATCTTACTTATTGAAGTGATCGGTACGACATTAAGGAATGATGTACTCAAAGATAGAAATCACCACCCTATAATGGACCTAATCACCTAATAAGGACTCCTAAGGCATGATGGGTCTTCGAATATACCAGAGATCTTTCCCTACTTTACATGGAAAAGTAAAGTAGGGTTTATTTTAAGTCGTTCATTAAGTTCTCTATGGAGGCAAGCCCCATAGTTAATTACATCATATCTAAGAATGAGAATTCCTTAAGAATACTCGATTAAAATACAATTAGGGTCTCCAAAGATTTCAAGGTTAAGACTATCAAAGGATTGGCTATTTTAGAAAATCAAATGGGATAGATCAAGGAGAAGACTTTTGGAATCCAAAGGAGAAAGTAGAAATGCTCATGATACTAGGAGCCTAGTGAGCATTCCAATCTACCTATAATTGGGCTTTATATTTTGAAATTAAAGAGAGTTAATTATTTGAGTTGACATTTTATTAGATTGTTATAATTCCACATAAGATTGTGAAAATGCCTAAGAGGTGATGATTTATGCTTGTAGCCCAAAGGAAACAATAATCAGATCCTAAATCTAGGAGTGAGCCAAAGCACAACCTAAATCTAAGAAAATGGGTATATGGTTTACCTCCACAAGAGAGAATAAACCACCCTTTATTGCCACAGAGTGGCGCCCTAACTCCTCCTATGCTTTAAATCCATGTAGGCAAGTCTTATGCTTTGCAAGATATTAGGTTATTTAGAAAGGAGACTAAGTCCTTAAACTCACTCCCTAAGAGACTAGAGTATGAGTGATATGAATTCATGACTTAATCTAATGCAAATTTTATCAAATTTATTTGATTCTTTTGGATTCTTTATTTTTGACACAAGCTATGGGATTTTATATGGGACAAATCAAAAGATAAAGGTGGTGTTCATCCATCAAAGGCTCTCTCAAATTAAGCCTTTATTCTCTAGCACAGATGGAAGCCTCCTCTTAACAAGAGTGGAAGAATATGACATGCATGATACTATACATTCATTCATCCAACTAAGGGGTTGCTAAAAAGTTTATTATCTTGATTTAATTCTTAGGCTTTTATGTAAGGTTATGAGTTATTTTAAAATTTTAATTTGTTAATAAAAAAAATTAATTTCATCCTAAGAGCCTACCGCATCCGTGCCACACATTCAAACATCAATCATAAAGAAACTATGAAAGCATGTTGTTCTAATAATCTAAACACAACATCAAATAATTTTATAGACTAAAAAGAATAAAAGGCCAAGTCGGGTTTTTCCAAAAAAGAAAAAAAGATGGGTAGCCGAATCCCCTTATACAACCAGATTATAAATAATACATGTTATGGGGGTCTTCTTTTCTTCATTTCTTCTTCTCTTTCTTTTGATTTGCTAAAGGCATCACAGGCACCCTGTGGACTAAGCCTTGCCACTACTCATCCTAA
Organism: Cymbidium sinense; assembly: GCA_021442155.1. Classification (NCBI taxonomy): domain Eukaryota; kingdom Viridiplantae; phylum Streptophyta; class Magnoliopsida; order Asparagales; family Orchidaceae; genus Cymbidium; species Cymbidium sinense. Next base: position 77,128,013 of record CM038228.1, on the reverse strand, counting down.
TCCCCATAACACTAATCCTAATTCCTAATGCAAAATTATATTAAAAATAGAAAATCTAGTAAAATTGCAAAATAACTAAATACACACCATACAACCTAAGCTTATATGAATACTGGATTTACCACACATGGGTAACCAATCCCTCCCCTATGAGTTATGCTTGGGGCTAGCAACCTCACAATAAAACATTTATATTTTATTACAACGGCCCTTAAGCACAACCCCTAAAAAATATGATTAGGCTAATCACGACATCCACTAACATACACACAATATCTACTTAAAATATTACATCATAATAAAAAAAGATCATACATACATCAATTAACCTTAGCACTAGAAGTGAGACTTAGTATTATAATGTGGGTGTATAAAACTTGTGTGGACTTTACTCTTCTTTAGTTTAAGTTTCAATTTGGAGTTCGAATTTATTTAAATTTTACCTTTGGGTGATTTCAATTTAAATAATTTAATGATTTATTTTTCATATTTTTTATTTCACTTTTATTTGGTTAAAATGATGTTTAGGTTTTTGAAGAGAAAAGGAAATTTGTTTGATAGAACTCACCTATTCTAACTCCTAAAGAGTCTACTAAGGTCCTCAAGTATCTTAATTAGCCCATTTGAATTTGTGTAATTCATTTGATTTGATTTGATTTAGAGTTTAGAATTTGAGTTTTGAAATTTTCATGTATTTGATTGATTAATTTTGGATTGAATGTGTTGATTTAATTAAATATTGATAATTCAATATCCTTAATATCTAATGAAGTTTAAGTTTGTTTAAATCCATGTGTTTTTTGATTGATTAATTCTAGATTATATATTTTGGTTTAATTAAATCTTGATAATTCAATATCCTTAATATCTAATGAAGTTTTAGTTTGTTTAAATCCATGTGTTTTTGATTGATTAATTTTAGATTAGATGTTTTGGTTTAATTAAATCTTGATAATTCAATATTAATATATAATTCTTTTCTTTTATAGTTTTGATTTTAATTATTTACCATGGTTTATTTATTTGTAATTTGAGATTAGATTATTTGAAACTTTATTTTGATTTTAATTGAGTTTGATTCTTTGTAGATTTTATTTTAATCTCATCCATTTGTCATGTTTATCAAAGTTTGGTATGTATTTTGATTTCATACATTGGATAGTTAATTAGTTTATCTTATTTAAGTAGGTTGAATGAGATTTGATTTGATTACATACTAAATTGATGAGAGTCTTTCTTTATTTGATTTAATTTTATTTGATTAGCTTTATTGATCTATGGGTTTTCTTAGGTTCCATGTGATTATTAGCATAATTAAGAAGTGTGTTTTTAGGTTTATCATTAAATTCAATAAGGATTTGTTTAATTTTTAATTTGGTTTTATATTTGTTTAAGTTGATGGCGTAATTAATGACTTAATGATTTAGGTTTAATTTAGGTTTTCATTAATATTTAATTGCATTTATGTTTGATTAAGTTTAAGTTTAATATGATTAATTTGATTGACTTAATTAGCTTATTTAAGATGTGTGATCAAATAATTAGTAGATTAATTGTGTTTGAATTTGATTTAAAAGTTAATTTGGTTCATTAAGATGATGGATTACTTCATTGGTTTTCATTAATTGGGTGTTTATTCAATTGGATTAGCTTAAGGGTAATTAGTTTAATTAAGAAGTGTGTTTAAGTTAATTATTAATTTAAATAAAGATTTATGTAATTTTTAATTTATATTATATTTATTAATTAAATTAATGACTTAATGATTTATGTTTAATTTAGGATTTGATTGGTATTTTGTGTTTGATTAAGCTCAGTTTAATATGATTAATATGATTAACTTAATTAGTTTACTTGAGGGATGTGATTAATTATTAAATTTAATTAGGGGTTTGATTTAAGCTTAATTTAAGAGTTAGCTTTAATGTAATTTATTTAAATTAATTTGATTCATTAAGATGATGGATTAATTCATTAAGTTTGCATTAATTAGATGTTTAATTAATTAAGTTTGATTAAGGGTAAATAGATTTTAAATTATTTGATTAATTAAAGGTTATTTAGAGATTAATGACTTAATTACACATATGACTTGTTTGATTTGATAGTTTTAATTAAGCATTTACTTAAATATTATTGATTAAGGGGTTATCATTGTTATTATCATTTGATTAGCTTAAGTGATTTAATTTTTATTTCAATTAAACTTGATTATTCATAGTTAGGTTTGATTTTCTTCATTTATTTTGTTTATTAGATTTCATTCATGTTTGATTTAGTTGTTAGGTTTATGTATTAATGGCTAATTAATCATCTTATTCTAAATGGATTGATTTTTAAATGTGACTTAATCATATCTTAATTAAGTTTACTTTAGCTTTATTTGGTTTAATTTGACTAATGTTGAATGATTATGTTGAATTGGTTTGTTAATCAAATTGATTTTTAGTTTATTTAATGATTAATTAGTTTCAATTTATTTATATTCATTAAGGAATTTCATATGATTATGATTTCATGCTTAGTGTAAGCTTAGTTATACTAGTTTGACTCATGTTAAAGTTTCCTATATATGTTTAATTTTAAGTTTGATTTAAGATTTAATCATTTAATTAAGTTTTATTAACTTAAATAGGTTTAATCATATTTAATTTAATTTTCTCTAAGGATGATATTTTTTTGATTTGAGGTTTGATTAATGATTACTTAATTGTTATTTCATTTTGATTTTGATTTAATATTTAAATTATTTTTAGATTATATTTTAATTAATTCTTTAATTGATTAAACTTTAATCTTAAGTGTTTGTTTGGGGTTCATTAGGATTCTAAAATCACATTATTTTTTTAAGTCTTAGATATGTCAATTGAGATGATTTAAGCCATTTTGAAGATTTTTGTAAATTTCTGGATTTTTTTTTGATTTATTTTATTAAAATAGACAATATAAACTTTAAAATTTAATTTCTCCCAATCCAAAAGTCATTTTTACTTGAGATTTTTATCATAGGTGTGCTTTAACTTTAGTTTCAATCCCTAAAAATTTCTATTCACTCTGATTTATATATTTAAAGTAATTAATGAAATTTTATTTATCCTAAAACCTAAATTAAGCTTAAACCATTTAGTAGAATTTGGAAATTTATAGTTCTTTGGATTCCTCTCAGAAAGACCAATCCTACGAGCCTTTATTTGTAATTTTTCATTGGGTATTTTATTTTTTAATTTTCAAAGTTTCACATAATTTAAGTAATTTTTTAAAATAAAAAAATCTGAATTTTTTACTTAGCACCGCGTCGGCGCAATGTGGCACCACATGGCATTATGTGTAATTGATGTCACACGGGCCAGCTGATTTGCTGCCTCATCGTGTTGAGGAATCGCGTCAAGGTGAGTGATTGCGATGTGCGGTTTGCTCTGGACCGTCCCATCACAGATCAGATGGTCAAAATCCCATCCACCGATCTAGAGGCCAGGATCACATGATCGAGATGTGAGCCGTCCGATCGCACTAATCGTGGGATCGGATGGTCCAAAATACACCACATATCTAAAGGTGGATCTCGAACCATGGGATGGGATGTACAAAAAAAAAAAGGGTATTTTGGAAAAATAAGAAATTCTAGGTGAAACTTATCCAAATGGACTCATTTTTGCATCGATTCACACCAAAAAACTTATATTTCTAATTGGGATGATATAAAGTATAAAATGCAAGATTATCTAGCATAAATTCTTAAAATCATGTAAACAATCGTTACAAATGAAGGATCCTAAGGCTCGTCATGATTTTTGAAAGTTACCTCACTGGGGATGATTTCTGGTGGCGGTGATGACCCGAGCACGCTAATGAGTGGGGGAAGAGGCCTTGAAATGTGCTTGGATCTTCACCTTCACGTCAAAATGATGTATTTTTTGGTGTTTGTCATTTCCTCGTCGAAATCCACTCAGATGTTTTTGGATCAATAGAGGTGGGAAACTGGTGGCTGGTTACTTTGGGGAGCTCTTGGGGGCTGAATAGTGGTAGGAGAGGAAGAGGAATGAAACCTCATTTTCCCCTCCTTTAATAATGGTAAAATCTCTCTTTTTTGAATTTTTGGCTCCAAAGTGTTGTAATTTTGCTTGGGGTGATTGAGATGGATGATGAATTGATTGAGGACTTTGGATTTTTGCTCCAAAGTCCTCTCTTACTATCATATGATCAACTCCATTGAATGCAAAGATTGGGGAGGAGTTAAATGCATGTGATGGGGAAAATTAAATGTGGTTGGGTGGAATCCTATGTGAGAGAGGATCCATGAGGAATTTAATTGGGTTGGGTTGATTTTGGTCTGATCCCAAATGGGTTTGGGTCAGTTTGATCAACAATGGGTCATGGCTTGTTTAAGGGATTTGGCTCAATGTAGTCATATGGGTCATATTGGGTCATATCAGGTTAGGTTGACCAATTGGTAAAATTGGGTCAAACCAAGGCTTAGGTTAGGTTCAAATGATAATTTGAAGAGTTTTTGTATGATTAATTTGATTTAATTTGGCTTAGAATTGATTTTGGCTCATTTGGAATCAAATGGATCGAATGGGTCAAGTTGACCAATTTGACCAAAATTGGCCAAAATTGAATTAGGTTATGGGTTGATTCATGTTCAATTGGCTAATTGAAGATGAATGTGGTCATTGGTTTAAATCAATTTGGATTTAATTTTAATTTTGGCTAATTTGACCCTTTAGGTCAATTTGGGCTAGGTTGGGTCATGTTGACCAATTGGTCAAATTAGACTTAATTATGACTTTGGTCAAGTTCAATAATCAAATTGGAATGAACTTGTGCCATTGGTTACAATCAATTTTGGTTAGATCATGATTTAACCCAATTTGGTCCTTTAGGCCAATTTGGGTCAACTTGGTTCGAATGGCCAATTGGGCTTGGTTTAGCTCAATTGGTGGTTAAGTCATATTTAAATATTGATTTTGGTTTGATTTAAATCATTAATTTCAATCAATTTGGTGTAGGATGAGTTTTGGCTAGTTTTAATTCATTTGGGCTAAGGGTTGACTTGGTCAAATCACTAAGTCGACTTGGTTTGACCCAATTGATTGCAATTGGTCATCCTAGGGTGATCAACAATCATGGTGGAAGGTTTTGGTGAGCTTGGTTCAATCCAATTTGGGTTGGATTGGAAGTTGGCTCAAATGGGTCTTTAGGTCACTTTGGGTCAAGTGGACCTAAGTGGGTTAGTTGGTTTGGTTTTGGTTTGATTCGAGTTTAGTTGAACTTATATATGAGCCCTGGAATGAAATATAAATTCAACGGCAATCAATTTGGAGTCTAAGGGATTTTGACTCATTTGAAATTTTCAAGTCAAAAGAGCTAGGTTGGGTTTGACTTGGGTTGGCTTCGATCTGATTTGATGATTGTAGGTTTCATTTATATTTGGGTAGATAATTGAATGAATGATTAATTCAAGAAAAAATCCATTGGTTTTGACTTGATCAAGATAGAATTTTGGCTAAGTCCAAAGAATTAGCTTAAAGGGCTTAAATTGGGTTTGGATTTGATTTTGGATATAGTTTTGGTCATTTTAATTTGGATTTCATTTATATTTGTGAATATAAATGAAGGAATAATCAATTTATAAATAAATCAACTGAGTTTGATTTGATCTAAAGGGAGTTTTGACTAAGCTTATGAATGTGGTTCATATGGCTTAGGAAGGGTCTGGATATTTGAACTTGAATTTGGGTTTCAGTCAATTGGAGTAAAATTTGGGATATAGATTTGGAATTTGGAATTGAATTTCAGGTTTGGTTTGAGATTTGAATCTAGATTTGATTTGAGAAAGTGTATCTAGATTAGGTTTAGGCTATAGGATAGGTGATTTCTTAAGTCCTAAGGCATAGCCTAATCCTATGATTTCTAGGTCTCTAGGCTTAGGTTAAGTGTTCACCTAATCACTAGAAGTGTCTTATGCCTAAGGAGCTCTTAGTGACTAGAAGAGTCCTAAGTCTAAGGAGAAGAGGTTGACAACTCACTCCAAAAGTGAGGTCAACAATACCCTTCGTTGTTACGGGCATTAACACTATTAGAATTTTTAGTATTGTATAGATTTGCTAGTCCTACCATTGAGATTCTGTTACTCATTATTCAACATGTTAGGAGACATTTACTTTTCATGCTCATAATGGATTTTATTAAATGTTTGTCATGATTTATAGTTGCATAGCTTCTTACACATCCAGGTGATTTTAACCTGTAGCATTTGTTGTCTATGTATATTACATTTAGTTTAGATTTAATTTTGGCAACACATATCTGTATACAATTAATGTTCATCATATTATTTAAATATCATTAATAGTCATTTATTAGTGATATGTGAAATAGAAATGGAAGTGATATATAATATATGTTGGTATTAAAATCCTTTGTTAATGGCTAGCCGGACCGACGGGTCCTTAGAGAAATCATTGGATTTCCATGAGATTGGTGCCTACATTTCCTTGTTCAGGGTGTCGTAGAAAATCGGCTATATAGATGCATAAATAACTGTTATTGCATATGCTCACTTATAATTGCATATTATCATACAAAAATTAAAAATGGATGAGACATTAGATAGACATAATTGAGCATATCTGTGGTGATAATATTTATTCTGGCATACAAATGTTTAGCATAGATTTTCTTTGTATACACATATGAGCATAAGTATTAAAGTTGCATAAATATTTATATTTTATTTATTGTTTAACTTCTACCATGAAAATAATAACTTGATGCATCAATTTCTATTGATTGTGACCATAGAACCTTTCCTTTGTTCATGCTACTTGCCCTATTCTTTTGCTATTTATATTTTTAATAAATGATGGATATTTACTGAGTTTGACTAATCAAACTCATTATTATAAAATTTTCTCTTAGCATGTTTTGCTAGTATAGTTGGAGGACCTTCACCACAGGAGTAAGCTCTTTATCAGAATTAGGATCTTTTGTACTTGAGTATATGTAGTTTTTCTTTTTATATATTTTGGGTTTGAGTAGAACTATTTCTTATTAATGTTCTTTTGGTGTATTGTTTAGATATTGTAATGTTATTGTTGAATGTTATTTTATATTATATTTTGATTGTTTTTCTACTTTTTAGTTGGACAATTGTATGATGTTTATTAATGGGTGAAGTGTAATTCATTTATCTTGTTGCTATAAGTCTATCTTTACTTTTAATATATTTGATTTTTTTGTATGAGTACAAAACATGTTTTCATATAACTTCATCACATCCCATGTAGCCGAGGTGTATCACCTTCCAGACCCGGGTGTGATCGAATGGTATCAAATCCTGTGTTTTGTATTTAATATTTCTCTAGGCTATGAGATGAATACTGTAATATATTATTTTAAGATATTTTTATTAATAATTATGTTGGTTTATATTATTTATGCATATATCTATGCTATTTTTAATTTATGGTTCTCTATTTTTATAGAATGGCTCCGAAAAGAAGAGGTGCTACTATCGCTCGTGCAACTAATGGCTTAAGAGCTATTGAAGGAGCTGCACTTGTTCCTAAAGGAGCTCATTCTCTCGTCATGTGGGTAACATGACACAGCCTGCCAAGACCACTGAGAGTCTAACCCTTGATGTTGCTGCTCTTGTCACAATGATGACCAATGTGCCTTCCTGCGGTACCATCCAACAAAGCCCAATCAACTCCACCACTAGTGACTGCGGCACAAAACCAACATAGAAAGAAGTTGCAAGTGTAATTAATATTGTTGGGGCACATGTAAATCAATTAGGGATTAAAGAATTAAATAAATCAAGTAATGATTAAACTCAATGAATTGTACTAATATGGAAATTGAAATGTTATTGGTTACTCCAACTAATGCAGAACTGGTTGACCGAGTGATGGACCACTTCCTAAAGATGCACCCTCCTACGTTCAATGGGGTTGTTTGCATGACATTGAGAAGAGACTTCGAGGTATTAAATGCCCTAAAGAGCATAAAGTGGATATGGATACTTTTCAGCTGCGAGAAAGTGCCGATGATTTGTGGGAGATTCACTAATGCAATACATTCAAACTAGATACAGTGGTTTCTTGGGTAGAATTTGGGAGACTATTTCGAGCAATACTTCCCTACTACAGATCGTGCAAAGCTGATGAATGATTTGAGGAAGCTAGAGTAAGGGTCGAAGACTGTTCGTGAGTATGAGTCTCAATTTCCACATAATGTCCGATTTGTTCTTTCTATGGATCAACATGAAGACCAGAAGGTTTACAAAATTTTACGGCCTAAGAGAAGATATATGGATGTGTCTGTTTGTTGTCAAGTGCACCACATTCAAAGAGCTGGTGGATCATGTCATTCTGAGATAGAGTTGAATGATTGTGAAGAAAAGATTGTTGAAAAATGTAAAAATATTGATATTCAAATACAAGGAGGTTCACATAAAAAGTAGCACAAGAATCATCACGGAGAGAAGCAGAAGAGTCATCCTCATTTTCTACAATGTGGTAAGAGACACCATGGACATTGTAAATTAACAATTGTTAAATGCTTTAATTGATAACATTGAGCACAAGATCAACGATTGCCCTCTCAAAGTTCAAGATCAAACTACCCTAGCAATTGCATGGGAGAATAATTCTAGATAGCATCACCATAATAATGGGTGGAAAAAGGGCAATGATGGTCGACATCATAAAGCTAATGGTAAAAGACCTGCTAAGCAGTATTATGTTCAGTCAAATTAGCAACCAAAATAATTTTTGGCACCTCCATCATATCAACAACACCCACCTGCTTTACAATTACAATAGTTTTCAATGTCATATCAACAAACACAACAAGTATTGCATTATTAGCCACAACGACCTCAGACTTAGGAGAAATCTAGACATGTGATTCTACCACATTTTTTTTACTATGACACAATAAGAGGCTTATGAGGATCCTGATGTGGTGACAGGTATTATTTCCATTTTTAAACAACCGTCAAAGGTATTGTTTGACTCTGGTGCATCACACTAATTCATATGAAAAAAATTGCATCAAAAGCATCTATTTCACTTTTGTAATTCCATTTATCAATTATTATGTCATCTCATCATGATTATTACTTAATGTGTTCAAGGTTGTGTTATTTTCATCAAAGACATGCATATGCCTATTACACTTATTTTATTTCATTTTTTGGATGAATTTGATGCAATTTTGGAACTGGCTATCTGCTTATTATGCCATTATAGATTGTCATAAGAGAAGAGTAAACTTCTGTATTCCAGGTATAACACCTTTTAGTTTCAATGGCAGTAGAGGAGCATTATCTTGTTTGGTATCTATAGTGAAAGCATATAAGATGATCTCTCGTGGGTGTGTTGTAATCTTGTTCACATGATAGATACCAACAAGCCTAGTGTTACTCTAGACAGTGTACCTATGGTTCAAGAATTTGTTGATATTTTTCCTGAGGATTTGTCTAGTTTACCTTCTGATTATGAGATCGAGTTTACTATAGATTTAATTTTGGGTACTGTTCCAATTTCCAAGGCACCATATCGAATGGCCACCATTGAGTTTTAAGAGCTTAAGGTGAAGTTGCAAGAATTACTTGATAAAGAATTCATTAGACCCATGTTTCACCTTGGGGAGCACCAGTACTATTGATGAAGAAGAAGGATGGTAGCATGAGGCTTTGCATTGATTAAAAAGAGCTTAATAAAGTGACTGTGAAGAATAAATATCATATACCTCGCATCGATGATCTATTTGATCAGCTACAAGGTGCTTTCATACTTTCTAAGTTTGATCTCTATTCTGGATATCATTAGTTGAAGATCAGAAATAAAGATGTGCCTAAGACTGCTTTCAGATCTTGATATGGTCATTATGAGTTTTTGGTGATACCTTTTGGGCTGACGATGCACCTACTACCTTCATGAACCTAATGAATGGGGTATTCAAATCTTGTTTATATTGATTTGTTATAGTGTTCATTGATGACATTTTGATCTACTCTAAGAGTGAGGAGAGAATCATTGAGTATTCTCTGGGAGAATAAGCTCTATGCAAAATTCTCAAAGTGTGAGTTTTCTTTTGAGAAGTAGCATTTCTTGGGCATATTGTTAGTAGAGCTGAAATTTCTATGGATCCTACTAAAATTAAAGCAATTATGGATTGATTGAGGCTCAATAATGTCACAGAGATTAGTAGCTTTCTTGGATTAGTTGGCTATTATAGAAGATTTGTTGAAGGATTTTTTACTATTACTACACCTCTTACTAGATTGACTAAGAAATTTGTTAAATTTATTTGATCTGATTTATGTAAGTAGAATTTTCAAATGCTCAAGAATTGCTTAGTGACAGCTCCTATCCTCACCATTCCTTCTAGCACAGATGACTTTCAAATTTATAAAGATGTTTCACATCAAGGATTGAGTTGTGTTATGATGTAGTACAACAAGGTGATAGCTTATGCCTCTAGACAACTTAAGACACATGAGAGAAATTATCCTACTCATGATTTAGAGCTTGTTGTGGTCATCTTCACATTAAAGATCTGGAGATACTATCTTTATGGCATTTGTTGTGAAGTCTTTACTAATCATAAGAGCTTGAAGTATATTTTCACTCAGAAGGAGTTGATCTTGAGGCAAAGGCAATGGCTTGCATTGATGAAGGATTATGACTTGGAGATTCATACCACCCGGGCAAGGCAAATGTGGTTGCAAATGCTTTAAGTAGAAAATCTTCCACCTATGCAGCTTGGATAATTACTAGGGAGCCACAATTAGTGTTGGAGATGGAGCGACTTCAGCTTGAGAATATATCTTCAGAAAATAACCTTATTTTATGCTACATGACTATCCAATCAACTTTAATAGATCATATTCATGAAGCCTAGTTAGAGGATAATAAATTAATATTTATCAAAAAGAAAGTTTAGAATTGGTTAAAACTTGAGTTTTCCATAGATCCAGTATGCACATTGAAGTTAAAGGATTGGCTTTGTGTACTAGATTCAGTAGGACTCAAATGTGAGATACTTAGTGAAGCACATTCTACACCATATTCTGCACATCTTGGGAGTACTAAGATGTACCAAGATCTTAAGATGCTTTTTTGGTGGCCATGTATAAAGAATGAGGTGGCAGATTTTGTAGCCAATGTTTAACTTGTTAAATGATCAAGGAAGAACATCAAAGACCGAATGACCTACTACAACCTCTTCCAATTCCAAAATAGAAGTGGGAGGGAATTACAATGGATTTTGTGGTTGGTTTGCCTAGGTCCAAGCAATGTCATGACACCATTTGGGTTGTGGTGAATAGACTTATCAAATCCACTTCCAACCTATTAAGAAAAATCATTTAGTTGAATGACTAGCAAGAATCTATATCGACAATATTGTTTGATTGCTTGGGGTTCTGACTATTGTTATGTCAGATCGAGATGAAAGATTCACCTCTAGATTTTGGAAGAAGGTACAAAAAGTTTTGGGTACTAGATTAAACTTTAGTACAGCTTTTCATCCTCAAATTGATGGTCAGTCGGATCACACTATTTAGACTTTAGAAGATCTGCTAAGAGCTTACATTCTTGATTTTGGAGGTAGTTGGGAGGACTACATTCCACTAGTAGAATTTGCTTATAACAACAGTTTTCAAGCTAATATTAGCATGGCACCATTTGAGGCTCTTTATGCTAGGAAGTTTTCATGTTTGTTTTTGATTATGTGTTTAGGGGACACCACACAAATTTGAGGGTGTACTTATTGAGGTGATTAGGTACAACATTAAGGAATAGTGCAATATCTCGAAAGATAGAAATCACTACCCTACAATAGATCTAATCACCTAATAAGAACTCCTAAGGCATGATGGGTCTTCGAATATATCAGAGATTTTTCCTCTATTTTACATGGATGAATAAAGTAGGGTTTATTTAAACCGGTTCTAAAGTTCCCTATGGGGGAAAGCCCCCATAGTTAATTACATCATAAAAGGTGAGTTCCTTAGGAATACTCTTGATTAAAGTAGGCAATTGCTATCTCTGAAGATTTTAAAGATAGGACTATCAATAAATTGGCTATGTTTGGAAAATCAATCGGGATAGATAAAAGCAGAGAGACTTATTATCGAAGCCAAAGGGAAATGAGTAAAGAATGCTCATGATACTAGAAAACCTAGTGAGCATTTCAATCTATCCTATGATTGGGCTTTATATGTTTGAACTTGAGGAGAATTATATATTTTAATTGGAATTTTATTAGAAGGTTAGGGTTTATAATCCCATAATATAAGATTGTGAAAATGCTTAAGAGGTGAGGACTTATGCTTGTAGCTTGAAGGAAAAAACAACCTCAGATCCTAAATCTATGGAGCTTAAATGAGGGCCAAAGCACGTCCTAAATCTAAGCAAAGATGACTATATGGTTTATCTCCACAAGCGAGAGTAAACCACATGACTGTTGGACTTATAATTGCCTGGAGTGGCAGCCAGCTAACTCCTCCTACACTTTAAAATCATGTCATCAAGTCATATGTTTTGCAAGATGGTTAGGTTATGTTTATTTAGAAAGAAAACTAAGGTCCTTAAACCCATTCCTTAAGAGATTAGAGCATGAGTGGTATGAGTAATGACTTAGTCTAATATAGACTTTATCAATTTTTATTTGATTTTGACTCTTTATTTTGATAAAGGCCATAAGATTTTTATATATCTAAAATAAGGTTATTGGCTAAATCAGAATAAAAGTGGTGTTTTTTCATCATGGAGGAGACTCTCAAAGGTCAAATCTTACCCTATCGTGCAAGGATGGAAACCCTCTCTTAGCAAAAAGTGAAACAAGATGGCATGCATGATGTTAAGCAGATAATATTCAACTAAGGATTGCTAAATCTTTTAATTATCTTGATTTAATGCCTAAGCTTTATGCAAGATTATGAGTTATTTCAAAGAAATTTAGTTGTATTGTAGGGTAGAAAATTTATTTTTGTCCCTAAGAGCCTAATCGAATCCAGGCCACACATTAAATCACTATATATGAAGAAACTAGGTAAAGACGTGTCATTTTTATTACACAATTGTAAACAAAGCATCAACAATTTATAAGCCCAACGTAAAAGAATAACGGTCGTGTACCATACCCCGAAAAGAAATGGGTATGAGCTCTACCCTATATAACTCGATATATGAAAGCATAATTACAATTACAAATAAATAAATGCTATGGGGGGTGGGGGGGGGGGGTCGCTTATCTTCTTTCTTCATATCTCCTCCATTTCTTCATTTAGGTTTGCTTGCTCCAAAGGCATCACGGGGGCCTCCCAAGACAAAGCCTTCTAGCCTCCGCTCATCATAATCCCCCCATAATACTAATCCTAATTCCTAATGCATAATTACAATAAAAATAAGAAAAGTAAATCTAATTACACCTACAAAATAAGTGTGATCTAAACATATCATACAACCCAAGCAGTTATATGTATGATTTGGATTTAGCACTTTGTACATGGGTAACCAAGTCCACCTGTCCTAATTTAGATTATGCTTAGGGGTTAAGCAACCTAGAGCATTTATTTTAGCAAGCACTTAAGCACAATCTCCCATAAAATATAATTAAGCTAATCACGGCTAACAGTCTCTGAAGCATACACCCTAACATCTAGTCTATAATAATACATCATAAAATCAAACATACATCAAACCATGCATCGCCCTAACATAAGGCTAAAAGTGGTGACTTAATCTAAGGTGTTTGTATTAAAGCTTGTGTAGTATGCCATAATTGGGCTTTGTTATAATTTTTTAATTAAGAAAGGATTTAATTATAAAGTATGGTTTCTCTTTAAGTAGCTTAATTGATTTGTAAGTTTTACTTTATATTTTCTTTTGTTTCATTTGGTTTATACTTAACAACTAAGTGTTATAACGAGAAGAAAAGAGAGGATCACTCTCTTTTATCCCTACCTTGAGCCACATTTAAAGCATATTAATTGAATGAATTCTTCTTTAGTGAATGGCTTATTACATATTTTAATTAGTCTTAGGTTTAGGTTTATTTTAAATAGACTTATTCAATAAGAAAGGTATCTTAAGATTAACTGAAGTTAATTACTATCACACACCACATATTTTTCCATTTCTTCCATCATATGTAGTATGCATATGATTAAGTCCTAAACATATGTATACATGCAATATGTTTTTGGCACACTTAAATGATGGATGCATAAATGAGTTTTATACAAAAAGAGGATTCTTATTCATTAGCTAAATGCATATTCAAATGTATGAAAGTTTTAAGCAAGTACTTCACCATTGTTTGACCAGGAGAACGAGGTAGGAACCTCCTTGGGGCTTCTTAAAGCCTTGCATCCCCTGATGTCCAGACTAGTTATACTCGCTATTCTTAAATACATATGGATGTATAAACAACTATAAGAATAGAGAACCATGCAAAATTTGTATTTTTGTTTTGAATTATGCACATGGAATAAGGTGAGATTTTCATTCATTAACCAAATTCATACACAAGTGTATAAAGTTATACATAAGTACTTCACCATTATTTGACCAGGAGAATGAGGTAGGAACCTCCTTGGGGCTATTTAAAGCCGTACGTCCCCGGGTGTCCAGACTAGATATACAAGCCACCCTTAAATACTCATGAGTGTACAAATAACTATAAGAAAGGAAATCATACAAGAATTGTATTTTGATTTATTTATACATGTGAGCTAAAATTTTATCTAAATTCTAACATGGATATACATAAGAATGAACCCAAGCAAGTGTTATGTCCTTTTCAAATGAACTATACACTTGTTAATATTCATATCCTTATGTAAATTCATGAAGATTAAAGAAAAGAGAACTTCATATCACATGTTCTAAGTTGTGAGCACATAGAAGCTTATAAATACTTATAATTATCATTACTCCATGTATAGTTGATTTATATACTTTTAAAATAATTTTTTATTTAATTGTGATAATAGCCACACATATTTTTAATTAGGTCAACACATGCAAATTTGACATAAAGGAAACCATTTATTTTAATTAATTTTGAAAGAAATGAATGCATGACTACAAGTGACATACAATATTTTAATATGATTGGAAAGAAATTAAGAAACACAAGCATGTAATTTCATTCAATCCAACGAATTTCTAAGGACAATCACATTAAATAAGCTCATTTAAAATAAACCAAAGTTTCTTAAATTCATTTTTGATTTAATGTTTAACTTGATTTAAGAGAGATGTGAGAAAGTGGTACTAACCAAATCACATTCCCCATATGTAAGTAAATTTGATTTAAGGAAAAAATTAAATGATTTTTATAGATTGATTAAGTTAAGCATGGATTAAATCAATTAATTAACTCTTACTTATGTTACATTAAGGTAATTCATTAAATAATTATGAGCTAATATAATATGTAAATGATTTGAAAAGTAAATAGCAATGCTTCTATGAAATGAAAGGGGCCTAATGCAATTAGCTCATAAGCATTTAATAATTAAGCTTAAGGAACAATTTTAATTACTTTCATGATTTTTTCACACATTTGAACTAATCATAATTTCATTAAGCTCTTTAGATTCTTGAACACCTAAAGCTCTACCCAAGATGGATTAAAGAAAAATAAGATTTAATTAGATTTTTTAAATCAATTAAACTAATAATCCATTAATTCACCTCTCCTAAAAAAGAGACTAACCAAAGCTAATAATTACTTGAAGTGAGATGGGCTTAAGGGAAAAGGTAGGGAAAGAGGTCTCCGCTAATTTTCATAAGCCATCCACTGGATTAAGCATGATTAAACATGATTTTAATTCTAATTTAGCTAATTAAGTTTCTAGTTAGTTAATTAATTAATAATTAGGATTTTAGTTAAAAGAGAGAGATTAGAGAAAGGATTAGAGGAGGCCTCCCTTAAGTCTCTTTATTGTTCAACAGTGATTAGGGAGTCCAAATAATTAATTAATCATTTTTCATATGCTTAATCATCCTTTAATAAAATTAAGAGAGTAATTAGTGCTTAATCAATCAATCCTCCTATTTTTACAAGTAATAAATTCTCAGAAAATTAGATGAGGCAGAAGTCATTCTCTCAAACCTTCTTAGAAATTTTAGAATCAATCACTTGAGAGATTAAAAAGTAATTAGGCTAATAAGTTTTTAATTAAATTCTAATTAAGCTTTATTTACTGTTCAAAATACATTAAAAATATTTTTGTTAAATTCTTCTCTAAAATACCTTTAAAATGAGCCATTATTAGTATTTTTTTGGATTTTTTATAATTAGTTATGAATTATGGAATTTTAGCATTAAAAATGGATTAATTAACCCTAATTAAAGTTGTAATCATGTTGGTGCCACGTGGCATGCTGACATGGCGCGCTTTTCATGTGGCACGATGGGATTGGGTATTAAAGTTGTCACATCGTGCGGCTGAGTTAGCTGGTAGTAGACGCGCTTTCTCGTAGACAGTCTGATCTAAGATCGGATGACCATGATTAATTCTACAGTTTAGAGGGAATAATCAGGGGATTTAAGCATGATTTAATCATGACCGTCCGTTCTGATCATGCGAAATGGAAGGCCAGTGATCTTTCTCTTTCGCGAGCGTCGAAAGACGGATGCCATCCATCTTTCTTCGTTCGATCTGAGCTCACCAAAGCTTGGATTGATTCCAAAATGATCTCACACTAATAAGGGAAGGAGAGGAACACATCCAAAGGCTAAGATTGCATGACATACACATTTCTTTGACAAAATACCAACCCGAAAATCACTTAGGCTATGGTTTAGAAGAATTACCTCGTCGAAGCTCAAGACCGGCGGTGGGATCAATGGAGGTAGCTTCGTCTAGTAGAGACAAAGCCCTATTGAGAAGCTTAGGCCTTGATTTGGAGTAGATCCCTCAGACGACCAATCCATGCACTTTGGAGCTTCGATCTTGATTGAACTTGAGCTTTCGGTGGCTTTGGAGCTTGGGAAGCAATTTGGATGGATTCAATATCGTGTGTGGAAGGTGTGTGCAAAAGGAATTAAAGTTTGGTGGTGAAATGAGAAAGCTTGAATCGAAATCAACCTCCCTTATTTCAGTTTGACATAAAATTGAGAATGGAGAAGAATATGGGAGCTTAAAAGCTTGGGGAATGGCTATGAGACTCTCCTTCACTCTCTCAGGCTCAAACAAAGATGAATGATGCAATTCTCATTCGAATTGATGGGGTATACCCCCTCAATTACTGAGGTGGATGGACAGGATTCAATCCCATTTTCTCGCCGGCCAGCCATTGTTAGACCAGAATTGTCTCCATCAGGTCCACGTGGCTCGCCAGGAGTGGGGGAAGGCTTGGGAGGTGGCTCAAGGTCTGATATGGTGAGATTTCCTTTCTTTTGTCCATAGGGTGCTCGGTTTGCATGGGAGGTGAGTTAACTCACCTCCCCTTGGTTCATGGCAAGTCTTAATGTGCTTAGAGTGGGCTAGAAGGTTAGGCATGCTTCATTTGGAAATTAGATAGCTGCCCAAGTGATGGGAGAGTGGACTTTGCCAAATGAGGGAAGGAATCCAATGCAAAGAGGTTTGTACAATGGCTAATAACCTTGGATGGGGCCCACTTGGCTTATGGATAGACTTTAGGCTAACTAAGTCAATTTGGGATGGGATTTGTCAGCCATCAAAATCCCATGGGTTGGCTTCATGGGTTTTGGATTCACTTGGTCAAATGGGTTCATGTTGGGTTGGGTTGACCAATTGTTCAAATTGGGTCAAACTAAGGCTTGGGCCATGTTCAAATTATGATTTGAAGAGTTTTGGTTCAAATGATTTAAGGTGGTTTGGCTTAGGTTTGATTTTGGCTCATTTGAAATCAAATGGGTCAAGTTGACCAATTTGACCAAATTGGGTTGGGTTAGGTGTTATTTCCCGTTCAAATGGTTAATTGAAAATAATTATAGGCTTTGGTTTGATTTGATTTGAATTTAATTTGAATTTTGGCTAATTTGACCTTTTAGGTCAATTTAGGCTAGGTTGGGTCAAGTTGACCAATTAGTCAAATTGGGCTTGATTATGGCTTCGGTCATGTTCAATAATTGATTTGAAATGAACTTAAGCTATTGGTTGCAATCAATTTGGGTTAGATTATGATTTGACCCATTTTGGCTTTTTAGGCCAATTTGGGTTAACTTGGGTCAACTTGGGTCAAATGATCAATTAGATTTGGTTTGGCTCAATTGAGGGTTTGGTCATGTTTAATCATTGATTATGAATTGGTTTGGATTAATGGTTTCACCAATTTGGTGTATGGTGGATTTTGGCTTGTTTAGGTTTTATTTGAACTAAAGGTTGACTTGGTCATTTGATCAAGTTAGCTTGGTTTGACCCAATGAGGTGATCGATCATCCGAGGGTGATTGTTGATCATGATATGAGGCTTGGATGGCCTTGGTTTAGTCCAATTTAGGTTAGATTAGAACTTGGTTCAAAAGAGTTTTTTATGTCACTTTGGGGGTCAAGTGGACCTAAATAGGTCAATTGATTTAGTTTTGGCTTGATTCAAGTTTAGTTGAACTCATATATGAGCCTAGGATTGAAATATAAATCTAACTACAATCAATTTGGAGTCTAATAAATTTTGGCTCATTTGAAATTTTCAAGTCAAAAAGGCTAACTTGGGCTTGAGTTGAGTTGACTTGAGTTTAGTTTGATAATTGTAGTTTATATTTATATTTGGCTAAATGATTGAAGGAATGATTAATTCATGAGAAAATCTATTGGTTTTGGCTTGATTTGGATAGGATTTGGCCAAGTCCAAGAAATTGGCTAAAAAGGCTTGAATTGAGTTTTGGTTTGATTTTGGACTTGGTTTTGGTCATGTGAATTTATTTTTCATTTATATTTGGGGATAAATAAAGATATAATGATTCATGAGAAAATCACTTGAGTTTGGAGTGATTTGGAAGCAAATTTGACTAATCTTAAGGACATAGATCAAAAAGGGCTTAAGTTGAGAATTTATTTAGTTTGATTTATTTTTGGTCATTGAGGATGGGTTTCATTTATATTTATGAATATAAATGACAGAGTAATTAGTTTATAAAGAAACCAATTGATTTTTAGGTTGATTTGTATTAGATTTAGCTAAGCTTATGGAGGTGGGTCCATAAGACTTAAGAAGGGACTTAATTAGATTTGGATTTGATTTGGGATTGAATCAGTTGGAATTGGATTTGAATTGGGATTTGGTAAATGATTGAGAGATTGAATTGATATTTGAGAAAAATCAATTGAATCGGATTGATTTGAATTTGGTTAGGGCTAAGTCCATAAGATGAAATCAAAGGGCTTTGAAAGGGGTTGATCTTGGATTTGATTATGAGTTTCAATGATTTGGTTTGGAATTTGGATTTAGATCTAGTATTTGAGCTGGATTTGAGGTTTAGTTTGAGGAGGAAAGCATGGATTGGGTTTAGGCTATAGGGTAGGTAAGTCTTCCTAAGTCCCTAAGGCATAACCTATTCCTGTGGCTAATCCTTCTAAGTCTCTAGGCTTAAGTTAAGTGTTCACCTAATCACTATAAGTGTCTTAAGACTAAGGAGCTCTTAGTGTCTACAAGAGTCCTAGATCTATGATGAGGAAGTTGAGAACTCACTCCAAAAGTGAGATCAAGAGAAGTGTAGATCTCCGTTATGCTGGTTTGAGACTGATGAAACAAAATATTTTGGGCCTCAGTTACTTGACCAAGCTACTGAAAAGATTCATCAGACTCGAGAGCGTGTTCAGTTCAAGAGCATCAAAAAGGTATTTTGGTCTAACACTTAGAGTGCTTGAGTTCAAGGATGGAGATCATGTTTTTTTCTCAAAGTTTCACCGACATGAGGGGTCACTGGATTTGACAAGAGTGTAAAGCTTCAACCCCACTTTATTGGCCTTTTGAGATTATTGAAAGAATCGATGGAGTTTTCTATAGATTGGCCCTTCCTCTGAAGCTCAATGGAGTTCACAATGTTTCATGTCTCTCTTATATAGCGTTATGTGTATGATGATTCTCACATTATTCAATTGGAGCCATTGTTGATACGAGAAGATTTGAGCTATGAAGAAGTACTTGAGCACATCTTGGAGCGAGAGATTTGACAGCTTCATCGTCGATCAATTCCTTTTGTTAGAGTACTTTGGAAGAACCAGACAGAACGAGAAGCCACTTGGGAGATTGAAGAAGAGATGATTGCAAAGTATCCTCAGCTCTTCCATAATTCAAGTATGAATTTGTGGACCAAATTCTTTTAAGGACGGTAGTATATAAGAACCAAATCGATCCAATTTGAAAACATCAGACCAAAGTGTAAAATTTTCTCCCTAGCTTGAGCCGAGAGCCCTCATTCGACCTCTCTTTAGCTGCCACCTTTCGTCCCTCCCCGCATACGATTCAAACTGAGCCTCCTTACCCTCTTCTTTCTAGAAGACCTAGTTGCTCCATCCGCAAGCTTCAGCTACTGAAGCTTCTTCTTCTTCCTCTGCTTCTTCTTCTCTAGAAACCCTAGCTGAGATTCCTCTTTATCTTTCTCTTCTTTCAACCTAAGGCTATCACCTATCAAAAATTCTATTAGCAATAATAAATTTCTTTTATTCCTCCTTTCCTTCATATGTGTATAAGTGTTTTATTCCTTTGAGTTTATATATATATATATATATATATATATATATATATATATATATATATATATATATATATATATATATATATATATATATATATATATATATAAGTTAACTTCATAATCTAGTTCTGGCTCTATGTATGTGTGTTAATCCTCTTTTTGGAGAATAGTTATTTAGTAGTGCATATTTGCTTGTGTTGCAATCTAAGAAAAATAGGTTGTATTCATGTTAATACTTGTTAACTTTTATTATCCTATGTAGAGTTCTTATGATTAATCAACAGTTATATCACCTAGGGATTTAAAGTTAATGTGCCACTTTGACTTTGGGAATGCAGGGGTTCGAGCACTACAACTAGAGGTAAGTAAACCTTATTTATTAATGAATAAACATACCCTTTGTTGTTAAGGGCATTAACATTGTTATTTATATTAGATTTTTTTAGTATTGTATAAATTTGCCAGTCCTACCATTGAGATTCTGTTACTCATTATTCAACATGTTAGGAGACATTTACTTTTCATGCTCATACATAGATTTTATTAAATGCTTGTCTTTATTTATAGTTACATAGCTTCTTACACATCCAGGTGATTTTATACTTATAGCATTTGTTGTTTATGTAAATTACATTTAAATTTAGATTTAATTATGGCATCACATACCTGTATACAATTGATGTTGGTCATACTATTTAGATATCGTTAATAGTCATTTATTGGTGATATGTGAAATAGAAATGGAAGTAATATATAATATATGTCAGTATTAAAATCCTTTGTTAATGGCTAGCCGGACCGATGGGTCTTTAGAGAAATCGGTGGATTTTCATGGGATTGGTGCCTACCTTTCTTGTTCAGGGTGTCGTAGAAAATTGACTATATAGATGCATAAATAACTATTATTGCATATGCTCACTTATAATCATATTATAATACGAAAATTAATAATGGATGAGACATTAGATAGACATAATTGACCATATCTGTGGTGATAATATTTATTCTGGCATGCAAATATTTAGCGAAGATTTTCTTTGTATACACGTATGAGCATAAGTATTCAAGTTGCATAATCATTTATATTTTATTTATTGATTCACTTCTACTTTGAAAATAATAACTTGAGGCACCAATTTCTATTAATTATGACCATGGAACCTTTTCTTTGTTCATGCTGCATGCCCTATTCCTTTGCCATTTATATTTTTAATAAATGATGGTTATTTACTGAGTTTGATTAGTCAAACTCATTATTATAAATTTTTTTAGCAGGTTCTGCTAATATAGTTAGAGGACCTTCACCATAGGAGCCAACTCTTTATTAGAATTAGGATCTTTGGTACTTGAGTAAATGTAGTTCTCTTTTTATATAGTTTGGGTTTGAGTAGAACTATTTGTTATTAATGTTCTTTCTGTGTATTGCATAGATATTGTTATGTTAGTTAATTTATCTTGTTGCTATAAGTCTATCTTTACTTTTATTATATGTGAATTTTCTATGTGAGTGCAAAACATGTTTTTATATAACTTCATCACATCCCATGTAGCCTGGGTGTACCGCTTTCCGACCTAGGGTGTGATAAAAATAATATTAAAAAGATTAGTAAATCAAAAAATGTATTGATCTCCTAAATATTTTCACAGTTATATTAGAATATCATTAAGTTCTACTGTATTTTCACATTTCATTTTCATTAAAATCTCTCCAACTTCAATTATACTAATACGATGATATTTTTATTTGGAGTACTAAGGTTGCTAATGTCAATTATATTCTCACAATATTTATTAAAATATTTATCAAAATATCTCATCAACTTATGTTAAATATCTTCTTCTAAGAAAAATACTTTATGATCTTCATCCTTAATGGACTTTACTTAAACTAAATATTGGCTTCTCCTATCTCTTTGGTTAGATAACTTCTAAGTACACCTTTCACCCTTTTTAGTATTTAATTGTACTATTAATTACTAAATGCTAGACTTTTTATATCATACATTGCTTTCTTAAAATCTTTATGAGCCACTTTATATTTTTTCCAATTCTCTAAGTTTTTACATCTAAAATAATTTTTATAATAAAACTTATTATTATTGATCATTTCTTGTACATTTTGACTCCACCACCAACTATTTTTACTAATAAGAGCTTTTTCTTCTAATTCTCCAATTATCTTTTTTATAACTTAATATCACTCATGAATATTTCCCACATAACATTATCTCTTCATTAGCATCTCAAATCATAATATCTTTTACCTTCTTATAAAAATATTTTTATTAGCATTATTTAAGTATCCACATATAATCTTATAATAATATTTTAATATATAATTTTTCAAGAAACTAAAACTAATAGTTAATCCTGAGTACTTAAACATTCACTTGAAATGACATCACAATTTTTGCAATCTAAATGATTTATTTTGCATATAAGAAAATAATAAATCTAGGTTTTGTTATGTCTATTTTTATAAGTGATGACATGCTTCTCTTTTTTCTTAAACAAAGTATTAGTAATTATAAAATCATAAGATAAGGAAAATTTCAAAGTGGTCTTTCCTTCTTCATTAGTCATTCTAAACCCATAGTCACCATAAATATTTTAAAAAAAATTCTAACATTCTACCAACACATCTATTTAAATCTCCTCCAATAAATATTCTTTTTTAATAGGTATCCTTTGTATTAATATCTTCTAAGTAATTCTAAATTTTTTCTCTTAAGCATACATTCAAATGTACTTGAGGGACATAAATACTTATAACATTAATAATCTTAGCATCCATAATAATCTTTAAAGCTATAATTTTACATTTTATTTTATTAATTTTTATAATATTATCCTTCAAGCTCTCATCTGTAACAACTACACTATTTTTGGTACAACTAATACTTTACTAAATTTCAAAACTTAAACTATTAATCTCTTTAGCCTTCTCTTGATTAATCTATTTAATTTCTTGAATATAAAAGATATTTATTTTTGTTTGAATTATGATATCTATTAATTTCATTAATTTACATGTAATATTACCCATCTTTCAAGTTTCCATTCTGATTTTAGTTTCATGGACTAGCTATTTGGTCACATCCATCCATAATGTAGGAACCCTTGCTTACTTAATATTGTACCTGATCATTGGTGCAGTGACCCTTGCACTCTTTTCAATCTATTCATGCCATACAATATGTTGCTTCTAAGGAATGCCCTAGCATTAATATAATGTATTAAGGAACTCATATCATTATTTTTGATAAGTTTTACATTAGTTGTCAACTACCTAATGCAGTCCTCAACTTTTCTCATTTGAGGCTTTAAACCCATAATGGTAGTGCTAAAGCTCTAACATATTAAGATTTTTTTTAACACTACCTTTGCCGGTCCCAAGTTTGGATGTGAAAAGTGAAGGATTGTGATAAACAGTCGACAATTAGCTTAAAACTTGTCAAAATAATTATGACATGAATCATTTAAAATATTGTGTTAATGTTAGCGTCCCACAGGCGATGCATGCATGGCTGAATAAAGTAAAAGTGTGCAAGCCACGCGCCGATAATGTATAGTGTTAAATAAGAAAGGGTTCCTATGGGCGATGTGGGCAAAAGTTAGTCCATGAAACTAGAATTAGGGAACTTGGAATATAGACTCTTACAATTAATTAATTAATAGATATTATGGTTCATAGGAAGATAAATATTTTATGTGTTCAAGAAACTAAATGGGTTGGGGAGAAGGTCAAGAAGATTGATAGTTTAGGTTTTAAGCTTTGGTATTCAGGTAGAAGTTGAATTAGAAATGACGTAGGTGTGATTATAGATAAAAGTTTGAAGGATAATGTAATAAATATTAATAGATGTGGAGATAGAATTATAGCTTTAAAGATTATTATCTAAGATTATCAATATTATAAGTGTTTATGCACCTCAAGTAGGTTTGGATGTAGGCTCAAAAGAAAAATTTTGGAATGAATTAGATGGATTAATATAAAAGATACCTCTTGAAGAAAAAATATTTATTGGAGGAGATTTAAATAGATATGTTGGTAGAGTGATAGAGAATTTTAAAAGTATTCATGATGGTTATGAATTTGGAGTGACTAATGAAGAATGTAAGACTACATTAGATATTGCTTTAGCCTATAATTTTGTAATTGCTAATATTTTATTTAAGAAAAAAAGATGAGCATATTATTACTTATAAAAATGGATCTAGTAAAACATAGATTGATTATTTTTTGATAAGAAAAATATATTATTTAGATTGTAAAGATTGTAAGGTCATTCAAAGTAAAAGTTTAAGTACCTAACCTCGATTGTCAGTTTTAGATTTTAAGATGAAAGATTGAAAGATAAAAAATAAATCAAAATATTATTTTAGGATTAGATGGAAACACTTAAAGAACACTAATAAAAATATTTTTAAGAGTAAGCTACAAGAGCTTAGAATTTGTGATGTTCATAATAAAGCTAATGTTATGTGAGAAAAAGTAGAAAAAGTGAAATTAAGCAAGTTGCTAAAAATGTGCTTGGAGAATCAAAAGGAAAAGCTTCTTTTAATAAAAATAGTTGGTGGTGGAGTCTGAATGTGTAAGAAAAGATAAGAAATAAAAAGCATTATTATAATACTTAGTTTAGATGTAAAAACTCAGAGAATTGGAAAAGATATAAAGTAGCCCGTAGATATTCTATAAAAGCAATATATGAGACAAAAAAATTAGCTTTTAGTGATTTGTACAATAGATTGGATACCAAAGAAGGTAAGAGATGTATATATAAGTTAACCAACCAAAGAGATAGGAGAAGTAAAGATTTAGTTCAAGTGAGTTGCATTAAGATTGAAAATCATAAAGTGCTTTTCTTAGAAAAGAATATTGAAAATAAGTGGATGAGGTATTTTGATAAACTTTTTAATGAAGGATATAAAAATACGATTGATTTTAATAATCTTAATACCCTAAACAAAAATAAAAAATTTTATTTTTATTGTCGTATTAGTAAATTTAAAGTTAGAGAAGCTTTAAAGAAAATGAAATGTGATAAAATAGTAAGACCTGATGATATTCCAATAGAAGTGTGAAATGTTTAGAAGATAAAAGAATTTCTTGGCTTAAAAATCTTTTTAATGCTATTTTAAAGACTAAAAAGATATCAGATGAGTGGAAAAAGAGTTTGTTGATTTATATATTTAAGAATAAAGGTGATGTACAAGAGTGTGCAAATTATAGAGAAATTAAGTTAATGTGTCATACATTAAAATTATGGGAGAGTGTAATTGAGCCTAGGTTACGATGTGATACAAAAGTTTCTCACAATCAATTTGGTTTCATGTCAAGTAGATCTAGTATGGATGTTATACATTTGTTAAGAGGTTTGATGGAGAAGTATAGAGAAAGTAAGGAGGATCTACATATGATATTTGTTGATTTAGAGAAAGCTTCTGATAATGTTTTAAGAGATGTTATTTGGAGAATTCTAAAAAAGAAATGAGTTAATATTGGTTATATTCAAGTCATTAAGGATATATGTATATTGTTACTTGTCTAAACACAAGGAGGATTGATAAAATATTTTCTATTTCAGCTTGGATTACATCAAGGATCACTTTAAGCCATTATCTTTTTTGCTTTAGTTATGGATGTTCTTACTAGGCATTTACAGGAAGATGTACCTTGGTGTATGCTTTTTGCTGATTATATTCTTCTTGTTGATAAGACTAGTGAGAGAGTCTAAGAGAAACTTGAATTATGGAGGTCAACTTTAGAGTCCAAAGGTTTTCGTTGAAGTAGATCTAAAACTGAATATATGGAGTGTAATTTTTGTTGTAGAAGTTTTAGTGATAGTGTTGACATTGGGTGAACAAGTCATTAAAATGAGTGAGAGATTCAAATATCTAGGCTCTATCGTTCAAAATGATGGTGAAATAGATGGAGAAGTTATTAGTGGAATTCAAGTTGGATGGTTAAAGTGGAGGAATGCATCTAGCTTGTTGTGTGATAGAAAAATTTTGCTTAAATTTAAGAAAAAATTTTATAAGATGGTGGTAAGACCTGTAATGATCTATGGTGCAGAATGCTGGCCAATAAAAGAGAAGCATATGACTAAGTTAAGTGTTGCAGAGATGAGGATGCCCAAGTAGATGAGTGGCTTTACTCTTAGAGATAAAATGCAAAATGAGTATGTTCGGGAAAAAGTTGGAGTAGCTCTAGTGGGATTAAGAGAGAGTCACCTTAAATGGTTTGGCCACATAAAGTGTCTAGTCTAATGACTCAGTTATGAGAGTAGATGCATTAGATTTGCCTTATGTTAAGAAAGGTATATGTATACCTAAAAAGACTTGATTAAGATGTATAAAAAATGATCTTAGTATGCTTGAATTAAATAAGAATTTGACACATAATAGGACACAATGGAGATGAATGATTCATGTAGTCGACCCCACATAGTGGGATAAAAGCTTATTATTGTTGTTATGTCATAAGCTCTTTTGAGCTTTGTTTCAATAATGCACAAACAAAATTTGTATCTTACTTGAATATGTTTCAAATGTATAATTTAAACTTTAAGAAAATCTTGCTCAAACATAATTCTAATATATTCAAATAAATTTTAAATATGATTCAAATAAGAATATTATACCATTTTATTCACATATCATATGATTTGAATAAGATTTAAATAAGTTAAGCCTCTATCAAAATTACTCAATCCAATAAAAAGCATATGCATCATTCAAATTTTATATAATCACTTGTATCATATTATACGAAATTATTCATTATTGCTTTGCCCAACTCAACTTCATTGTCAAGGTCTTCTTATTTTATTAAATTAAAAAAATCTAAACAAAAGAATAATAAAATTAGCAATGGAGAATGCATAATAGTATATGGATGAGCACCATTAGGCATAGAAGGGCATTTACACTAAAAAAAAATTTAGATATATATTTTCAAATAAATAAATAATCAGAATATTTTTTAATTATAGATATTATGTTCACATAATATTACTTTTATATATATATATATATATATATATATATATATATATATATATATATATATATATATATATATATATATATATATATATATCTCATAGTTGTTAATTTTTTCATTATTTTTTTAACTATTGATATTCTGAGTCCCATAAAATAGCAATTTTTAATTAATAAGATAAATTCCAAGTTCCAACGGTCATTTGAAATCAGCGAAAACGTTACTTTACATCAGTGTCGGATATTTCAATTGCGTCGTTCGGCGTATTCTCTCTCTCTCTCTCTCTCTCTTTTTCTGTAAATTCATGTATAAATTCCCGTCGTATATCTATTCATAAGCTTTATTCTCCATCCTCTCACATCCCAAGCAGAAACGTTGACTTCACTGTCTGAAAATCCCTATATCCAACAATGTCTGAAGTCCCTTTGAAGATGAAGGCATGGGTCTATGAAGATTATGGGGATGTCAATGTCTTCAAGTTAGATGATGGAGTGTCTGTACCGGAGCTTAATGAGGACCAAGTGCTTGTGAAGGTTGTGGCCGCGGGACTAAACCCTGTGGATTTCAAGAGGAGGCAAGGCAGGTTTAAGGCCACTGATTCTCCGTTACCTGTAAGTTCATGATATTTGTACTCTGTTTTTGCGTTCTGTTGTTATTTGTTCTAATTCAGATCATGTTTTTTTATTTTTTATTTTGTTTTAGATAACAATTGTATGTGTTGCATGTTTATGTAGGGGAAGCTTGTTTGAGAAGAAATATATTAGACGTTTGAAGCTTTTACGAGTTCTTTTGGTTCAAAATCTCATACAAGAATCGGGATCTGAAATCCTTTATGCATTATTTCTGAAGCTTTTTAAGATCTTGGTTATTTGTTTGGGGGATAGAAGGATTATGGTTTTAACTACATCT
The DNA here is from genome assembly GCA_021442155.1 of Cymbidium sinense. NCBI lineage: Eukaryota > Viridiplantae > Streptophyta > Magnoliopsida > Asparagales > Orchidaceae > Cymbidium > Cymbidium sinense. Next base: position 77,099,405 of record CM038228.1, on the reverse strand, counting down.
GATGTAACTTGGCCACAACACACCCCAAAATTTAGTTTCAGTTCATGAGCTTGACTAGATTTTTGTTATTCCAGCTTCAATGCGCTGGTTGGTGGCGAATGATGGTTTTAGGAGTCTGTGATGGTTTTTGAGATGTTTGGTAGGTATTGATTTGAGATGCGTGATTTATGGAAATTTAGGACATGGAAACTGATTTGATATAAATATAGAACATATAATACTATTTGCTTCAGTATATTTTTATTTTTTTTGAATTTTCCGTCTGGTTGAATAAAATCAAATGTCAGAGTAGTATGCACAAATAAATGGTTCTGTTTTCAGTCACAATTTTTGTCAAAGGAGATTATAAATCTTAGATTTCTTGAGTTTACATCAAATTCAAAAAATTATTTTTGCCGCAATCATTAAAAGTTAATATTGCAGTACCTCTTTTTCTCAGTAAGAGAAAAGCTCAACTAACACAAGAGTCTTCTTCTTCAAGAAAATTAAATATTAGTGTCGAGATTTTTGCCAACCAATAGTTGGGATGGTTTAGTTATTTTGTCAATATCTTCTCTTTAACCATTTCTTTTTGGTTGCCATCATTTCCAGACTGTTCCAGGATATGATGTCGCTGGTGTAGTTGTGAAGGTGGGCAGTCAAGTGAAAAACCTAAAGGTAGGAGATGAAGTATATGGAGATATAAACGAGAAAGCTTTGGAGAAACCTAAGCAAATTGGATCACTTGCTGAATACACTGCTGTTGAAGAGAAATTGTTGGCCATAAAACCCAGTAATCTGGACTTTCAACATGCTGCTGGAATACCTCTAGCTATTGAGACAGCATATGAAGGCTTGGAGAGAGCTCGGTTTTCTGCTGGTAAATCTATTCTTGTATTAGGTGGTGCAGGTGGAGTTGGATCCCTGGTGATTCAGGTAATTCTTTATAAATCTTGAAACTGAAATTGAACCATAAGCATCATTGAGGGAAAAATAAACAGTCCTTGGGAGACTATGATGGCTTGTCTTTCTTACCTTGATGCTTTTTACCTAGCAAGATGTGGTTGTTTATTGATTCATCCACTAGCGATTGAGACTATGATGACTATTGCAAGCATTTCTTGACCACTATGATGGATTTTCTCATTGAGTAATGGAAGCTTAATTTTCTTTAATATGACTTGCTAGTAGTTATCACTATAGCTTCTTTTCATCTTCTCCTAGAAGCTCTGTTACTTTCAGAACAAATAGAAAATAGCTAGTCTAGGGGTTCATATTGTGGTAAGTTTGTAAAGGTGGTATTTTGAAATCTATTTTCTTTTATAGTTGGCAAAGCATGTTTATGGTGCATCAAGAGTTGCTGCCACTGCAAGCACAGGCAAGTTGGAGCTATTGAAGAGTTTGGGTGCTGATTTAGCAGTTGACTATACCAAGGAAAACTTAAAAGAACTCCCAGAAAAATTTGATATAGTATATGATACTGTTGGTAAGATCACTTGTCTCTTCTTATCGATCATTAGCTTTTTCTCAAGTATTTGTTGACTTTATGAATACTCTTTCATTCATTTTTCTTTTAATTCTTCTTTTAGCCAGAAGGCTATATTGGTATAAGAATAATTTTAACACTATAATTAGAAGCTTTTGTTTTCCTTGCCAAAAAAAAAAAGAAGCCATGTTGATAATAAATTACTGGTATGTATAAAGACACCTAGGGACTAGCAAATAATATCAAGAAAGAGTGTTCATGAACATATGAGATGGGATGAAGAGTATTGACTAGTATTAACTTGAGCTTTTAACAAAAATTGACATTAGTCTATTCCAATTCATTTGAGACTAGTTTTGTTAATCCTGCATTTTTTTGTTGCAAGCTATGTTGGGTCAAGTTCAAACTATTTATTATTTTTATTTAATCTGATCATATCCATTAAAGAAGTACCTTATACCTATTATAGGTCATCTGAATTATTTAGGAGCTTTTACTTTCTATATCCTATCAAAAAGATATGAAAAAAATATCTATTTTGAATTTCATAAATAGAATTATGGAATAGGCTTGCATCTCTAATGAAAAATACTTCTCACCCTATCAATAATAGAATTTGAATAAGCAATTTATTTATTTTATTTTGTTCTAATGTTTGAAGTGAACTTTTTTCCTCACATATTCAATATGATATTGGTAAATGCCATCAACTTATTGCTTCAAATTTAAATTAGATAACCAAATTAAATTTTATTGTTTTGTAAACTTATAGTTTCTAATGTGTTAACTAAATCTTAGATTATGGATAATGTGTGTGTGTTCATGTGTAGGGAAATTTACATACATAGTGCACGATTCTTATGCATTTGCATACCTAACTCCTAAAGTTTAATAATTATAAATATAACACTTTTTCTATGTATGAAAAGATGCATTTCACTTTAAAAAATTAATGATAGTGTTATTTTTGATATAATTTTAAAGATTTGAGTGTTATTTATATAAATATGGAAGTTTAGAAATTAGATATGTAAATATTTAAGAATTGTGTGTTATGTTTATGCCCCGTATATATAATGTATCTATATCTATACAACTCTTGTATCTGTATATGTTATGTATGTATGTATGTATGTGTGTTATTAATAATATTAGTAATGTTATTGATAAATCTATTGACGTTACTGTCCGACTCTTCTCGTAATATTCTGGTAACATTTGGACTGACAAAAACTTTACATCCGCACTCACAATGAATGGTGGACCCCACTCTCCATTATTAAAGAAGACAGAAGTGATTTTCTTCCACAACAAGCAACCCCCTCTATTATTGTACCAACCACATTCAGCTCAATTATTACAACCACGTGAACACTTATTTGTATTTCATTATGGTTTGTAAGCATTTGAAATCCGGGGCTTAGACTTCCTATAAATAAGGCCTCTGCCATTTAGCCAGATATCGTGAAGCATCCAAACAAAACAAACCTGAGAGCCACCCTTTAGTGTGAGATCTAGTCTTCTTGTGTGAGAGTGAGGAATATAAGCTTTCTATCCAAGAGAAGGTAAAATTTTGTAAGTATATAACTCTTCTCTTGTATCTGTACAACTCTTGTATCTGTATATATTATGTATGTGTGGATTTGTGTGTTATTAATAGTATAAGTACTATTATTAATAAATATGTTGGCATTACTGTCTGGCTCTTCTTGTAATATTCTGGTAACATTTTCATCATCTTTATCTGTTGTTATAAGATTTTCCGTCCCAATCACTACATCTCAATGGTACTCACTCTTAGGCGAGGAGGCTGTTCTTGGGGAAGTTGTGCATATTGATTGGGTGAGGTTGAACAAGAGCTAGGCAAGAAGCCTAATATCTCTAGATTGTGAGATAAACAAGCAAAGAGGAAAGAGAATTTTTTTTTAAATTTTTTTGTAATATAGGTTGGAAACTCAAGGATGCCTAACTTGAATAAAGCTGTAAGAGGATTTTTAATCTAGGTACTAAAAAAAATCTTACAATCTATTTGTGTATTTATTTCCTACCCGTAACATCTCTCTTTCGTTTGTTATCTTTGTTGTTTCTCATTTCAGTTCCTTCTTCTCTTGTGATCTTCTTCTCTTTTGTACTATCAGAGCTACTGCATCTTGGACCTAATTGTTTATGAATATATTAGATTATCTTAATTTAGAAATTGGTGGTGAAAAACCAAGAAGAATAATAACCTTAGAAAACAATAGACATATATGTTATTACATTATTACATAGTGATAATCCCAACCTCAATAGCATAACAAATCTTATTATCAAATTAGCTAAGGAATTAGATTCACTAAATACCAAATACAATAATAATCAAGTCTCCTAAAAGAAAGAAATTCGATCATAAAAATTTTGGGAGAACAATTATAATACATCAAGGTCACACAAGAAGAATTAATTAAACAACTTCAAGCCATTAAGTTAGGAGAAATCTATAACTTGGTTAATCAAATAAAACCTAGAAAGGCTAAAGAAGTTGACCTTCTTATAAGAGAAATCTTGATCCAAATAAAAAATTAAATTAACTTGAATAAGTTTCAAACAGACCTTGAAATAAAACACACCAAGGAACAATTACAAAGCATCAAAGACCTATTAACTAGGTAATGAATGAGATAAAATATAAAAATGCAGAATATCTAACAACAGTATTTTATTCTACAAATTACTCTGGTGAAAAAGGTTAGGAAGGATACTTAGAACCTGAAGCGCCTTCTAAGATTGATAGACTATTAATTCAACAAAGTAATACAATAACAACTTTGCTCAGTAGTCTCCATTATAGGATAAGCCACCTAGAAAATTAATAGAACATATTACATTAGAAATTCTGAAATATGCTAAGATTATAAAATCCGAGCTAGAACATATAACAAAAAATATAAAGGCTCTATCCTTAGGAAAATATGAAGAAATAAGAAAAACTAAAAAAGTATTTAGGTTCCTAAAATATAACGGATAGAACTATTGTACCATTCACAAGAATAGCCAGAACATTGGCACAAACAATTCTTGGAAGAAATTCAGCATCCGGAGAAACTAGTAATCTATCTACAAATTGGCTTAACATAATTATTGATAGAACTAGTACCTCTAGAAGAGAATATAGATTAGAAGAACTTATAAATATAGATAGCGATATATCTATACTTTCCAATGATCAATTAAACAACTTAAATCCCTCAAGATTATATTCGCAAGGAATCTTTAGTAACACACAAGACTATTCAGTAGAGAAGTAGCCCTTCATTGCCTAGATAATACTGAATTGAGATTAAACTTAATCACTCCAGAAGCATCAATGGCAATACAACAACAACAACAAGCCTTTATCCCACTATATGGAGTCGGCTACATGAATCTTTCTTTTCATTGTATCATATTATGTGTCAAATTCTCATTTAATTTAAGTATACTAAGGTCATTTTTTATACATCTTAATTAAGTCTTTTTAGATCCATCTCTACCTTTCTTAACATAAAATAAATTTAATGCATCTACTCTCTTAACCTGGTCATCGGCTACGCTAATGTGGCGCATCTAAGCGACTCTAATCTTATCTCATTGAGCTCCAACTTTTTTCCCGAATATACTCATTTCACATTTTATCTCTAAGAGTAAAGCCACTCATCCACAGCATCCTCATCTCTAACACTTAACTTAGTCTTATGCTTCTATTTTATTGGCCAACATTTTGCACCATAAATCATTGTATATCTTACCACCATCTTATAAAATTTTCCTTTAACTTTAAGCGGTACTTTTCTATCACACAACAAAATGCATTCCTCCACTTTAACCATCCAACTTGAATTCTACTAATAATATCTCCATCTATTTCACCATCATTTTGAACAATAGAGCCTAGATATTTGAATCACTCATTCTTTTTAATGACTGGTTCACCCACTGTCACAATACTACCATTAGAACTTCTACAACTAAAATTACACTCCATATATTCAATTTTAGATCTACTTAAATGAAAACCTTTAGAAGCACCAAGGGAAATGAAAAGAAGAAATAACCATGCTTATATATATATATGGGTTTAATAATATTAGGCATAAGGGGATTAGCCAGAAAGAAGATTTGGGGAAAAGCCATAATCTACTTATATGATGATAGATTTAGCACCCCTAATGAAGCTTTAATAGAAGTAATAGAAATAGACATGAATAATAACTTACGAGTTACCTATATAGTACTAGATATAATAATAACTATCAAATTTTGAAAAACATATGAATTATTAGTTCAAGCTAAAGGATATGAAAATTTTTCAGGGAGATAAACTGTGTTTAGATATCTAGGCAAAATTATAGTCAATATAAAAACTAAATTTAAAATAAAATTAGAAAATATCATAGATTCATTAACTTCAAAAGGAATAAAATTTATAAAACCAAAAGAGAGATATTTTAATACCCTTGTTGGATTAGAATGGAATAATAACCCCTTTGAGAGATAACGGATAAACCATCATCCTTATTGAATATGCTACTTTCCAAAATGATGACAGGAGATTGTCCACTAACAACTAAAATGAGGAGAAAGAAATGGACCTAGACTTGGCAAATGTACAACAACAACAACAACAACAACAATAAGCCTTAATCCCACTAGGTGAATCCTTTTACGAATCATCCATTGTGTCTATTATGTTCAAATTATACTAAGGTCATTTTTATACATCTTAACCAATTACTTTAAGGTTTACCTCTTCCTTTCTTAACATAAAAAAAATATAATGCATCTACTCTCCTAACCGGGTCATCGGACGGTTGACGCTTTATGTGGCCAAACCATCTAAGGCGACTCTCTCTACTCATATCTGCCACTGGAGCTACTCCAACTTTTTCTCGAACATACTCATTTCATTTTTTCTCTAAGAGTAAAGCCGCTCATCCACCTGAGCATCCCCATCTTTGCAACACTTAAATTTGGTCTTATGCTTCTCTTTTATTGGCCAACATTCATAAATCATTGTGGGTCTTACCACCATCTTATAAATTTTTTCTTAAGTTTATATTTTTCATCACAATAGGCTAGATGCATTCCTCCGCTTCAACCATCCAACTTGAATTCTACTAATAAAATCTCCATTCATTTCACCATCATTTTGAACAATAGAGCTTAGATATTTGAATTGCTCACTCTTTTTAATGACTTGTTCACCCAATGTCCCAACTCTACCATTAGAACTTTTACAACTAAAATTACAATTCATATATTTAGTTTTAGATCTACTAAAACGAAAATCTTTAGACTCTAAAGTTGACCTCCATAATTCAAGTTTCTCTTGGACTCCCTCTATAGTCTTATCAACAAGAAGAATGTCATCGAAAAACATACACCAAGGTACATCTTCTAAATGCCCTAAGAACATCCATAACTAAAGAAAAAAGATAAGGGCTTAAAGTTGATCCTTGATGTAATCTAATTGAAATAGAAAAATATTTTGTCAATCCTCCTTGTGTTTGGACACAAGTAACAACTCTAGTATACATATCTTTAATGACTTGAATATAACCAATATTAACTCCTTTCTTTTCTAGAACTCTCCAAAGAACATCTCTTGAAACTTTATCATAAGCTTTCTCTAAATCAATAAATATCATATGTAAATCCTCCTTACTTTCTCTATACTTCTCCATCAAACCTCTTAACAAAAATATAGCATCTAATAGATCTACTTGGCATGAAACCAAACTTATTGTTAGAAACTTTTGTATCACATCGTAATCTATACTCAATTACTCTCTCCCATAATTTTAATATATGACACATTAACTTAATTCCTTTAAAATTTGCACACTCTTGTGCATCACCTTTATTCTTAAATGTAGGAACCAAGAAACTCTTTCTCCACTCATCAGGCGTCTTTTTAGTCTTTAAAATAACATTAAAAAGATTTATAAGCCAAGAAATTTCTTGATCTCTTAAACATTTCCACACTTCTGTTGGAATATCATCAGTTCTCTTGTTTTTTTCACATTTTCTTTAAAGCTTCTCAACTTCAAATTTACTAATCTGGCTAAAAAAAATTCTATTTTTTTTAGAGCATTAAGGTTGCTAAAATCAATCGTATTTTCAGATCATTCATTGAAAAGTTTATCAAAATTCCTCATCCACTTATTTTCAGTATCCTTTTCTAAGAAAAGCATTTTATGATTTCCAGCATATATACCGGAAAAATAAAATTTTTTTTCTCTCTTTCCTTTTTGTTCATTTATCTCACAATCTAGAGATATTAGACTTTTCGCCTAGCTCTCGTTAAACTACACCGAATCAGTATACAAAATTTTACCAAGAACGACCTCTTTGTCTAAGAGTTGGTATTATCGAGGTGTAGTGACTTGATTGGTTTATTGGTGACCAAGACGGAAGAGTTTAGAACAACAAAGATAGGGAAGAGGATGAAAATATTACAAGAATATTACGAGAAGAGTCGAACAGTAATGTCAATAAATTTATCAATAATCGTACTAATAGTATTAATAATACACAAATCTACACATACATAACATATACAAATACAAGAGAAGAGCTATATACTTACAGACTCTTATTTTCTCTTGAATATGAAGCTTATATTCCTCGCACTCTCACACAAGAATACTATATCTCACACTAGAGGGTGGCTCTCAGGTTTACTTTGCTTGGATGCTTCGTTATATCTGGTTGAATGACAGAGGCTTTATTTATAGGAAGTCTGAGCTTCGGATTTCAAATGCTTACAAATCATAATGGAATAACAGATAAGTGTTCATGTGGTTGTAATAATTGAGTTAAGTGCAGTAGGTACAATAATAAAGAATGTTGCTTATTGTGGAAGAAAGTCTATTCTATATTCTTTAATAATGGAGAGTGGGGTCCACTATTAATTGTGAGTGCGGATGTAAAATTATTGTCGGTCTACCCCCATCTTATGTGTTCATGTTGTGAGCGTAGTGTTAAGAGTGTCGGATGTGAAGATTTCATGTTCTGAAGGAAAGTTTAGTTTTTGAATCTCATAATTCCGGACTAACTGCTAGTGTTTAATGTTGTATGTCAAACTTTGAAAGTATCGGAATAACAGATAAGTGTTCATGTGGTTGTAATAATTGAGTTAAGTGCAGTAGGTACAATAATAAGGAATGTTGCTTATTGTGGAAGAAAGTCTCTTCTATATTCTTTAATAATGGAGAGTGGGGTCCACCATTAATTGTGAGTGCGGATGTAAAATTATTGTCAGTCCTACCACCTTCCGAGCACATCTTTTATGTGTTCATGTTGTGAGCGTCTGTAGTGTTAAGAGTGTCGGATGTGAAGATTTCATGTTCTGAAGGAAAGTTTAGTTTTTGAATCTCATAATTCCGGACTAGCTGCTAGTGTTTAATGTTGTATGTAAAACTTTGAAAGTATCGACCTTCGAGTCTCTTATCTATGAAAATCTTTATTGTGCCGGTTTCTCCAACAAAGATATCAAAAAAATATGTATCATAATTTCAGAGCCAGTATGATCCTTGGAGCATAGCTCTCCAGTGGTTTAGTTGAGTTATCAGAGGGATCTCAAAAAGGGTTTCAATTGGTTCAATATACTGAGAACTTCTGTAAGTGATGTAATTGCATTGTATTCTTGACAAAAAATTCTAATGAGATACTTGGCAGGGTCGGTTTATTTGAAGTCCATTCATTTCAATGGGCTGAATTCAAACTTGATGAGGATAGGCTTATTAGATTTAGTAAGGGCATAGCTGATTGTTGCTATTAGTTTTGATTCGAACACTTCAGTTTGTTTAAAAGAATTTATTAAAATGGAGTATAAATCCATAATTAATAAAAGATGTAGATCTTCATAGTGTTCGAGGGTGAATTCTTCAAGATTAATATTAGGTATTTCACTTGGCAATATTAATTGCTATTTTAGTTTGAGTTCTGTAACTTGGATAGGCCATCCGACATTTTTTCTCATAATTATAATATTTTTCTTTAGTTGAAAAAAAAACTCATTTTAGTTTTTTCTTCAATATGAATCTTCTTTAAGTATTCTTGAAGTATGATTAACTCTCTGTATTTAGGATTGAATATTTACTCAATTTGACTTTCAATATAAGTTAGTCTTTTTTTTTAGTTTTATGAAGGCTGAAGAAAGGAGTTAATATTGGTTAAGATGTTTGATGGAGAAGCATAGAGAAGCATAGAGAAAGTAAGGAGGTAGATCTACATGGATGCTATACATTTGTTAAGAGGTTTGATGGAGAAGCATGGAGAAAGTAAGGAGGATCTACATATTATTGATTTGAAGAAGGCTTATGATAAAATTTCAAGAGATGTTCTTTGGAGAGTTCTAGAATAGAAAGGAGTTAATATTAGTTATATTCAAGTCATTAAGGATATGTATACTAGGTACTTGTGTCCAAATACAAGGAGGATTGACAAAATATTTTCCTATTTGGTTGGATTACATCAAGGATAAGCCTTATCTTTTTACTTTAGTTATGGATGTTCTTACTATGCATTTACAGGAAGATGTAATTTGGTGTATGCTTTTTGCTGATGATATTCTTCTTGTTGATAAGACTAGAGATGGAGTCCAAGAGAAACTTGAATTATGGAGGTCAACTTTAGAGTCTAAAGGTTTTCGTTTAAGTAGATCTAAAACTGAATATATTGAGTGTAATTTTAGTTGTAGAAGTTCTGGTGGTAGTGTTGTGACATTAGGTGAACAGGTCATTAATAAGAGTGAGCGATTTAGATATTTAGGCTCTATTGTTCAAAATGATGGCGAAATAGATGGAGATGTTATTAGTAGAATTAAAGTTGGATGGTTGAAGTGGAGAATGCGTCTGACCTATTGTGTGATAGAAAAGTTACCCTTAAATTTAAGGAAAAATTTTATAAGATGGTGGTAAGACCTGCAATGACCTATGGTGCAGAATGTTGGCCAATAAAGAGAAGCATAAGACTAAGTTAAGTTACGAGATGAGGATGCTTAGGTGGATGAGTGGCTTTACTCTTAGAGATAAAATGCAAAATGAGTATGTTGGGACAAAGTTGGAGTAGCTCCGATTGGCAGATGATTAGAGAGTAGCGCTTAGATGGTTTGGCCATATAAAGCGTCTGCGTCGATGATTAGGAGAGTAGATGCATTAGATTTGCCTTATGTTAAGAAAGGTAGAGGTAGACCTAAAAAGACTTGGTTAAGATGTATAAAAAATAACTTTAGTATACTTGAATTAAATAAGAATTTGACACATAATAGGAGGAGATGAAGGATTCACCACCCACTTAGTGGGATTAAGGCTTGTTCTTGTTGTTGAATCTGTATTAATAAGTGGGTTGAAGTTGATGACTCATTCTAGCATATTATGGACTTGTGTTGCTATACTGACATCTTATTGATAGATATTTTCAAGGACGTGGTTGTCAACCCCGTTATAAGCACTTTCTCCAAATTCTTGTGCTTTCATTTCTTTTAATAATCGAAAAGTACTGTAGAGGATAAGAGATTTTGAGATGTAGAAGTTAGTCCTAAATTTAGAACGCATATCTTCAATTGCTTCCTAAAAGTTGTAAGAACCTCGCCATGAAGGTCCAGTACACTAATTTATCTGTTGTCTTGCTTCTGCCCAAGAAGCATAGATACATGGCTTGGTAGGAGAGTATACTACATAACATAGAAATTTTTTCCCCCGAGGCTTAAGTCTAAGTCAAAAAGTAATCCACAACGGCTCCTATGACAATTTTTCATTTTTGCATTGTTGCATATTTATTACTGATATTTTAAATATTATCAATTAGACATAATTGAACTTCATCCAAATTATATCGTTGTTCCAACCTATAAGTCCGAGGTTCTTCGAATTGAATTAGTTGATATTTTCTGAACTTCATTCTAAAGGGAATTATTTGGCTATCAATTTCTGTGATCATTAAATCAAAATTATCAATAATATTAAGCAGATCTAAATTATTCATGAGACTCAATTTTTAAGAGAGTTGATCTGCAAAGAAATTTGTTTTCCTTTGATATGTTCCCATGTAATAGTTAACCATTTATTAATAACATGATCAAAAAATTTCAATCTTCTAGAACTAAGGTTATTCTTAGTTTCTTTTTGTTGCAAGTCATACTTTACAATAGCTTCACAATCTGTTATAATAATATTTTACTTTTTATCGTAAATAAATAAGTAGAAAACTTCTAAATTATAGATGATTGTCAGAAGTTAATATTCTAAAGATGTTAGATATCCATTTTTTTTAAAAGTTCTTGAAGCGTACCTGCATATTCTTTCTTCAATTTTGAGTGAAAATTTTTTGGTCTATTTACTAATCTTTTTTTCCATCCGTCTTTAGATCTATCAGATTTTATAATGAGATAATAGAATCAAGAGGTAAAGCTAATTCTGGTAAATTCTTTACTAGGTTTTTATTTTTTAGATTAGTAAAATATCTTCTTGATTAAATTTTATAGTACTTTTTGCAGAAATCTTATTGCATAAGGATCTAATTAGAGTTGACATATTTTTTATAAATGGCTTAACATAATTAATCAAACCTAAAAATGAACTGAGTAGTTTTAATTTTTCTAGTTTATCAAGCATTTCTAATATCTTTTTTAATATATAAGATTACAGTTTTATTTTCCTTTTTCAATTTCGGCTCTCAGAAATTCTATATGTTGGGTATATAATGTCATTTTCTTTTAAAGATTATTAGTCCATGTGTTTCAAAGATAGATAATATGACATATAAATGAGACATATGTTCTTTTGATTTGGAAAATACTAGTATGTCATCTATGTATAAGTATATTTTAATATTTTTGAAATATTCCATACATTTTTCTTTGAAATATTTGTGATGCATTTTTTAATCCGAAATGAATGACTAACCACTCAAAATGTCCTTCAGGACAGGTGAACGTTGTATATTCTATTGAATTTGGATGCATCTTTATTTTGCCAAAATCCTGATTTTAAGTCAAATTTATTAAACCATTTAACATCTTGGATTTTATTGATAAGTTGATATTTTGAAATTATTTTATATTCATTGAATTTTGTGTTATGATTTAACCTTTTATAATTGAACACTATTCTAGATTGGCCCCATTTTTGTTCGCTTTCTTTCATAAATATTATAGCTGGATTTCTATGTCTGGAATTGGATTTTCTAATAAATTTAAGCTCTAAAAGTTATTCTATGTGCATTTTATACTTATTTTTTTTCTCATTTATTATATTTAACTTCATTTCTTTTTATGTTGATATCTGAATTAATTATTATTAATTCACAGTAATTTTTATCTTTATTCCAATATTTGGTAGGATCTTCTCCTATTATTTCTAGCTTTTTGAGTTTTGACACAAATTGATTTATATATTCCCTTATAATGAGATCTTTTAATTTCTGAGATATTATAAATGTCATCTTTGATATTTCTTATATTAGAGATTTGTAAGTTTAGATTTTGGTCTAATAAGATTTCATCTAACGCTTATATTGATGGCTGTTGGTTTAATTTACAGGTTTCAGGAGTTTTACATTTGCGAAGATATTATTTTGAGCTTTAATAATCTTTTTAATCTTTTGATTCAAGAAGAGTCCATTTAGAAATGATAAATGTTATTGATGCTTGTATATTTATGCTTACATAATCATTAGTTAGGCTAAGATGTTAGCTCTATTATTTTTTATGATAAAATTTAATCCTAGAATTAATTTAATATGTTTAAGTTGTACAGGTCTAACCCACATTTCATCTACTGGATATGATTTAGACCATTCCTGAGAATGAGTTTGTAATCTAAGATATGTATTCTTAATATATTTTATTGAATTCTAATTTAGTTCCATCGAATTGGTCGGATTTTTTGGTTACAGGACTAGTATGTATGTATTTTTCTGTGTCTAATGAAGTGTCTATGGCATTTGCATATGACCCTTTTTATAATTTTTGAAAAAAAATTAATTCCTTCTTACAACTATATGAGCTTTTTGATAAATTAGATGTTGGTATAATGGGCAGTCTAGTAGGTAGACTCATGAGATGAAAGGTAGGGGACTTATCTTGTTAATCTAGAAAGAGGCATATTTCTTTTTTGTTTTCTACTGATAAGGTCTAATAAAAAGCTTTTTTTCAAATTTTTTGGGTCAAATAATTCATCTTCATTCTTAATGTCCTCAAGTCCAATGACAAATTTATTAACCGATTGTCAATCATTATCAACAATCAATTTTAACAATTAGGTCTTTAAAAGTGTTTAAATACTTAGTCATAGGGAAATTGCTTATCTTTAAAGCAAATAATTGTCCAAGTAATTTTTTATCATGGTGTGTTAGATAATATTTGTCTCTTAATATTTTCTTTATATCAATCCAAATAAGGGTAATCCATCTTCACCTTCATGAATCTTGAGCTCTAATGAATGAACCATTATAGTCATGTTTTCAATCTAATTTTGAGGAACTAATTTATATGCCATAATATGATTTTTTTTTTTTTAATGAAGAAAGACATGAGGTGGAAAAAGGACTATAAATGAACTAGAGTAAAAGTTAAAATATAGATGAAAAAAAGTGAATTACAAACTAAAAGAATTTTTTAAGTGAGGAAGGAGCACAAAAGCTACTTACATCTTAAGCTCTCCTTAAGTAGTTTTTTTTTTTTTTTTTCCTGTTAGACAAAGTTCTTTTAGCTTCAAAAATACAAAATTTCATGAACATATAACTTTTTGTATGTAATTTTAAATGCAAAAAAAAAAAGCCTAGATCTAAAAATTTAAGTACTTAAGTTTCTAAATCATTCAAAGTATTACCAAATAAACAACAGATTTCACCATAAACAACAACATCTAAAGTAAAGAAGGTTACATAGTTTTATTTGCATTAAGCTAAAATTTTGTCTTCTTAAAGTGGAGCACTTCCTTGCCAAGGTTTTCACTTATGATAAAGTTTTAAGATAGGTTCACAGAAGGGTTATTGGCATAGCTCACTAAATTAGATATTATGCTAGCGTTAGAATTTACAAGAAATATGTCAAAATATCCAAGCTATTTCATACTATTAATATGAAATAGATCTACCATAATTAAACATTCACTAACCTGAAAATTGTTGGAGTAATTCATCATTTTGGCAAATTCACTACAAGAAAAAAATTTCTTACTGAAAAAAATTATAATTTAAATTTTTTTCTTCTCAAATTTTGTTTTAATATCAAAGATGATGGTAATGAGTGCCTTTTGGAGAGATTAAAGGCCTAAAAGACAATGGATCCTTAACTTAATATCTAGGGATGAATTTTGGAGTTTTTGTTGGATAATGAGCAATTTAGTTTAGTATAATGGTGAGACTATTTAGATTAATCTAGTTTGAGTTAGTGTGAGCTGATTTGAAAAATCATTTTAAAGAACAGGCTTTAGATGAGGTAAATGGTTAGAAATACATGTGGATGGTTAGCTTAGTATTTAGGATATGAAATAGTGGTAAGGTTTGGTAAAGTTTTGAGGAGTGGAGAATAAGATTAGGTCCTGGTCATGCCTAGCTTGGTCACGACCTCTTAGAGGAGTAGATGTGAGGTTTGGGTTGGAAACGGATTACCTTGAAGATTGCTCAAACATAGGGAAGTTTGTCAAGTGTTAAGAGAGCAAGAATTAAAGAAAATATAAACTAAATATATAAAACATAAGGTAATTATCTAATTTCATTAAAGAAAAGAAAAATTTGAGCCATTAAGTATCAAGCTAAGAAAAGAGCAATGCTTCGTTAAAAATATTTCATTCAACAACTAAAATTACATATTAATAGGCATTATAAACTTAAGGTGTTAAAATTTTTGAAGGAAAAATAGAGAGAAAGAAAGGGTTGGTGGCCATTTATGAATGAGAAACTCATTTTTATGCCTCATTTATTTCATGATCAGCCATGCATGCTTCTAGATGAGAAATTAAATTTTAAAAATATTAAAATATAAATTATATTTAAAATATTATAAATTATTATTTTTTTATTAGGCTATAGTAGTTGGGCTTGTTCTTTGATCTCTTTCTTAAGCTTTAGCATTAACTCTTGTAGTTGGGTTTTTAATTTGATTTTCTTGATTTACATTATCTTCATTTTTTTTATCTATTTGATGTGCTACATCACTAGTAGGGGTGCTAAAATTATAGACACAATTTTATGTCTTGAATTTATTAAATAAGCATTACATTGGTCATAATAGAAATAGGGGATAAAGAAAAACATATTTGCATGAATTAAATAATCACATATATGGGCACACTTAACAACACTTTATTCATGCAACATGAGGTAATGATATATGTTTAAAAAAAATGCATTTAGAGGAACATGTAAGTGAACATGAAAATTTAAATCAAGCAAGAACACATTAAAATCAAAAAAATAATATGATGAAATCCACACTAAAATTTCAAAGTTAATGATCTTTTTAAAATTAATTTTATTGTGCTTTTATTTTTATTTTTATGTTCTTTTTAAAGATATATTTATTTAGTATATTTGATTTTTATTTTTATTCTAAATATATATATAATATTATTTTTAAAAATAATTATTATCACCAAATATATTTTATTTTGAATCAAGACATAAACAAAATAAAAAGGGGGATTTACATACATACCACACAAAACTTTGCTATTTACATATCTAACACCTAAAGTCTATAATTTACATTTCAAACATTCAAAACTTTTAACAGATCATAAGTACCACTCCCCATTAGCCTCATCTATTGCATCCAACAGCATCTCTCCTATTTGCAGTCACACTCTTCTAAATCTTGCTCTCATCATTGTGGCACCCAACCCCATCATCAATCCTATAGCTTATAGAAACAGCTTTTTTCAATCACTAAATCACAAATCCTTTTTTTTTTCAATGATTCGCCCTCACAACATGTAAACCTTTGCCTACTACTCACACTCTCTCCCTTTGCTTCCCCAATGGATGCTATGACAAAAGTCATACTTTCCCCTCATGACATCATGGAGAACCAAGCGGTGGAGATCTCCAACTCAAACAATGGAAAGATCATGAGAATATGAGAGTAATAATAGCTAAGATTTCTCCTCTTGCTTTCACAGGCGTGGCATAATGGCATAAGTAGACTAGTTATTGACTTCGTTAGGCAAGAAGGAGAAGAACAATATTGTGATGTCTTTGGATCTCAATCTTTCTGCTTTCGACGATGACTACAATTGTAGTGGCAATGAATTACCAACATCTCCATCAACTGCCACCATGACAATCTTCTCGTTTGCAAGCAAGCCGCCACTCCTGTTTGTTGTCAATGTCCGCTCTTGTCGATTGCCTATATTGATTAACAATTGAAAGATACCTCTCTTATTTAATTTTCTCAGTTTTCGTTCTCGTTGCATTTACCCTATCGATGACTTTATCATGGTCAAAAGATCTGCCGGTTGATTGGACAAACTGAGCTCGATAGGGCTAATCGGGAGTGATATTTATAATCTATTAAAAAGTTTTGGGTGTTACTTTTGATGTTAGATATATAAATAACAAAGTTTTATGTGGTATATATATAAATCCCCCAAATAAAAAGTAAAAGTGATCTCAGACGGTCTTTAAATGTCATTATATCATTTGAGCAAATTAGTAGTGAAGGCTCATGGGATCAAATCCAATTATATAAGCATAATCATGTTAAATTAACACATTGAAATCAAAACACATGTGATGATATTTACATTAAGTTTTCCAAGCTAATGATCATCTATTATACATCTAATTAGTTTGATAAAGGTCTACATATCATATTAACCTACAAGCTATTAGATAAGAATCATGCGGTTTCACATTAATTATGCGTATCTCTTGGTATCTAGAATTAAATTCCAAATAAGTTTATGCTATATTTCATAAAATTAGTTAATTAGGTTTGTTGAATCCAAATTTATCCATGAAATGAAATAGAACTTTCTTAGGTACTTGAGAAATACGGTTAAGACGAGTGAGATAATAAATGGAAAGTAAAGTAAGAGAAGTGCAAGAAATATAAAAGATTCCTCTATATCGAAAGATCTTAATACAAGATGACTACTTTTTTTCATCTCTGGGGGACTCATTAGAACTCAGTGAAAGTATAAAGTTTGAGAAATATAAAAAAGCCAAAAAAAAGTTTTCCTTGAAAGCTCCCTTTTTTATAAGGATGGGGGATCATTACATATGGTAAGTATGCATAAGATAAGTCAATTATATAAGAGAAGGAACTCGCTAATAAGAGTCATATATCTAATATCGAGTGGTGAGTTCTCTGATTGAAGTTCTAGGGATTAGCGAGACAGGGTGTCCTATGTGTATTTTGGAAGCACTTGCATATCGACGAGTTGTTGAACATCAATCACCTAGCTTGAACAATCTTTTTTATTCACTTGTCTCTCTTGGGATGAATTGTGTCGGCCGTCTGATGACCCGATTAGGAGAGTAGATGTATTAGATTTTTCTTATGTTAAGAAAGATAGAGGTAGACCTAAAAAGACTACTTGAATTAAATGAGACTTTGATACATAATATGACACAATGGAGGCGAAAGATTCATGTAGCTGACCCCACTTAGGAGAGTAGAAGCATTAGATTTTTCTTATGTTAAGAAAGATAGAGGTAGACCTAAAAAGACTTGGTTTAAGATGTATAAAAAATGACCTTAGTATGCTTGAATTTGAATTTGTATGATAATCACAATGGGCGAAGAATTTCAATAGTCATGCCCAGATAAGGAGGCTTGTTCAGTGATTATTGTATTGTCCTTCATTTATGAATTCAATGGGTCTATTTGTCTTGGTTGAGGTTATCTTTTTCCCACTTATGCCACTTACAACAATGATCAATGAAAGTCTTTGCGTGATAGTACACTTGTATGTTCGTCATTTGGGTTTTTAAAACAAATGAAACACTACATATTTGGGTTTTAACTAAAAAAGTTACACATATACATATTATTTCTTTACCAAAATAAGATATTAGATATTTCTAATTTATTTAAAATTGATAAATAAATTTTTCTTATTTAGTCAAGAAAAATATTAAGATTTATAATTTAATTTTTTTAGGTTGAATAGAGACAAAAGAATAAATAATAATGATTATTATTAAGGGTGCTTAGTAAAGGCAATGTTAAGATTATCATGGTCGTTTGAGTTGTTTATTGAAATATGATAAGGATAAATTTAATACATGTGTGAACTAAATAGGCATGGAAGTTAGCGGATCTTTTATATGTAATCAAAATTTTAATTTGAATTTACACATTGGTAGAAATATAAAACCATCTTATCTTTAATTTTACCAAACAAACAAAAAATTACAAACCCACTTTTGTTGTTGTAAAGCATGTCCAATATTAATTGGAGAGTAGATTAAGATTTTTTATGTAGAAAAGAAAAGTGAATTAAAGACTTGGTTGATGTATAAAATGATCAGTGTATAGGTTGATTTAGGGGACACGGAGTGCAGAAAGTTGTAAGGATAGTGGGATTAAGGCTTGTTGTTGTAAATGAAAAAAAAATTCTAGTAAAGGCAATGGTTAGGAAGGATTATGGGAACTTGGGAGAGATGAACAAAATGAAATCTATCAAGATAAAAACAAAAGAAATTAGCCCTAAACCTCAAAATTCTACAAATTTTAATCTAAATCTTTTAGTATCAGCTGAATTTTGTTCAAAGTAAATATTAAAAGAGTAGCAAACTAAGTAAAGCTAAATGAAATTTCAAAACAAAGACAGGGTTTTTTTGTGTGAAGACTATGTGCCGTCTGAGCAAGGAGAAAATTATAAATAAAGCCTTATATGAAAGG
Source organism: Cymbidium sinense (assembly GCA_021442155.1). Lineage (NCBI taxonomy): Eukaryota > Viridiplantae > Streptophyta > Magnoliopsida > Asparagales > Orchidaceae > Cymbidium > Cymbidium sinense. Next base: position 77,080,065 of record CM038228.1, on the reverse strand, counting down.
ATTAAAATTAAAAAAAAATTAAATTATTAAATTTTTATCTTACATGTTATTTCAAATTTTTTTAAAATATAAATTTATTCAATTTTTCATTTTGGATGAATCTATACAGTTAAGAAATGAAAAAATAATCTTGATGAAATTTGTGGGGTGGTTTGAAGGATTTAATTTTGAAGTTGGAACAGGAGAGATACAATAAATCTCAAAAATATCAATTTTATTTACTGAAGAAAACACTTCTTTAGATTGACATAATTTTTTTTTCTTTCGAAGTGTCTTAAATATCAAGCTAAGGTGTTTCGAATGCTCATTTTCATCAGGCTTGAAAATTAAGATGTCATTAAAATAAACTATCAAGAATTTTACAATATTTAGCTTCAAAGTAGTGTTTATCAGTCTCATAAAGTTACTAAGAGCATCAGATAGGAAAAAGGCATGATTAACCACTAATGATGGGCATATGTAGTTCTTCCACTCATCTCATATGTTAATTCTAATTAGGTAATACCCACTCTTTAAATCTAACTTGAAAAAGTAATTAGTTCTAGAGATAATGTCTAATATGTCATTAATTATACTTGATGCCAATCTTATTGATGACCCTTTCTATCTTGAAAAAGAAGTGTTTAAAGCTATGGTTCTATTGAGTGAAGCCTTTTCAAAGAAGGTTATTTACTTTCCTTTCAACATAGCATATTTAGTTGGGTACATTCTAAACTAGGAAAGGTTTATGAACTAAGATCTAAGCACAAAATCTATGTTATATTAAATGTCACTCAATGGTGGAAATTGATCAAGCAAGACTTCACAGGTAGTGTGATTAAATTCTAATAGAAATAGGAAGACCATAGTATGTATGTGAATCTCCACTTGCTCAGGCACAAGTTCTCTCACATGAAGAAAATGTAGTCAGAATAGCTTAGCAAAGTCTCTCCTTAGGGTGCTTAATCCAACCCTTTCTCTCTTGCAAACAAGTATGATTATGATATAAATGAAAGGTACAATGCCTTTGCCTATCAATAGGTGACCCAATCACTTATAATTATAGCCTAGCATTCTTGTTAATGATGACAGTGTTTATGGATGATGGGACAAGTGTCTTTTTTATTGGCTTGACAAGTAGGAGCTCAATGGTCTTATTTTGAACTCATTGGTGTTCTTCTTGACATAATGTATTACACTTAAATCATATTGCTAAGGTCAACCCATTAAGATGTGTATTATATTTATAAGAGTATATCACACTAAACTTTAATCTTATCGCTACTCATCTTAAAGAGAACTAGGCACCTACCAGTGATGGGAATGAAGAAGTGGTTCACCTAACTCATATAAAGGGGATCAAGGTAAGGCTAAATATTGATGTTAGCCCATATAAGTGTATAAAACATTCATGGTGTTCAAACCATCAATGATAAGCTTGCACCTTATGTTATTATACATCACATATATAGTGAAAATATTTCTCCTCCAATCCTCTACTTCACTCTTGAAAATCAAATATATTATGGCTTTAGTATGATAGTTATTCCCAGCATTAATCTCTTCTTGAAACAGGTGTATTTCATTAAAAACTTTTTCAACATTATCACCCTCAAGCAAATCAAATCATCAAGAGGATTTTAGCCTTGCATTAATGTTACATAGTATTTTAAATATATAATATCTCTATCGGTCTTAAAGCTCCCCTCAATAGAAGTCTTAGCAATATGAGTGTCAATAATGATAGGGGTGAACGGTAGGAATGGTCTGGCTCTTAGCAGTAGGAATGATCTGGCCCTTCTTTAATCTTGCCACCATGAGGGCATAGTGGAAAGCATCCTCTAATATGTTGAACATTTCTGTCATTCTTAATATTCATTTTAAAACTATTGACAAATTTATTGACCAGTTACCAATCATTATCAGACATAATTGGCCTTTAAAATTAAGTCCTTAAAAGTGTTGATGTATACAATGGCCTAAATAATTTCTTGCCTAAGGGTTAAGAGTTGCCAATGTAAATTCTTATCATATTATGTCAAACAATATTTAAATATTTCTTTCATTTCTAATTAAGTGAGGTTAGTTCTTCATAATTTTTATTGTTTTGCTAAGATTTTAATTCAATAGATTTTCACATAACCAATGAGGTTTATTTTAGCAAAAGTGACTCTTTGATATTCATTTATCTTATACAACTTAAAAATTCATCCATTTGCACCACTCATTTTCAAAATTATTATAAATTATATACATTATCATAGGAGGTTACCTTACTTTAATTCTCCTAGAAGTGGCCTTAAATTTTGTTAGCTTGGCTATTCTTGTTGTCTTGTCTTCCTTAAATCTATTGAATGTTTGCCTTAGGGGCTTATCTTTTTTAAATTTGAATAAGGCTCATCATCCTATGATATAAAAGGGTGGGTTGAAAGGTCTAGGAGGTTGGGTAGGATTTCTACTGGCATGATTTTAATATATATCATCATAATGATCATCTAGTTTCTGAGCTCATCAATCGAACCTCCACTCTCAATCAATTAGTTCTAGCCTCCTAAATAATTTTTTGATATTTCATACCATTTTTATTGAATCTAACATCATGGTTTTTATTGTTTTAGTTATGCCCTTAACATGATCCATAAAGAATTACTTGGTGACATGATGCATAAGGATAAGGATCACAACAACAACAAGCCTTAATCCCCAGGTGTTACTACATGAATCCTTTCTCCATTGTGTCTATTATGTGAATTCTCATTTAATTCAAGTATACTAAGATCATTTTTATACATCTTAACCAAGTCTTTTACGTCTACCTCTACATTTCTTAACATAAGGCAAATCTAATGCATCTACTCCTAATGTCATGAGACGGCCACAATGGCCAAACCATCTAAGGCAACTCTCCTAATCTTATCTTCCTGAATTTTTTATTTTTAACATACTCATTTTGCATTCTCTCTAAGAGTAAGCCACTCATCCACCAGCATCCTCATCTCTGTAACACTTAGTCTCATGCTTCTCTTTTCGCAACATTCACTCAGTCAGGTCTACCATCTTATAAAATTTTCCCTTAAGTGGAACTTTTACATCTAAAGCCGGATGCATTCCCCCAACCATCCAACTTGAATTCTACTAATAACATCCATCCATCTATTTCCATCATTTTGAACAATAGAGCCTAAATATCTAAATCGCTCTTATATGACTTGATCACTAAGTTCACTATCTTAAAACTTCTAAAATTACACTCCATATATTGTTTAGATCTACTTAAAGCGAAAACCTTTGACTCTAAAGTTGACCTCCATAATTCAAGTTTACTCCCTCTAGTCTTATCAACAAGAAGAATGTAATCGACAATACACCATGGTACATCTTCTTGTAAATGCCTGTAAACATCCATAAAGTAAAAAGATAAGCTTAATGTTGATCCTTGATGTAATCCAACAAATAGGAAAATATTTTGTCAATCCTCCTTATGTTTGGACACAAGTAACTTAGTATACATATCCTAATGACTTGAATATAACCAATATTAACTCCTCGTTCAGAACTCTCCAAAGAACATCTCTTGAGACTTTATCATAAACTTTCTCTAAATCCATAAATATCATATGTAGATCCTTCTTACTTTCTATGCTTCTCCATCAAACCTCTTAACAAATAGCATCCAGTAGATCTACACATGAAACCAAGTGTGAGAAACTTCTATCACATCGTAACCTACTCTACTCTCTATAATTTTAATATATGGCACATTAACTTACTTCCTCTATAATTTGCACTCTTGTGCATCACCTTTATTCTTAAATATATAAACCAACAAACTCTTTCTCCACTCATCTTTTTAGTCTTTAAAATAACATTAAAAAGATTTGTAAACCAAGAAATTCCTTGATCTCTCTAAACATTTTCACACATTTATTGGAATATTATCGGTCTCTTGCTTTTCACATTTCATTTTCTTTAAATCTTCACTAACTTTTTACTAATCGATAAAATGAAATTCTCTATTTTGTTTAGGGTATTAAGGTTCTAAAATCAATCGTACTTTCAAATCTTTTATTGAAAAATTTATCAAAATACCTAATCCACCTATTTTCAATATCTTTTCTAAGAAAAGCACTTTATTTTCATTATTACCTCTCACTATGTCTTTTTTCTTCTCCTATCTCTTTGGTTGGTAACTTATACATCTTCTTTCTTTCGGTATCTAATTTATTGTATAAATTACTAAAAAAATTTTTTTATTATATATTCTTTCTTAGAATCTCTACGACTTTATATCTTTCCCAATTCTCAGGGTTTTACATCTAAACTAATTTTTATAATAATCTTTCTTATCTTTTCTTTTGCTCTACCAACATTATTATTAAAGAGTTTTGATTCTCCAAGCATATCTTTTGAACTTTAATTTAATTTGATATTTTTCCCACATAACGTTAACTTGTATGAACATTCCAAATTCTAATTTCTTGTAGCTTGCTCTATTTTATTTGTGTTCTTTTATAATCTAATATAATTTAGTTTATTTTTCTCTTACAACTTTTCATCTTAAAATCTAAAATAATAGATGTTGGGTGCTTTAATTTCACTTGAAATGATCTTTCAATCTAAGCGATCTATTTTTCATTAGAAAATAATCAATCGTGTTTTCTTCCATTTTATAAGTAACAATATGTTCATCTCTTTTCTTAAATAAAGTATTAGCAACTAATCATAAAATGGCAAAATCTAATATAGTCCTACTTTCTTCATTTAGTCATCCATCAATGAATACTTTTAAAATCTTCTACTCTCTAACGTCCATTTAAATCTCCCGATAAATACTTTTCTTTGAGGTATCTTTTGTATTAATCTCTAATTCATTCCAAAATTTTTTTTTTTTGAGCTTCCAAACCTACTTGAGGATAAACACTTATAACATTGATAATCTTAATATCAACAATAATCTTTAAAATTTATAATTATATCTCCACATCTATTAATACTTATAACATTATCCTTCAAACTTTTATCTATAATCACACTTTTCTGTATTTCTAGATGCGACTTTTACCTGAATACCAAAGTTTAAAACCTAAACTATCAATCTCTTTGGCCTTCTTTACCGCGTCCATAAAGAATTACTTGGTGACATGATGCATAAGGATAAGGATCACAAGATGCTAAAAAAATTTATCTTGGTCGACTAAGAATTTTTGTTGAATGTATGCTATATTTTATTTATGCAAGTAAATATTTCATGCATGTATTTAAGATTTTTAAGCTTTTATAACTTAATTTTGTGCTAGAAAATCGCATTATTTTTTTGTGAACTTTTTGCAAAAAATCTTTAGTTAATTCAAATAATATAAGTTTGACTCTCTTATTTGGTTTATCACTCAAGGTTTTATATGTAGAGCAGTTTCTTTTAAAGGATTTTATTCAACACAAGGTTTTTTTTTTTTATTCAACACAAGGTTAAGAGGGTAAGCTCTCACTAAAAAAAGGCTAAGCATTATAGGTGAAAACAACTAGTTGGAACTAACACACATATTGCATGCTTGCCATTGAACATGCAATAATATCTAATGTTCATTTTGATTCCATTAAATAAAAATCAAGAAAATTAACTAAGTTCAAGATCAAAGATTACCCCTTGGTGGATGATAGATTCACAAATCACAAGTATCAAATGTTGAAATTTCAAAAGATCTCTATGTTGAAATTGGCATAGTTCAGGTGTTGGCTTTAATATCAAAGTTGACCAAACCTTGGAGGTGTGGATCCAAAGCTTCCAATTGTAGCAGTGGGTAGCTAAGAATATGTGGAAGATCTCTAGATGAGTGGGGAATTTTATGTGAGGTTTAGGCCAAGTGAAGAGGGTCGGCCAAAGGGTGTAGATCAAATCAGCCTTAGGACTACTCTTTAGAATTTTACTTGAAGAGCTATGACATGGAGGGTAGTTTAGGGCATGGATCTTCCTAAAAGTTGTAAGGTAAAAAATGTTATCTAAATTTTTTGATAGGGATTCAATAGGTTTAAGGGTGTTTAGAGGAGGCTACACCATGACTAGGTGAAGATATCTAGGTTGGGCTAATGTTGGCTATCTTGAAACTTATGGTTGAGGGATCGTTTTAATGATGCCTTTATGGATTGGAGAGGTATGGAAGGGTTAGGGAGATATGTGAAGATCTGATTTGAAACTATTGTTGAGATTCAAGAGGTTTTGGAGCATGGTGGAAGATGGTGGACCAAACTAGGTCAAGGATGCCTAATTTTGACCAGCAAGGTTTAGGATTTTTTTTTTCCTTGTTGTAAGAGATGAGAAAAATTCATAGAAAGAGGCTAGGGATAGTGAATAAGAATCAGCAGATATTGGGAGAGTGATCAGTAAGAGGAAAGTGGGATATGTAAGAATACAGAGAATAAACAGAAAATAAATCTATGTAAAAGCACAAGGAATAAAACGAAACAACAGCATGATACACATAGGAAAATGAAGGAGGTTTTCATGTTTTATTCTATTGCAACAGTACATAAATGGAGAGTTGTGAGGGAGTTGGTTGCAATCATTGGGTTGAGATTGGCTTAGTTAGCTATAAGTGTGGAGTCACCACTGGTATGCTTAACATACCCCTGCAAGTGAGATGCCGGCAAAGCAACGATGAACTTTTGAGGTGAATTGTTGAAAGCATTGAGAAGATAGAGGCTTAGTGAATACATTGGCTAGTTGCTCTAATGCAGGTAGGCATGAAATTTGTAGGAACCGTTTGGATGTTAAATCATGACTAAATAGGTAATCAACTTAGACATGCTTCATTAGACTATGAAAAATAAGATTGTAGGCTAAGTAGGTGACACCAATGTTATCTCACCATATAGTTGGTGGTGCAAAGAGGGAGGCCAAGCTCTTGAAGAAGTCAAGTAATCCAAAGAAGTTCACTTGTTGTATTAGCTATGGATTTGTATTATACTTCGGTATTGGAACAGGTGACTGTATGTTGCTTTTTGGAAGCCCATGACAGGCATAGAATCAAAGAAAATAGAAAAGCCAGAGAGATTTGCGATCGTCAAGGGAACTAGCCCAGTCAACATCACTAAAGGCGATAAGATGAGATTGTTTGATGGCATGGATTGAAATACCAAAGTGACTGGTATGCTTTGAGTAATGCAAGATGCGTTTGACTACAGTCCAATGATCTGTGGTGGGGGTGTTCATGAATTGACAAACCTTATTGATGTTGTAGGAGAGATCTGGCCAAGTTAGAAATGAGTATTGTAGAGAATTGACAATGCTACGGTAAGTTGTAGGGTCCTAAAAGGGTGTGCCAGAGCCTTTCGAGAGTTTGATAGATGATTCCATAGGGCATGTGATTGGTTTTGATTCTAACATGTTTGTGGTTGTAAGCAACTCATGAATATATGAAGGCTGGGAGAGATGAAATCCTGCTGTCGTTCGAACCACAATGATACTGAGAAAATGATGTAAAAGTCCAAGATCCTTATGTGAAAATGATTTTACCAATTCAGAGATGATATCTCGCACATGAGAGTGGAGAGCTTAGTGTACACACGCGTGGTGATTGTTTGAGGCTGTATAAGGCTTTATTGAGCTTGCAAATGTAGTGAAGATAAGAGGGGTCGGCGAAACTAGGAGGTTGAGCCATGAAGATGGTTTCTTGGAAGTCACCATGGAAGAAGGCGTTGTCAAAGTCAAGTTGATGGACTGGCCAATTGTAAGTTGCAGCGAAAGAAAGGATGAGCCAAATGGTGACTCGCTTTATAACAGGGCTGAACATTTCTATAAAATCTATGCTATAGTGCTGAACAAAAATTCCCGAGCAATAAGCCTAACTTTGTATCTATTAATTGAACCATCTGCATTATGTTTGAGTCGAAAAATCCATTTTTAGGAGATAACATTTTTTAGAATGATTTGGAGGAACTAGTGTCCAGGTGTTGTTTTTAAAGAGGGCATTAATCTCATCAGCCATGGTTTGGCGCCATTTTGGGTGAGAATTAGCTTGATGGAAAGTGGAGGGTGGTCTATTTGGAATGAGAGTATAGTTTAAATAGTGGCATGAGGGGAATTTAATAAGGTATGTTTTTTGACCTTAGTATACTTGAATTAAATGAGAATTTGACACATAATGGACACAATGGAGAAGAAGGATTCATGTAGCCGACCCCACATAGTGGGATAAATGCTTGTTGTTGCCGCTGTATTGCCGGTTTTGGATCTGGTAACCATAGGGTGAATGGACAATGAAGGAGGTTGGGGTAAAGGTGGTGGTACTGGTTTTAAAGAGGCAAAAGTAGATTTGTGTGGGGGTTCAGTAGGACAGGACAATGTAGGTTGATCTGAAGATATGAGTGTAGATAGTTAGGGAACAAGAATTGTAATGGGTGGAGAAGTAGATGGGTTAGATTGGAGGATGAAAGGGAAGAAAAATGAGGTGGTTTCATCAAAAATGACATGACCGTGGGATGTATTCACGATTTGTTGTGGGATGAAAACACAGATAACCATGGCAGCTGCTGCTGTATCCAAGGAAAATACATGGAAAGGACCGTGCTTGTAGCTTAGTAGGAGCCTAAGGTTTAAGCCAAGGATAGCAAAGACAACCAAAGACCCTTAAAAAATTATATTGGGGTTGCTTGTTATATTATTTGGAGAAGAAAGAGAGATAGGAGAGAAGTGGTGTAGGTAAGAAATTAATTAGGAAGTTTGATGTATGAAAAGCATAGAGCCAGAATTGCGGGAGAAATTGAGCTTTAACAAGTAGTGTTCTACCAAGCTCGACTATATGTCAATGTTTCCATTTGGCAAGAACATTTTGAGCTTGGGTGTGAGGAGAGCAAAAAAATGTTGTAAAATGCCAAACTTTTGAAGAACCAAAATAAATTTTCTATATTCATCACTTCATTCAGATTGAAAAGTTACGATAGGTAATGATAAGCATTTTTCTATCATTTTTTTAGAGGAAAGAAAAGCATTAAGTGTTTCAGATTTCTAGTATAAAGGATAAAACCAAAAAAATCTAGAGAAAGCGTCTATAAAAGTTATAAGTAATGATGGTTGGTGTGACCTGGAGTGGTGCTGATCCCCATATATCAGAAAGAAACAGCTGAAGTAGTCAATCATAGGTGGTGTTGATTGAAGGAAGATGTAATCGGTGGCTGCGAGCTTGTTTACAGGAAGAACAAACTGATGTGAAGCTAAAGGATGGTAGATGAAGACTGCGAAGGATGTGGTTCAGCATCCGAAGGGTTCGATGACCAACACGATCAAGCCATCATTGGATTGTAGTAGTTGTGTGTAGAAGAGCTGTGGGAGGTGATTGAGTGGGCTAAGGGAGGATGTAGAGGTCGTTCTTGTGCTTGCCATGAAGGATTTCCTATTTAGTAAGAGAGCCTTTAATAGCAAAGTAATCAGAATGAAATTCAAACAAAACAGGATTATCTTAAGTAAATCGGGAAATGAAGATGAGATTTTTAGCAATGTTGGGGACATGAAGGATGTTGGAAATCTGAAAAAGAATGGTTGGAATAGTTGAGTTTTTCTGATTCGATGTGGTGGATGGGAAGACCTTAACCATTTCCAACTTGAACGTGCTCGATGTCATTGTAGTTTGAAGAGAGATGGAGGTTTTGAAGGTCATGGGTGATGTGATGTGTTTTACCAGAATCTGGTTACCACGGATCAGGCTGCTGGTATAGTTGAGCAATGAGTTGTAGTTGTTGTAGCTGATCTGGAAGAGGTGTATTGACTGAAATTGGTGCGATGAAAACATTCAAGAGCAATGTGGCCAAAAACGATTGCATAGTTGACATTGGATGGTTGATTTGCCACAGCCTCTTCCACAACTTTGAGCGCAAGCTCGAAAGTGTCCTCAAGAGGCTGATTGGGGATCTCGATTTGATGAAGAGAAACAGATACGTCAACTAGTTGAGCAAAGGGTGGCTTGTGGTTGGGAGATGCTTCGGTAGGTGATAAAGGAGCTCATTGTTTGGTAAGAGATCAGTGAAGTCATCAAGGGAGATTGGCTCTAGACAGGTTGCAACTGTTGTAGCTAATGTTCAATATTCTGGTCCAAGAGCTCATAAAAGACTGAGGACCGTTTGTTGATCAGATAGGGGAGAACTGGCAGCTGCAAGATGTTGGACAATGTTTTGTGCTTGTTGTGGAAAATCTGACATAGAGAGGGCGCCTTTTTTGAGTGTACAAAGCTGATATTCCAGCTGTTGGATACGAATTTGAGACGAGGATGTATGTATAAATGTTGGAGAGGGCTTTCCTCATTGAAGCAGCAGTTTGGTGTCAAAGAACTTGAGAGAAGACTGGTTGGGTGAGTGAAGAAATAATCCAGCTTAGAATAAGTTGATCTTGCCGAAACTAGGTAACAAATGCTGAATTGGGTTCTTGAGCATTCGGCAGAAAAGGGGAGGAGAGGAGATCATGCTATCAGCATATCCCATTAATCCATGAGCTCGAAAAATTTGTAGAAACTGAGATCTCCATAGTGAGTAATTACTTTTACCAATGGTGACATAGATAGGTGTTCCCAGGGGGCTGCTCTGATACCATGTAAGAACACACAGAATAAACAGTAAAGAATAATCACCATTGGTATGCTTAATAGGATATCTAGGTCTTTCACTAAAAATATGCAAAGAGATCGGCTACCAAACATACAAAAAAAGGGCAGTCAGCCACCATACACAAAATCCTAGAGATTTCAACCTCAATATTTTTAAAAGCATCAAAGCAAGTATTTAAAGCATTATATTAGGTCCTAAGAAAATAAAGGGAAGGGAATTTTCTAAACAAAGAAGGGGAGTAGGGCCAAAGAAAGGCTAAGTAGATTCCTATCATATTCTTGAAGCTTTGATATAAATTTCCATATGCAGGACAAGGCGACATTGGAGCCAAAGCAGTGAAAGAGGGCGGAACTGTGGTGAGAATCAGTGGTCCTCTTTCACCTCCAGGTTTCACATTTGTGCTCACTTCTGATGGAGCTGTTCTAACAAAGCTGAATCCATTTCTGGAGAGCGGAAAGATTAAGCCACTCAATGATCCAAAAGGCCCATTCCCATTCTCAAAGGTTACTGAAGCGTTTTCTTATCTTGAGACTGGAAGAGCTACTGGAAAAGTTGTCATATACCCAATTCCATAAGGATAGTTTTATGTTTTCTGGGACTTAAAGCTAATAGTAAAGCTTTATAAATAAATGAGTTGTGTTATTGCAAAATGTTATGTAAGAATGATGTGTTCCCTTTTGTGTTTGCAGTTCAGTCTATAAATGTGTAAGTCACCCTTTCATTTTTATTATTTAGGAATAATTAAAAGACTTGCTGAACTATAAGGATGCTGGATTCATTTCTCTCTCTATTAAAGGGCCTCTGATATTGCAGTAAGTTTTATTGGCTTTAATGGCGATTTTAATGATCGACAACGGTTTGGTTTTTAAATTTTTCTTTGAAATTACCCATCATTTTGTGGTTTCAATTGCTTCTAGCTGGTGATTATGTGTTGGCTTTGTCAGTAGAATTTGTTTCTTTGTAATTTTTTTTTAGGATAATTTTTTAAAATAAGTATGGTTTAAAATATAATTAGTAATTTAAATATCTAACAAATAAAATTTAAATATAGGTATAGTCGCCCGTTTAATGTATTTTCATCACATTTAAGTTCTTAAGCCATTTTGCTTATATATAAACGATCCAAAATAATTTAAAACTATTACATATAAAGTCGCGTTTATGACGGCTTAGTAATGATAAGCGGACATATCTTATATTTAAATTTTATTTGTTAAATACTTAAATTACTAATTATATTTTAAGTCATACTTATTTTAAAAAATTCTCTTTTTTTTATTACAAGTACCGATCTGAGACATGAACACAAAATTATTGAATTGCTTGGTTAACATTTTTTTATGGATGTGTTCATCATTCTTTTATTTGCAGGTTTTATTTAATTCTTGATTTTGTGAGTCTTTAAGAAATTTCGGAGAAACCATCCTCTTAGACTTATTTTTTACTTGCTTCTTTTGTTCTAATTTTATGTTCATTTTTTCTACTTTTTTATTTCTTTATTCAGATTTCACTTAGAACTTGAATTTTTATTTATTTCTTGAGATTTCAGTCGAAAGTGCGGTTTTATTAAATTATAATACAGGGCATATAATTTTTATTTGAATTGACTTCTATAGCTTTATGTTTTTCATCAAAGATAATTAATAGTTATTTATGGACTATTAGGTTGTATCTTCCTAATTTTGTTTTCTAAGAGGTTGTTTGGTTGCTTAAAAAAAGAATATAGTGTAAAGTTAATGTATTGTATTTGAATTATTTTAAATTGTTTAGTTGAAAATTTTATAAATATATTGGTTTATTATTATTATTATTTGTTTAGTAAAATGAATATAATGCAAAGTAATTTCGAGATTATGGGTGGTGGTGGTAGTGAATTGTAGTTGGTTGGCAGTGGGGTTGGTGGGTAGGATCATCGTTAGAGAAATTTATTGGAGGTCGACGGTATTTCATTAATCAATATATTTGAAATTCACTTAAACTAAGTTTAAAATGCATTTAAATTTACTCTTTTAAAGCATTTCAAATATATCATATTATTTTAAAATTTTATTTTATATCATGATGAAATACATAAAAGGTAAAATTTATTGTATTTTATTTTATACTCAAAAATAATTCAATCAAACAGTCCTAAATTATATTTTGCACAATGAATTGAGTTTGCATTAAAATTAAACTTTAAGATGTCTAACATCGAATTTTTAAAGGTTTTATCATCATAGTGTTTTCGATGTGAAATGTATTAGGGTCAATTAATATATATATATTATTTTGGATAAATATAACATAATTATTTATGTAATTGTAAGTGTTTGCTTGCATACGATGGAAGGGATAGTAAAATGATAATAATAAAGCAAATATACAATAATAAGAATTTTTTTTAAATATATAATATATTTGATCTCTGAAGATAAGAATTTGTGAAAATAAAATTTTAATTAGATTAGCTCAAATATTGATGGAGAAGAATTGCAAATACAATAAATGATAATCTATAGAAGCACTTAGCAACCATAACAGATGACACACCAAATAAAATTTATAATAATAATTTCTAAGGTAAGCCATACATTTAGTCATATGAGTTCATAACATCAATAAAATTCTTTTCTCTTTTGATATCATCTAAAGAGTTTTCACTTAATATTTATATATATAGTGATTTTGAGAAAATAATCAAGTCCAAATATCTTAATTAATTTTTTTTATCACTCTTACTATTTTAATACATAATTAGACGTTATTCATAATTAATTTCATAATTTTCTTAACTTTGATTATTTATTAATTGCATAAAATAATTAATTTAGGTTTAAAATTTTAGATCTCTCAAATTACTTAGCCAATTAAGTTAAAATAATTATGAGAGATAGAAGTCACATCAAATCTCAAGCTAATCTCACAAGTGATTAAAGCTTAATTACATTAATTAATTGAAACTTCAAACTCTAATTAATCATTGCACACTTAATAAAATTTGGGGTTTTTATTTTTCTTAGATTCTACTCTATCTAAACTTTTCATAGAGGTTTATTTACATTTTTTAGATTTTTTCATAATTAGTTATCATTTTTTAAGTTTTAAATAATTAAAGTAATTAATTAATACCTAATTAAACTCTAATTTAGTTATTTTTATGATGTAGTATGATCTAGAAGGTCTAATTAATTTTTTTAAGATTTTTATTGTTTATTAAAGTGATTTGAATTATTTTAATGAATTTTTTTATAATTTTTATAATATTTAATTAATTATTTATTCATAATTAGCCAATTGACTTCCAAAATTAATAACTCTTAAATCAAAATGTTATTTAATTTAAAATTTTTATGATATGTAGGCAATAATATTAAGCTTTTTTAAAAAATTTTAACTTAATTGGTTTAATATTTTAAGAATAATTATGAAAATATAATTTTTCCTAAACCTAAAATTACTTCTAAAATATAGAGCCAAATTTGGCCATTTTGGATTCATTAGATTCCTCTTGAAAAGACAAATCTATAGAGCTTTTATTTGCATTTGTTAGTTATGTATTTTAGTTATTTTTATTTTTTTTTTAAATTTTTTGAAGTTTTAGATAAGATCTAATGGAATAAATAAAAAATGAGATACAATCATAGCCGTCCATTCTATCCAAGTAAGATGGATGGCCCAAAGGTTGTCTTCCTCATAGGAGGCAGACCAAAAAAAATTTGGATGGATGAGATCTACCTCAAACACCATAAGATCTCACAATCTTCCGACGATCTAAGTCAAAAATCACTTTATTTCATGTTAGGGAATTAAAAAAAGAAAGTGCAATGGGATATAAGAGAAAATCCTAAATTTGTGCAAAATTTTCACAATGTACAAACACTTATGTTTAATCTAAAGTTTAGAAAAGTTACCTCACTGAAACCCAGGTTCAGTGGATGCTAGAAGATCTCCTCTGATCCCCTCCTTTGCCTCCTCATGGAAAGCTCCCGGAGTTGTGCACCACAGCCCGTTGCTAGACATTAGTAACTCTTAGACTTAGAAAGCACAAGAGATGGAAGAAAAATTTTCTTCTAGTTGGAAGAAGATGCATGTTTTTAGTATGTTAAGAGGAAAAGAAATGAGGTGTGTAGAAAACCCTCTCTTTTTTTCTCCATGCCTTTCCATGTAAAGAAAAAAAAATCATCATGTTCAACTCCCTCTTTCTTTAATTCCTTGTGTTTAGCGTGCCCTTCACTTTATTAAAGCTGAAATTTTGATTCGATTTGATGTATAGGGAGGTGAGTGAACTCAATTTGGGTTAAGACTTAAGTTGAATTAAGTTGACTCAACTTAACTCAAATTGAGTTGAGTTGAGTTAAGTGAGTCTTCTTTGCCCAGATTGATTTTTAAATTATATTAAATTAATTATTTATATTTTTAGTTAATTAAGTTAACTTAACATAAGCTTAAGTCAACTCAATTTGACCTAAATAAGTTAAATTGGGTCAAATGGTCCAATTGATTATTTTGGATTCCATTGGGACCAATGATCAAATTAAGCACAAATTATGCTTAGATTAAATTTGAATGAGTTGATTCAATGGTTCTATGCTTTTCGGTAAGTTTAATTTAATTTAATTTTGATTAAATTTGATTTGAGTTTAGTAGGGTCTAGATGGTTCAATTTGCATCAAATGACTTAAATGGCCAAATTAGGTTCAAATTAGACTCAAATTGGGATTGGATTAATTTTGAATGAAATAATATAATGATTTTAAGCTTTTATGCAAGTCCATTTTGATTTGATTCTAGTTAAATTTTGTTTGAGCTTAGTGAGTCCCACATGAGTTAAATTAGGTTAAAAAAAAATCTAACTAGCCATTTTGTATTCCACCAAAATTTAGTTTTATGTTTGTTTATGTTATACATTGATTTTATTGTTTTGATTTAATTTAATTTAAATTTATTTTAATTTTATTTGATTTTTATGGACCTAGATGATTTTAAGCTTAAATTAGTCGATTGGGTCGACCATGCTAATTGACTCAATCTAGGCTCAATTGAATTTAAATTCAAAATTAGATTTACTTGATTTAAGTTTTATATTGAATTATGTTGAATTTGGATTTGATTAGACTTATTTTGTCCAATTAAGTCAAGTCAGGTCTTGTGGGGTTCCCTAGGCCAACCTAGATTTTCACTTTAATGTTTTAACTTTTTAATTTAGTTTTCATTCTATATTTAATTTCATTCTAATTTGTTATTTTCATTTCTACTTTAGTTTAAGTTGTAGACTTAGTTACTAATTGTAGTATCCTAAGTGCCTAATTAGAAAGCTCTTAATCTAAGGTTAGAAACCCTAATTGCTAGGATTATGGTGATTATTAGCCTCACTCGAGGCTAATAGAATATTAGTGCCTAGATCTAATCTTAGGTCTAAGAGGAGGGTAGTCAACTTCACTAAAAGTGAGGTCAACAGTGCTTAAATGTATCATTAAGAAATAATAGATCATCTCAAGAGAAGAAATATTGCCCTATAATAGATTCAATCAAAATAATAAGAACTCTTAAGGATGATAGGTATGTATATAATAGAGATTCTTTCCTTAAATTATATAGATGAAATAGATTGGGTTTATTTTATAATGGGTTCTCAATTCCTTATAAAGACAAGCTCGTATAGTTAATTACATCGTAAAAGAGGGAACCCCTTTTATAAAACTCCCGATTAAAGAAATTAACTCTTATCTCTATATATTTCAAATTTTAATTTCAAGACTGCTAATTATATAAGTCAAATGAGATAAATTAAAAGGGACAGCTTTTTTTTTTCAGATTCCAAATAGGAAGAAGGAGGAATGCTTTGATACTTAAAAGTCCAGTAAGCATTTCAACTTATTATATGGTTGTGCTTTATAGCTTTGAAAAAGAGATTTATTTTTATTATGAGTTGACATTTTATTAGAATAATAAGACTTATATTTTAATAGTATAAGACTGCAAAAAAGCTTAATAGGTAAAGACTTAGTCTCATAGCAAAAGAATACAAGATGCTTCAAATCCTATATTTAATGGTACTTCTGACATAAGTCAGGAGCTTGATCTAGTCTAACAGAGAGAATTCAGGTTGTATTTGATTCTTTCTCACCATTGAATGTGAACATATCCCAACTCTTGTAGACTTACATCTCGTATGGTAGGGTTGTTAGTTAACACCTATATTTTAAATCTTTATGGCTAAGTCTTATATAAATATAAGATGGTTTAGGCTATTATTGATTTGCAAAGAGACTAAGAACTTAAGCTCACTCCCTAAATCTAAGACCATGATTAGTATGACATATTTAAAATTAATGCAACAATTTTCAAAACAGACATCCACACAAGCAATTTATGGATTTTAAGGTTATGCTCGAGGACTTAAGCAAATAACACCTAACTAAACCTTCAAAATAGATATTAGTAGAATTGACATATAGACAAGCAAATTATATTCTATATAGTGGGGCTTAGAACCAGCTGGTATGAAGCTCATCTATCTTAATGGGCTATGCATGAGGACTTAAGCAAATAACACCAAAAAGCAAAATGTGTACCTTTTAATTTTATTACAGTGATCCCTTTATTAAGCATAGCTCCCTACAAAAAATAATGATAGTCTTGTAAAGCAACTCCCTAACATCTAATCTACGAGCAAACAATCATAACATTTAGTCTAAAATAGTAAAACATAAAACAAGAAAAATAACACATTACAAATAAAGCATCGACTTAACCTGAATTTATAATGAGTGATCTAGTAGTATAATGTCTGTAAAGGGAGCTAATGTGGGGAGGCTGTACTAAGCTTTAAGAGCTTAAATTTTAGTTTAAATTCAAGGTTCAATTTAGTTTACCATTAGGGGTCTTATTTTAAGTGTTTAAAGGATTTTAACATGAATTCTATGTCTTTATTTGATTTAGGTTACAATCAGATTTAAAAGTTTTAAAGAGTGAAGAGAATGTTGTGCCTCACTTGTAGTGAGGTTCAACTACCTTAAGACTCTAATCCTAATAGAATGAACACTTCTTCAAAGAAAGAAGCTTCATTCTAAAAGTCAAAGACAAGTGTCCTCTATGGATATTAAGGTTAACTTAGGTGGTGAGGCTGCATTCTTCAATACATTCAAGCGTATTTATCTTTATATTGAAAGAAATTATATACTTATTTATTTTTTATATTTACAAGTACATGTCATTGTTATACAGAGATATGAGGTAAAAACCTCTTTTGAACCATTAGCCATATGTTCTCGAGTTTTTAGACTATGTACTTGACAATCATACTATATGCAATTAACTTATTCATCTTAATTGAGTTTAATTAATGGCTAATTACATTTGAAATGATTAATTTGATTAAGTTAATTGAGGTTTAAATAAATACATTTAAGTTTATTGATTTAATAAATATTTATTTGAAGTTAATTAAGTTTAAGGTGTTTAGTTTAATTAGATAATTAACTTAATTAAAACATAACTAATGAATATTTAAGTTTGACATGATTGAATTAATTAAGCGATCAAGCTTAATTAATGATTAGTTCAATTAAGATTGAATTAATGGTTGAGTGAGTTTTAACTTAATTAAAATAATTAATTTGATTATGTGATTAATTTAATTAAAGCTTAATTAATAATTAATTAAATTCACTATAATTACTTAATTAAGTGTATAGCTTAATAAAAGATTAATCGAGTGATTCATTTTAAGTAAAGGTCAATTAATGATTGATTAAGTCAATCATGATTAACTTAATCAAAGTTTAGTTAATTATAAATTACAATCTTAATTAACTTAATTAAGATTTAATTTAATCATTAACATAATTAATTGACTATTTTAATTAATGACTGTCATGAAACTTTAGTTAATGATTTATTAGGTTTAATTTGATTCAATTGTGATTTAACTAAGAGTTAACTAAGTGTAACTTGAATGTTGGACTTAACTAACAATTAACTCTGTTTATTACAGTTAATCTAAATAAGATTCAATTAATGGCCTTAACTAGTGCTTCATTATAATTTTAATTAGCTTGATTAAGGTTAATATTTAAGAATTTTATGTTATAATTAAGTTTAGTAGGTTCAGTTATTTTATCTGAATTACTTTCTATCAACATGGATGCCTTAAATTAATTAATATTATTTTATAATTTTCTTGATTTTTTAAGAGAAATAAATAATTGATTAAATTATCTTTAAAATGTTAATAAACAATAACTTTTTTCCAATAACCCAAATATTATGAATTTTTATGGGAAGTGAGCATTGATATGATTAACCCGATATAAAAATTTTAAATTGATTAAGCATGAAATTTAGAAGTAATTAAAATTTTATTATTTTTAATAATTTTTAAATTATCCATAAAATATTTAGCAAAATATAGTGTTTTTAATTTTAGTGAATTCCTCTTTGAATGTTGAATCCAAAAAGATATCATTTTATAATTTTTAGCTTAATGGTTATTTCGTTATAAATTGTTGAAGTTAGAGCTCAATTAATTTAATTAATTGAATTTTTAATCTTTTATTAAGCTCTAATTAAGTACTTTTTATGATTAAACAACATTCAAAAAATATAATTACTTTTTCTAAAATATTTGATGTTAAAAAAAGGTATTTTGAATTATTTTGACATATTTTTATAATATTTATAATTTAATACTAATTATTTTATCTAAATTATCATAAAAATATCTCAAAAATAATAACTCTTGATCTAGGGCTTTGATTATCTTAAAATTTCAGTTCAGCTTGAGTTGTATTTCAATTGTTATTTAAGAATTATTATTTTTAATCATTTCTAAACAAATCCTAAAATATCTAATAAAACTTACGAATTTTAATTTTGTTGCATTTATCTCTAAAATATAAATTTAAGCATGTGTTATTTGTTATTTTAACTAAGTTGTTCTTTATTATACATTTATTGAAGTTCTGGTTCAATTAAATCATTTAATTGAAATGTAACCCTATTTTTAAACCTTAATTTAGGTGATTTTGAGATATTTTTTTTTTAAAAATCAAGTTTATATAATTAATTTTATTATGACCTTTTATGTTATTGAAGATGCTTCACATCATTTTGATGCATTTTTATAATTTTTAAATTTTATATTAATTATTTTATTCAAATTATTTTAATATACTTAAAAATATCACACCTCTTAATCTAAAACTTTGATTTATTTGAATTTTTTATGATAAGTAGATCTTGACATTATATTTCAATCCTAAAAATTCCAATCAATAGAGTTTATAATTTCTAAATTAATTCCAAAATATTTTGTAGTTTTAATTTTTTTGATTCCTCTCTGAAATATAAATTCAAAGAATGGTTATTTATATATTTTTGGCTTAATGGTTGATTTATTATGAATTTTTTAAGTTCAGCTTGATTAAGTGAATTAATTAAGATATAATTAAACTATAAGCTAATGATTTTCAGATTTTGGATGATTCCGGGAGCTTAAATAGTTTTCTTAGTTTCCTTGTAATTTATGAATTTTCATAATTTTTAATTAATTAATTAATTATTCAAAATTAACAAATGAACTTCAATAATCAATAACTCCTAATCGAGAAGCTCATTTGACTTAAAACTTTTATGGTAGGTGCGGACCATCACTTGTTTCAATTCTTAAAATTTTCAACTTAAATAAATTAGTATTTTGGGATTAATTAAAGAATTATTATTTTTAATAATATTTAATTTAATTTTAAAATACCATAATAAATTTAATATTTTTTGGTTCATTGGATTTCTTTTCAAAAGATGAATTAATAAAGAGCTTATTTATAATTTTTGGCTATTCATTTTTTATGATTTTTTTAATGTCTTAGTTATTTTCTAGTAATTTTTTTAGTCCAAAACCTCTTATTTTTCTACTTAAACTAGTCAGTCCTATCGTGGCACATCCTTATGTTTGTCAACGTGCTATTGGACCATGTGAAGCTGAAATGAATTGGCCGAGAAATGATTTGATTTGGATCATCTAATCTTTAGATCAAATGGTTTGAGTTAAATCAGAAAAACTTAATGTTTTTAAATCAATTTTTTTTTGTTCTAATCATGATGGTTCATCTTAATAAAGTAGGATGGAAAGCCATCAAAACCTCTTCCTCATGGCCAATGAAAAAGAGAGAGAGAGAGTCAGATAGAATCTACTCCAGTTCACCCCAAGCAGTGGTTCTCCACCGAATGTCACCTAAAACTTATTTTTGCACCTATATCACTCAAAATTGAAAGAGCAAGTAAAAGCTAAAGTTATTTTTTTTAGGTTTATGCAAGTTTCCTTCATAGAACACCAACATCTAAGACTTGACTATGAGATTTAAAAATTACCTCACTCAAGTTAATGTTGAGTGGATTTTTTTTTTTAATTTAAATTGTTCCATAGGCCGAGACAAAGCATTGGAATTAATTACTTGACTTCCCACCGATTGCTCCAACCACCAAGTGCCATTGCCATTTGCCAAAGTTTAATCAATTTTAGTGTCTTCTTAGGAGATCAGAAAGGTGTATGATGCAAGAATGAGGAAGTTTGGAGCCTCTTTTCTTTTCCCTTTGATGGTATCCAAAAGTCACCATTAATGGTGATGTGGAGGTGTGGTGGTTGGTTTGATTCACTTGGATTCACTATGCATGCTTCAATCACATCCAATGTTAAGATGAAAAGATAGGAGTATTAAAAGACCTCAATGGTGGGTATGTGCATATGATGAAGATTGGATTTAAGATTTTTTTTCTCCTTTTTTGTGTTTATTTATGTTTCTTCTTTTCTAATTAGGATGGTTGTGTGAAATATTCAAGGTTTGTTGCTCTCTTTGACTTGGGGTATTAGATTATGAAGGATTTTTGTGAAGAGGAATAAAGATGTTGAGTTCTTTTGGATATTTTCTTTATTTTTATCTATTTTATTTTCTCTCTTTATTGATTTTAGGTTTATTACACATATTTTGAGATATCTACCTAAATCTCATTAAGATTTGATAGAGTTTTGAACTCCATAAACTAATTTTATATTATTCAAAATATCATGGCTTTGGGTTGACTCAACTTGACTCATTTGAGTTGGGTTAGGTCAAATGTTTAGTTTGATCAATTTAAATTAGATTGTGTTTTGATTATGTTTAATGAGTTTTTTAGAGTGATTGTGTTTGATTGATTTAATTATTTTGAGTTAATTTTGGATTTAGCCCAAAATAGCCTAATTGGATCAAATTAGGTTCACTCATATCCATTGGTCAAATTAAACTAGAAGAAAGGTTGAATTAAGTTTAATTATGCATTTAAAGTGATTTATACTATTTAATTTGATTTGATTTTGGTTCATTTAGGTCCATTTGGGTCTATTTGAGTTAAGTAGCACAATTAGCTAAAATTAGGCCTCAATTGAAATCATATTTGATTTATTGAATTAATATACTAATTTTGAGCCTTTGAGAGTGCTCAATTTGATTTAATTTTGATTTAGTAGGGCTCATATAGATCAAATGGGTTGATTAGTCAACTTGAACCACAATTGAATTTAGCTTTATTTTTAATTGAGTTTAAATAATGAATTCTAAGCTTTTAAATTAATTTGATTAGGTTTAATTTTAATTTAATTTGATTTGATTTGAATTTAGGTTAATAAGATCTAAATGGGTTGGTTGGGTTGATCGATCGGGTTAACCTTCTTAGAAGTCAATTGAATTTAAATTTTGGTTTAAATATATCTCATCTTGAGTTTTGTTCAATGTCATTATACTTGGAGGTGTTAGAGTTCACTTAACCAATTTAGGTTAGGTCAAGTTTAGTGGGGTCCACTAACCTAGTTCAAGCCTCTCCCTAATGGATTTTGATTTCAGTTTAGTTTTAAATTTGAATTGTGGATTTCATTTTATTTGATCTTGGATCTTATTTATTTAAGTTTTCAATTTGTTGCCCACCTAGGCACTAAGGAAGTGTCCTAAGTCTCTATTAAGGAGTTGTTTAGTTTAGGATTGAAATCCTAAGTACCAAGAAGGTAGTTATTAGATTCATTCAAAAAAGAGGTCAAAAAAGATCTATTAATATGACCAGCCATACATGTCCTTAAAATACAAGAAAATAAAGTTTTGAATTTAAATTTTGAATCTAAAATATAAAATAGAATTAATTATATTTTTATTAAGATTTTTTGATGGGTCATCTCCTAGCTTTAGCTTGATCATTTTAATGTTCTACATCACTCAAGTATGCCTCTCAACTATGAAAATCATAACCTCTCTCTCTCTCTCTCTCTCTCTCTCTCTCTCTCTCTCTCCCTCCCTCCCTCCCTCCCCTCACTCCCTCTCTCTCTCACACACACACAATATTTTGGTGGTTTGAGGGAGATAACCACCCTCATTCTTAAGGTTTGGTCTAGTTGATTAGCAAGTTTAAAATGACTCAAGGGCCTAAGCCCATGCCATTTTAAGCTTTTTTTTTAAAACAATTTCTATATGAGTTTAGTTTAGTTTGAGAAATGGTTCCTAGACTTAACCAAGTTTGAAGTTTATAGAAGGTTGATTCTTAAGGTGTAGGTATGTGGTTTAGACTCTATGTAAGCTAATGTATGCTATGTTAACCTAGAGTTTAATAAGTTAAACCAAATGAGCTAGTTTAACATAATTTTTTTTTCAAATGTATATTTAGAGTTGACCTAATGCTATTTTATTATGTTGGTCTATTAAGGCTAAAAATATTAAGATTAGGATCTGATGAGCTCATATTTGTTTCAGTTAATTGCTATGACACAAATAAAAAATGGTGAACTAGGTATTTAAAAATATTTATGAAATAAAAAAATTCTTTATAAATTTATTTACTAAACTTATTAATGGTAGAGATACAATAATTTTATTTTCTTTAAGCTACATTATTATAGAAATCAAACAAACTAAAATATCAACTACTATTTTTTCTTAGTATATGTGTAAATATTAGATTCAATCAATTGTGATACATGATTTAAACTTTAAGATTGATAAGAAAATAAAATAATAGTGTAAATTAATTAAAATTTGACTTATAATATTTCTTTTACTCACAAGTATTAAATATTTTCAAAGAGACAATCATAATAGAAATTGAGTTGCACATTTCCTTTACTTTGCTCTCAATAATCACCACAAACAATCAATATTTTCAGACATTTGTAAGTAAGAGATTATTAAATGATTATAAGATATAAAATTATGATAAATATATAGTATAAACTTTAAAAAAAACACAAACTGATATATAATGGTTCAACCTTCCAATTAGATTACATCTACCTACGTGTGTCAAAAAAGACTCGATTCGAATCTGACTCATAAAATTCAAATTTGTATTAACTCAATTATTATTTAGATAAGGTTTGAGTTAAAATGATACATTCAATTATTATTCAAATTAGATTTTAATTGGCTCAAATAATCTGTACTCTTCTTGATTACTATTTATGTTCAAACTAAGTTTAGGTTAGAGTAATTAGTTTAAGTGAGTCATATTCAGTTTAATTATATCGTGTTGATAAAAAAAATTATGTCATCTATATAACAAGCTATGAGGATGAATTTCAAGTTTAGTTGGGTGTAGTCAAATATTTTGATCCATATAAAATATAATTTGGCTTTGAGGCAAGCATATTTAGGATTAGGCTCAATCTAACCCATCAATTTGACATCCACTTGCCAAGCCCTCCTGTTGGGACTTTCATTAATCCCTCCTTTGGTAGAGTTGATAAATCCATATCCTTCATAGATAATGAAGTCACGCTCCACTTCTACTCAAAGTAAGAAGCTACCATGGTACTCTTGGAAAAATCTATTAGGCAAGGATATCCACTTTAAAGAGTGAAGCCAACCTCTTATATCATAACCATTTAAGTAATCAAGCTTGTCATAAGAACTATCCTTTGAGATCATGGATTTGTCATTTTCTATTTCAAAAATAAGCTCTCAATAGTCAAACAGACAAATTTAAGGATTAAATGTTTAGAGGAGGAAGGTGAGTTGGTGTAGAAATTTATTTGTTCATACTATCTACTTTCTTAGGAGTGCAAGTGTTGAAATTATATTTTTCACTAATATTATAATTCATTATTGTTAATAATGATGAAATTAATTCAAACATTAATTCAAGTTACTAGTTAATTGTATTTCATAATCAAGATAGTATAGTATGACCAATTTAAATATCTAATCATGACATCAGCTAAATTAAAACATATGCTAATTAATTTTCAAATTAAGATGTTTGCCATATAGGATAATAATTATTATATAGTATGATTAATTCATATTTAAAAAATATTTATTTAATATATAATACTTTTTAATAATTTATTTTACATTATAACATATACTACACTAAATCCATATCATAAGGTATAATTCTAAGATAAATTACCAATAATATATAATTACTTAACTAATCAAGCAATTCAAATCAAATCAAATATGTAATTAAACCTAATCATATTATATGAACCATCAACATACTATACGATTAAATTTGACTTGTTTAGTAAGCCTTTTACTTAATTTTGTATGCTATTAAATTTAATAATAGGAGTTTGCTAGTCTCCTTAACATCATAAATAATTAAATACAATAAATCTATGAGTAAATAAATAAATAAATATTTAGTGCTTAAAGCTTGAACAAATAATGATAGGTCAGTTTACTTAAGCTTAATGAGCTACGAGCTTCACTATAATTATAAATACATTTTAATATAATTTTAATTTTTAACGAAAGTAATTGAGCTAACTCATGCACACTAATCTTAATCCAATATATGTGTTTGTGTGTGTGTGTGTGTGTGTGTGTGTGTGTGTGATCATCAAATCTTCTTTATGAACTTAAGCTCAAGTGGTTAATTCAAGTCAACTTAAATCAACTTATATCCTCAAATATAGCTAGATTTGACCATAATTTTATCAAAGGTTACTAAGTTGACTAAGGTTTGATTATATAAGTTATGTTAGTTTTCATGGATACTAATTAACTAAGTTAGTCTACCTATACTTGAAAAGGTAAGCATTATACGTGTGATTCATGATGGATTAAGGCTTGTTCGATTGGGATTAGTTCCTTTGGTCAAAAATAAGATAAGGTGGCATATTGTTGACCTCACTTTTGGAGTGAGGTTTACTACCCTTATCCTAGACCTAGGATTCTTCTAGACACTAAGACTGCTTTAGTGCTAGGATAGTTCTAATGATTAAAGGGACATAAAATCCAAGCCTAGGGACCTATAGGGTACAACCTTAAGGTTTAAGCTTGTCTTAAGATAAGTGAAACCTCACCTATCCTAAGGCCCAACCAAATTCCATATCAAGTCAATTAACCAAATTCAAATCAAATGATTGCAATCTAAGCTCCAAGCCAAATACCAACTTGACCTATGCTCAATTTGATTCATCTTAGTTCAACTTGACTAAGTTGATCTAACTTAACTTATTTGTCCTCAAGATGGCCAAACTCAAGATCAAATCAAAATTATTGGAATTCAACCCATTCGAACGCATTTTAACTCGAATTAAATATGATTGATCTTTGACTTCAATTTAATTAAATCAAAACAAGTCGACTTAGGCTTTACCCAAGTTGACCCATTTGAACTCCATAGGGCTAAAACTCTATTCAGCTTGATTCAATCCAATTAGACCTATTCCAAGCCTCATAATTATTTTAAATGCCCAACTGAATATCATAATCCATTCTAATTCATGCAATTAAGCCAATCAGCCTAATTAACCAAAGTTGACCCAAATTGACTTATTTGACCTAAAGGGTTCAAATTGGCCAAAATTCAAGCTACCTTAAATCAATTGCAACTAAGACTTTCAATCAACTCTAAGTTCATTCTTGAACACATTTCAACCTTCATACGACCCCAATTAAACCCAATCAATCTAATTGGACTACTTGACCCAAATTGGCAAAATGATCAAATTAGATCAAATTTTAATCAAACCATAATTAGATTAAATCAATTCATTCAATTCATGATAAAATGATTGTTGATCATAATGATCATCCAATTCCATCCAATTAGACCTAAGCCAATTTGATAATCTTGACCTATTAGACCCAAATTGAACTGATGGCCCAAATTAGGTCAAATCATACTCTAATCCAAATTGATTGTAATCAATTCCTTCAATCAATCACCAATTGAGTATTGAACATAATCCAACCACCAATGGATGCCAATTTGATCAAATGAATCCAATTGACTCATTTGACCCAAATTGACCTAAAGGGTCAAATTAAACAATTCTCATTCTAGTTCAAATCAATTCAAACCAACACCTACAATCACTTCCAAATGATCAATCAAACATAAATCAACCCATCATTCAAGCCAATTTGACCAATTTGACAAAATTGGTCAACTTGACCCATTTGGTCTAAATAAACCTATATTAGCCAAATTCAAATTGGATCAAACCAATTATACAAATGCATTCCAAATATTCAATTAAACATATTCCAATAGCCCTCTTGACCCAATTTGGTCAATTGGTTAACCTAGCCCAATTAAACTCAAATTGGCCTATACGAGTCAAGGTGAGCCAAACCTAACCAAAATTGACATGACTTGTCCTTAGATCCCCATTGACCTACCCAAGTGAACCCAACCCATGATGAACTCGATTTATGTCAAATCAAGTGAACAAAGGGTTTTAAATAAGACAAAATTCCCATTTGGGAGGCCTACCCTCTTCTATCCATGGCAGCCAACGTTATCCCTCTTTGAACATATGTCCGACTTACCCAACCTAACCCAAGGCTGTTAGGTGCAACCTTTGACCAAGAGAAGGGCCTTGTCCCTTCTGTCGGCCATTAATCCAACTTAAAAGTGGTGTACACCCGATGGTAGGCCACTAAACTCACCCAGTCACTCATGCACTCCACATCATCAGTCTCCTACCACCTCCGGCCACCTACGCCAGCCAGACGGCTAAGGCTGAACCAATCTCATGCTTTGGTTCACTTGAGGAGTAGGATATACTCCTCCTGATCCATTCAAATTTATACAGACCATCCTTAGAGCATTCAGAGCAGTCCCTAAGCATCCCTAGAGCCCCTTGTACCTCTGATCGTCGATGAGATCGAGCCTTGTTCAAACTCGAGAGCCCATTCCATCCAAACTCATCAAACCTCCACCAAATATAAAATTAATTCTTCCCATACCTTCAGCTCACTCTGAGTCAAAATTAATCGATTCGAGCATCGAAAGCCACTCCAAGACCAACTTCATATATAGTGGTACTTGGTTCAAGAGCAACCCGAGGCTAGCTTCTCACAGTCTTGCTTCAAGATGAAGCTACTTAGTTGACAGACTACCAATCTTGAGCTATGGTGAGGTAATTTTTGGCCAACCATAGAAAATCGTATGATTTTTTGTCCTTTGTAAAAGAAATTGTTATTTCGTGTGAATCCCACCATATGATCACCTTAGAATCACCCCTTAATCATTTTGGAGTCAAATCCACCATCAATGAGCTTCAGTGAGCTCGGATCGAGTGGTGAAAGGTGCACAGTGTCCGTCTTCTATCATGGGAAGATGGTAGATCATCGGTCATCCATTTCACATGATTAAATGGACAATCATGGTTAATTGCACAAGATTTTTCTCAAAATATTTCCACTAAAATCAAAGGATCAATCTTTGTCATCTATCAATCTTTGTCATCCAATCCATATTTGGACAGCTGAGATGAAAGCGCATCCACCACTGCTGAGTCAGCAGCTGGATCAAATGATTTAAATAACCAACCCCATGGCGCCACATGAAAAACATTGTCACAGCAGAGTTTTTGTGGTGTTGATTGTGTAAATGAATTAATTAAGATTTTAAATATGTTTTAATTAGCCAAAACTTCAAAAATTCACAACTTATTGTAGAAGAATTAAAAAATACAAATAAATCCATTTTGAAAAGCATAGACTGAGGAGAATCCAACAAAATAAAATCTCCAAATGTTATCCACTGAACGATACAACAACAACAACAAACCTTAATCCCACTAGGTGGGGTCGGCTACATGAATCCTTCGTCTCCATTGTGTCCTATTATGTGCCAAATTCTCATTTAATTCAAGTATACTAAGATCATTTTTATACATCTTAACCAAGTCTTTTAGGTCTACCTCTACCTTTCTTAACATAAAAAATCTAATGCATCTACTCTCTCCATCGGACACTTTATGTGGCCAAACCATCTAAGGTGACTCTCCTAATCTTATCTACCCTGGAGCTACTCCAACTTTTCCCGAACATACTCATTTTGCATTCTATCTCTAAGAGTAAAGCCACTCATCCACATGAGCATCCTCATCTCGTAACATAACTTAGTCTTATGCTTCTCTTTTATTGGCCAACATTCGCACCATAAGTCATTGCGTCTTACCACCATCTTATAAAATTTTCCTTAAGTTTAAGTGGAACTTTTCTATCACATAATAGGCTGATATTTCATCTATTTCACCATCATTTTGAACAATAGAAATATTCAATATCATAAACTCTATTAATGACTTGATCACCTAAAGTCACAACACTACTAAAACTTCTAAAATTACACTCCATATATTCGGTTTTAGATCTACTTAAACGAAAACCTTTAGACTCTAAAGTTGACCTCCATAATTCAAGTTTCTATTGGACTCCCTCTCTAGTCTTATCAACAAGAAGAATGTCATCGGCAAAAAGCATACACCAAGGTACATCTTCTTATAAATGCCTTAAGAACATCCATAACTAAAGTAAAAGGATAAGGGCTTAATGTTGATCCTTGATGTAATCCAACTGAAATAGGAAAATATTTTGTCAATCCTCCTTGTGTTTGGACACAAGTACTCTAGTATACATATCCTTAATGACTTGAATATAACCAATATTAACTCCTTTCGTTCTAGAACTCTCCAAAGAACATCTCTAGAGACTTTATCATAAGCTTTCTCAAATCAATAAATATCATATATAGATCCTTCTTACTTTCTATGCTTCTCCATCAAACCTCTTAACAAATGTATAGCATCCATAGTAGATCTACGGCATGAAACCAAACGATTGTGAGAAACTTCTTCACATTGTATGCTTTGCTAAATTACTCTCTCCCATAATTTTAATGTATGGCACATTAACAATTCCTCTATAATTTGCACACTCTTATGCATCATCTTTATTCTTAAATATAGGAACCAACAAACTCTTTCTCCACTCATCTGACATCTTTTTAGTCTTTAAAATAACATTAAAAAGATTTGTAAGCCAAGAAATTCCTTGATCTCCTAAACATTTCCACACACTATTGGAATATTATCGTCCCCTTGCTTTTCCACATTTCATTTTCTTTAAAGCTTCACTAACTTGGATATACTAATACAATAAAATGAAATTCTCTATTTTTGTTTAGGGTATTAACGTTGTTAAAATCAATCGTACTTTCAGATCCTTCATTGAAAAGTTTATCATAATATCTCATCTACCTATGTTCAATATTCTCTTTTAAGAAAATCACTTTATTATTTTCATCCTTAATGCAGACTTGAACTATGTCTTTACTTCTCCTATCTCTTTGGTTGGCTAACTTATACATACATCTTTCACCTTCTTTGGTATCTAATCTATTGTATAAATCACTAAAAGCTAAATTTTTTGCATCATATATTGCTTTCTTAGAATCTCTACAAGCCACTTTATATCTTTCTCAATTCTCCGAATTTTTACATCTAAACCAAGTTTTATACCAATGCTTTTTATTTCTTATCTTTTCTTGCACACTCTCGACCCACCAACTATTCTTATTAAAGAAGCTTTTCTTTTGATTCTCCAAGCACATCTTTAGCAACTTGCTTAATTTCACTTGATATTTTTTTCACATAACGTTAGCTTCCTTATGAACATCCCAAATTCTAATTTCTTGTAGCTTGCTCTTAAAAATATTTTTATTTGTATTCTTTAAGTGTCCCCATATAATCCTAGGACAATAATTTAGTTATCCACTGAATGATAATTAATTAAAATTTAAAGTTTTAATTAATTACTTTAATAAGCCATAATCACTTGGTTAATTAACTTGAGATTTGACATATTAAATATATGGGATGACCTCTGCCTCCTATAATTTTCTTGGGTTTATTTCTCAAGTGGATTAGGAGAATCAAAATTTTAAATTCTAATTGCCTCTTTTATGTATTTATATTTATTAAAATAAAAAAATTATGAAATTGATTAGATAAGATTAATTAATGTAAGACAGTGAAAATGATCAAAAGTAATAATTCTAATTATTTTTCAAAATTCTTCTTAGTGGCCATAATTTATTTACTAATTAAATGATTAAAATGAGATTCATAAATATGTAATCACCATAATCAAGTTAATTAATCAAGATACCTAATTAAATCCTCCTTATGTGCTTAGTTAATATAAATATATTTAATGAAATCATGATTCTCCATGGGTTTGGAGAATTATGAAAGTAATAGCTTAATTTTTTTTAACTTAATTGATTATTAAACATGGGCCTAATTACATTACAATCCTTAAGACATTGTAAATTTTATTTTCCAAGCATATCATCATGATTTATGGGCTCTTTCTTAATAATTAATCAAATTAAAGGAATTTTTAGGGTAATTAAATGGATTATTAATGTGTCAAACTTAATTAATTCATAAAAGCTATTTAAATTCTCTTTAAATTTATTAACAAAAAAATATGGGTTGAACACTAACTTTACTTCTCCTCTTTAGGATTAAATAACTCAAAACTATACAACTAAATTCCTAAAAAGACTTTTATTGGGCTTAAGGGATGTTTATTTAACATGATTGTCATTGGATTTTAATGAAACTAAATATGTCATTTGATAATGTATAATTATTTTACTTCAATTATCATAAATTTGCATACCATATGTTTCTTACATTTACATTTTAAATTTAAAAAGAATATGTTGCATTCAATTACATGATGTGAAAAGATATAAATATATGAAGTGGCTATTATCACTAATAAATCACAAATTATTTTTACTTTTTAATCAGTAATCATATGTTAGTTATTAATTAAATAATTTAAATCTAAGCTTTGTATTTGTAACTTTTTAATTATAAATGATAAAGTAAAGTGAGATTTACTTGCCTTTCATGCTTAAAAGGATAACAACTTGTCACTTTTCATGATTTAATCTTTGTATTTATTTGTGTGTAATTAGGCTAATAAGTATATAGTTGCACATCTGGAAAACACGAGACTTTAAGTAGCCACATAGAGGTCCTTGATAACCTAACTTATCTGGTTTAATAAAGGCACATTGTTGACCTCACTTTTGGAGTGAGGATTCAATCTTCCCATCTTAGACCTAGGAGTCTTCTAGACACTAAAACTTTCCATAGTCATATGACACTTCTAGTGGTTAGGTGAACACTTAACCCAAACATAGAGGCTTAGGAAGGATTGCCTTAGGCTATATCTTAGGACCTTAGGAAGCCCACCTATCCTATGGCCTAACCAAGCCTATTCCTACCTCCTTAACCAAAATAAAATCTCAAATTAAACAAATACTAATTGAATTCCAATTCATATCCAAGCTCCAAGCTAAATGATTGAAACCCATTATCTAAATACATCTTAATCTCTTAGCAACCCTATGGACTTAATCAAATTTTCTTCGATAAAACCCAAATCCAATTAATTTTTATAAAATCACTCTAACCATTCAAACCCTCATTCCAAACTCTACAGTCAAGCTAATCAAACTCATTGACCAAAATCAATTCAATTAACCAAAGCTAGCCCATTTGAACCCAAAATATCTAAGTAAAATCTATTCGAAACCAAATCAATTGGAATCAAAACCATCAATCAATCCCAAGTCAATCATCAAACTCAATTAAACCCAAATCAAACCTAGTCTAACTCAATTGTTCAATTAGGCTCACTTGACCTAAAGTGACCTAAAGGACCCATTTGAACCAAACTCTAATCCAACCTAAATTGGATTGAACCAAACCATCCAAAACCTCCTATATTGATTATTGATCATTCTTAATTGATCGATTGCAATAAATTGGGCCAAGCCAAGTCAATTTGGTCATTTGATCAAGTTGACCCAAATAGCCAACATAAGTCAAATTGAACAAAACTCCATTCTACATCAAATTTATTAAAACCAATGATTCTAATCAACCCCAAATTGATCCTCGAACATGACTTGACCATCATTTGAACCAAACCAAATCCAATTGGCCCTTTTGACCCAAGTTGACCCAATTTGGCCTAAAAGGCCAAATTGGACCAAATCAAATTCTAATCTAAATTGATGGAAACCAATGACTCAAATCCATTTCAAATTGATTATTGAACTTGATCAAAGCCTCCATTAGATCCAATTTGACCAAGTCAACCTAATTGGCCCATTTAGCCCAAATTGACCTAAAGGGTCAAATTGGCTTAAATCATTCCTAAACTCAAATTGATTGAAATTAGAACCATACTCTTCATCAATTGGGTTGACAAATTGAAAATCATTCCTAAACTCAAATTGATTGAAATTAGAACCTACAATACTCTTCAAATAACCAATTGAACATAAACCAACACTTAACCCAAGCCAATTTGGCTAAACTAGTCAACTTAGCTCATTTGACCAATATGAACTCATATTAGTCAAATTCAAATCCAATGCAAACCAAACCAAACCAATTGACTCAAAACATCCTAAATACTCATTTGAACTTGTCTCAACCCATGGATTGACCCAATTTGACCAATTGGTCAACCTAATCCAACCTAACCCAATTTCACCTACATAAATCAAATTGAGCCAAACCCTCTTAATCAAACTAAAACCCATTCACCATGGCTCAACCCAAATCCAACCCAACCCAATTCCAACCCTATTTGACACATTACCTAATAGATAAAGCCCTCCAAATGAGACAAAACTCATTCTTGGATGGTCAAACCCACTCTCCTCCCCTTGGCACCCTAAGCTCCAAATGGAAATGAAGACCACTAGCTCACGAAATGTTTGGGTAAATGGAGGTGAGCTAACCCACTTCCTCCCATTGGCACACATAGGAAACCAAGGACAACCATGTCAACCCTTAGAAGCCGCTCCCCCTCCCTTGGCCACTCAAACCGAGCCACCTGATTCACCACCCATGGCCACCATGTGGGCCACTGCAGAGAGCATCCCAAAGTGATTGGAGGGAAGGGGTATACTCCCCTCATTTCGATTTAAAATGGGACAACACACATCCTCAGAGCTTTGGCAACTCAAGATGAGTCTCTTAGACCTTCCCCATTTTCAGTGATGATGAAATCAAGCCGAACAGAGCACTTGCTCCATCCTCCTCCACCAAATCTCCAATGTTTTCAAATTAACTTCACTCACACCTTCCCCTAGCTTTGACAAGGCAGAACAAA
The DNA here is from genome assembly GCA_021442155.1 of Cymbidium sinense. Taxonomy (NCBI): domain Eukaryota; kingdom Viridiplantae; phylum Streptophyta; class Magnoliopsida; order Asparagales; family Orchidaceae; genus Cymbidium; species Cymbidium sinense. The sequence goes on along the minus strand of CM038228.1, from coordinate 77,046,043 downwards.
TTGTTTCTCGAGTGATTCGATCACCAGCAACTACTTCAAGACCAACACCAGTGAGTTTTCTAGTGACAGTTGGTCAACAAAGCTACTGATAAGGAATCAAGTGTCATCTTCTCAGCAAGGCTTCGTCTCTTCAATACGAAGCTACCTTAGTCGGTTAGTCACCGGTCTTGAGCTCCGGTAAGGTATTTTTCTTGCAAACTATAGATCCGGCCTTAGGTGTTGGTCTTTTTTGAAAGAAATGATAATGTCATATGATTCCCACAGTTAGATCCCCTCTGTGAACATTTTGGAGTCGATCCCGAGCCTCCATGAGCTCTAACAAGTTTGGATCAAGCGGAGGAAGGCGGATGGTGTCCATCTTTCATCGCTCTAGGGATAAAATATCATCCGCCATTCGTTCTGCCTGATTGAAACGGACGACCGTGATTAATCCACTAGATTTAATCAATTTAATACTATAGGAACTGCTGGATTAATCCCCAACATCCAATCTTGGATTCGCGGCAAGGATGAAAGCACGTCCATCAGCGTTGCATCAGATGATTTAAGTGGTCAATTCTGTGGTGCCACATGTGAAGCGTTGCCACGTCAACGATCCGTGTGCATGCCGATGGGATTAGAAGTTAATTAAGCTTAAATATTTTATTTAATGACTTAAATTTTCTAAAATCATAACTAATTATAGAAATATTCAAAAAAAGCAAATAAATACTCTTTGGAAAGGTAAATATAGGAGAATTTAATAAAAATAATTTTATTTGATTTTAAATAGTGAATAAAGTTTAATTAATGTTTTAATATTTGTTTAATTAACTTAATCAAGCACTAATTACTTGTGTCATTAATCCCAAACTTGATATGCTAATTTAATGGGATGACCTCTACCTCTCATGATTTTCTTGGGATTTATTAGCTATGTAATCAGGGAAATTTGAAATTCAAATGTTAATTACTCCCTTAATTAATTTGGTGATTAATTAATATTTTAAATAGTAAAAATTAATTAATTTAATTTCATTAATCACTTATTAACAATGAGATGATGAGGGAAAGTGATTAGACCTCTTTTCTAATTACTTTTCCAAATTCATTTCTTTAAGGAAAGTTAATAAAAATATGAATTGATTAAAGAGTTAAATAATTAATTAATGGCCAAATCAAATCAAATCAAAATGTTAATCACTTCAGATAATTAATAATGAAACTAAGGGTTCCTCTTTATGTGTTCAACAACATAAAGACCCTTAAGGAAATTATGATTAACCCAAAAGTGTGGGAAAATCATAAGAGTACTTAATTAGATTCATTAACTTAATTAATCTTCAATCATGAGCCAATTGCATTATGTCCTTTAGGAGCATTTAAATTTTATTTTCCTCATGTTCATGTCATTTGCGGCTCATGATTAAATTATTAATTAAATTAAATAAGTATAAGAAAGGATAATTTAAATGGATGGCTTAATGATTCAACTTAATTAAATCATAAAAGTCAATTAATTATCTTTCCTTGAACATATTAAATCATCAACATGGGTTGAAAAACAAAAAATGATTTCTCCTCTTTTAAGTTCAATTCAAAACCAAAAATCAAATTAATGAGAAGCTTTGGTTTTCTTTAAATAATTTTATTTTATGTGATTGTCAGTAAGAGTTAGTAGTTGAATGAATCATATGGTTATGTTTGACTATTCCTTTTTAATCACTTTAAATGTTGTATGTCATGTGATCTCATGTATTCATTATTTCAAAATCAAATGAATCAAATGAAATCTACTTATGTAAGCTTGCATGTGTTGGCTTAATTTTATTTTATGTGGCTATTATCACTAATAAATCTAAATTTATTTTTTAAAAGCCATAAATTGATAATAATATTTGGTGTGATAGTAGTTATGAATTCATATAGGATTTCCATGTGTTTATAGATTAATCATGTGAATGTGAAGCTTTTTTTCCTACATTTATGTATGAATTTACATGTGTTTGAAGGATAATAAGTATATAGTCTAGATATCTCAGGAATATGAGGCTTTAAGTAGCCCAAAGTAAGTCATTTGATTACCTCACTTCCCTGGTTTAACAACATGTACTTGTTTGATTTCATTTCCATTATATTCATATGGAATTTGGATAGAGTTTTAATTCACATGCATAAATAATTCAATCAAATAAAATATAATTTTTTGCATGATTTTCATTCTTCTAATTATGTATACATTCATATGTATTTAAGATAGCAAGTATATAGTCTGGACATCCAGGAAATACGAGACTTTAAGTTTCCCAAAAGAGGTCATTTGATTACCTCACTTCCTTGGTTTAACAATGGCACACTTATTTAATTTCATTCCTGTGTATATTTGTATTAGAATTTGGATAGAACTTCAATTTACATATATAAACAATTCAATCGAGTAAAATACAATCTCCAAATGTATGCATCCATAATCATTTAAGTATGCCCAAAATATATTGTATGTATAGGTATACTAAGTGTTAAATCATATGCATGTTATGGGTGATGAAAAGGAATGGTTTAATATATTCTATGTGATGATAATTCAATTACATTAATCTTAAGATGGCTTTCATGTTGAATGGGATTCTTAAGGTTAACTTAACTTAGAATTAATAAAAATATTTAATGAATCATTCACTAAAAAAAAACTAAATCATAATAATGTATTTTATAAACAACTTAAGATAGGGATGAAGGAGATTAAGCCTCTTTCCTCTTTTTATAACACTCAGATGCTAAGTAAAAATCAAATGAAATAAAATAAAATACAAATTAAAGTTTACAAATCATTTAAATAATTTAAAATCAAACCATCATTATGTTAAATTAAACTTTTTAAAACTTAGAAATTATAATTCAAATGCCTTGTTAAGGCATACCACATAAAGCCTAAGCACACATATTAGAATGCTAAGTCACCACTTCTAGATTTAGGTTAGGATGGTGTATGAAATGATAATGTATGTTGTTTTATGATATAATATTTTAAACTAGATGTTAAGAATGTGGATCCTAGACTATATGTTAGGCCGTTGATAGCCTAATCTTATTTTCTATAGGGAATTATGCTTAAAAGCTGCTCAAAAATAGATATAAATGTTCTCTTTGCATGTTGTTTTAGCCCCTAAACATAATTTACAACAGGACAGGTGAGCTTGGTTACCTATACACAGGGTGCTAAGTCCAAATTATGAAATATAACTGCTTGAGATTGTATGCATGTTTAGCTAACCTCTGTTTTGTAGGTGTAGTTCAATTTATTTTTTTATAAGAATGCAATTTTGCAATCGAAATTAGGATTAGTGCTATGGGGATTAGGATGAGTAGTGGCTAGAAGGCTTAGCCTTGGGATGCCTTATGATGCCTTAAAGCAAATCAAAGGAAAGAGAAGAAGAAATGAAGAATGAAGACCCCCATAACATGTATTCAATTTCAATTGTAATATTATTTTATAATTCCGGGTTGTATAAGGGTAGAGCTCGGCTACCCACCTTTTCTCTTTTTTGGGGTGTACGGCGGTACCCTACCGCACTAGCCTTTTATTCTTTTATGGAATCTATTTATGTCTGATAGATGTCATGTTTAGATTGTGCACTAGGATTGCATTTCATAGTTTCTTATGATTGATGATTGAATGTGTGGCCTGGATGCGGTAGGCCCTTAGGATAAATTAATTTTTCTACCTCAACTAACAACTCATAACCTCACTCTAAAGCTTAGGCTATAATCAAAATAATTAAAAGATTTAGTAACCCCTTAGTTGTATGTTGTATGTCTCACATCATGCATAACATATTGAATCACTTTTTTAAAATCAAAGCCTTTATTCTTGCACTTTAGGGACTGCTTGACCTATGAGAGCAACCACTTATGATTGAGCTTCATCTCTTTCTCTTTTGATTTGGCTAATAACCAAATTTTATCATGCCTTTAGGCATAAAATATCCCAAGCCTTTGTCCAAATGAATGTGTCAAAATAAATATAAAATTTAAAAAGATTTTATATTTTAAACTAAGTCATATGCTCATGCCAATCATGATCAAGTCTCTTAGGGAGTGATTTAGAACTCTAGTCTCTTTCAAAATTAAATAATAGCTTAAACCATCTTGCAATTACAAAAGATCGGCCTACATGACTTTAAATCGTAGCAGGTGTTAGCTGGTAGGCACTTCAGGTGGTTGTAAGTCTAGAAGAGTCAGATTATTTATTCTATCCTTTGGAAGTAAACCCTTATGTCCCCTTCTCACTTAGATTTAGGCAGTGCTTTAACTTATGTGAAATCTCCTTAGATTTAGGATCTGAGGTTGCTAATTTTCTTTGGGCTATAGCATAAATCCTCACCTCTTAGGCATTTCTACAATCTTGTATTGATGGATTATAAGCCCTAGCAATCTAATAAAATTTCAACTCAAACAAATAAGTCCTCTCTTTCAAACATATAAAACCTCACCATATGATAGGTTGGAATGCTCACTAGGCTTTCTAGTATCATGAGCATTTCCTACTTATTCTCCTTTGGATTCTAAAATAAGTCTTCTAATTAAACAATCCCACTTGATTTCTAAAAATAACCAATTTATTGATAGTCTTAACTTTGAAATCTTTGGAGACAATAATTGACTACTTAATCAAGAGTGTTCTTAAAAAATCTCATTTTCTAGGATGTAATTAACTATGGAGGCTTGCCTCCATAGGGAACTTAAGAACCTAGTATAAAATAAATCATGTTTTACTTTTCCATGTAAAGTAGGGGAAGAATCTCTAGTACATATTATGGTGTTTATTTTTAAATTATATATATATGGGGTGACACCGCGTATATCTGAGGGTGTACTTAATAAGATGATCGTGTGCGACATTAAAAAATAGTGCAATATCTCAAAAGATAGAAATTACTATCCTATAATGGACACAATCACTTAATAAGGACTCCTAAGGCATGACGGGTCTTCGAATGTACCAGAAATTTTTCCCCTACTTTACAAGGATGAATAAAGTAGGGTTTATTTAAACCAGGTTCTAAAGTTCCCTATGGGGGCAAGCTCCTATAGTTAATTACATCATAAGGAAGGTGAGTTCCTTAGGAATACTCTCGATTAATGTCATTATTATCTCCAAAGATATATGATTATCAATAAATATTTGGAAAATCAAGTGATCAAAAGGAGAGACTTATTATTGAAGCCAAAAGAGATGAGGATGTTCATGATCAGAAGCTTAGTGAGCATCCCAAACTATGCTATGGTTAGGCTTTATATATTTGAAATTGGAGAGAATTATATATTTAAGTTGAAATTTTATTAGAAATCTAGGATTTATAATCCCACAATACAAGATTGTGAAAATGCCTAAGAGGTGAGGATTTATACTTGTAGACCGAGGAAAAATAGTAACATCAGATCTTAAATCTAGGGAGCTTTACCGGGGTCCAAAAAACGTCCTACATCTAAAGTGAAAAATGGGTATATTATTTACCTCCATAAGAGAGGGTAAATCACTCGACTGCTAGGCTTATAAATGTCTGGAGTCGTAACTAGCTAACTCCTCCTATGTTTTAAAACTATATGGTCAAGTCATATATTTTTTGAGATGGTTAGGTTATTATTATTTAGAAAGAAATTAAAGTCATTAAACCCATTCCCTATGAGACTAGAGCATGATTTGTATGAATAATGATTTAGTCTAATGTAAATTTTATCAAATTTTATTTGATTTTAAACTCTTCATTTTGACAAAAGCTATAGGATTTTTTATGTCTAAATGCATGATGAAATAAGGTTATTGGCTAAATCAGAGAGAAATAAGTATTTTTTCACCACAAGGGAGACCGTTAATGGTCAAGCCTTCCCCTATCGTGCAAGGATGGAAACCCTCTCTTAGCATGAATGAAACAAGATGATATGCATGATATTAAACATACAATATTCAACTAAGGGGTTACTAAATCTTTTAATTATCTTGATTTAATATCTAGGCTTTAAAATGAGGTTATGAGTTATTTGGAAAATTAGTTATGAGTTGTAGTTGGGGTATAAAGTTTATTTTTCCCTAAGAGCCTAAGCGAATCCAGGTCACACATTAAATCATTATATATGAAGAAACTAAAAAAATGCATGCCATTTATATTACACAATTGTAAACAAAGCTTCAAATAATTTATAAACTCAACGTAAGAGAATAGTAGGTCGATGTGATTGGGTAACATCGTACAACACAAAAAGAAAAATGTGTAGCTGAGCTCTACCCTTTTATAACCAGATATATGAAAGAATAATTACAAGTTATAAATGATAAGTGTTATGGGGGGTCTTCAAGTCTTTATGCTTCCTTCATTTCTTTATTTGACTTCATCTGATTTGGTAGGCTTCTAGGCATCACATGGCACCCAAGATTAAACCTTCTAGCCAATGTTCATCCTTAACCCCCATAAAACTTAACCAAATTCCTAATGCAAAATTACATTAAAAATAGGAAAAGTAAATCTAACTACTCGCAATATCTAATCTTTCTAAAAGAGAAAAGAAATAAATGAAGAACCAAAAATATTCTCAAACACTTCTTGTGTTAGACACCACGTAGATCCGTATATGCTCTTATTAGGGTGATCGGGTATGGCATTGAGGAATGATGTACTATCTCGATAGACATAAGTCACTATCCTACAAATGGATCTAATCTCCTTAATAAGGACTCCTAAGAAATATGGGTCTTCGGATGTACTAGAGATTCTTCCTCTACTTTATATGGAAAAGTAAAGTAGGATTTATTTTAAACCATGTTAGCTAAGTTCCCTATGGAGGCAAGCCCCCATAGTTAAGTACATCCTAAGGAATGGGATTCCTTAGGAATACTCTCAATTAAGGTAAATGATTGTTGTCTCCAAAGATTTCAAAGATAGGACTATCAATCAATTAATTTATTTTTATAAGATCAAGTGGGATTGATCAAGATGAGAGAGTTATTATTGAAGCCAAAGAAAGATAAGTAGAAGATGCTTATGATACTAGGAAGCCTAGTAAGTATCCCAAACTATCCCATAGTTGGGCTTTATATTTTTAAAATTGAAGTGACTTATTTGTTTGAGTTGAATTTTTATTATAAATCTAGGTCTTACAATTTCATAACACAATATCATGAAAATGCCTAAGAGGTGAGGATTTATGCTTATAGCCCGCAAAGGGAAGTAGCAATCTCTGAACCTAAATCTAGGGAGCTTTGTGAGGGCCAAGGTGCGACCTAAATCTAAGGCAAAAAATGGGTATTTGGTTCACCTCCATAAGAGAGGATAAACAACCCGACTGTTAGACTTACAACCACCTAGGAGTGGCTTCCAACTAACTCTTCCTATGATTTTAAATACATGTAGGAAAGTCATATTCTTTTGCAAGATAGCTAAGCTGTTGTTTATTTAGAAAGAGACTAAGTCCTTAAACACACTCCCTAAGAGACTAGATCATGTTGGGCATGATTAATGACTTAAATCTAATGCAAATTTTTATTATATTTTATTTTCATTTTTGGACAATCAATTAGACATAAGCTTTAGGATTCATATGCCTAATGCATGAGAAATTGAATTATGGGCCGAAATCAACGAGAAAGGAGGTGTGTTTCCACTACAGCTCTCAAAGGTCAAGGCGAGTTCTCTGGCAAAGGTGGAAGCCCTCCATAACAAGAGTGAAATAAGATACTTTTTTATGCATGATGTGAAAACATACAACATCCAGCTAAGGGGTTGCTAAATCTTTTATCTTGTTATTTTATCACCTAGGATTTAGGTGAGGTTATGAGTTGTTTATTTATAATTTGACTTGATTAGTTGGATAAAAAATTTATTTTCCTAAGAGCCTAATCGTCATCCAGGCCATACATCAAATCAAGGAAGAAATTAGAAAAATATGCAATCTTACTGCATAAGCTAAACAAACATCAAATAATTTATAAAGCTAATGCAAAAGAATAAGAGGCCATTTGTGGTCGGGCTCCACCGCACAAACCCAAAAATAAATTGGGTAGCTAAGCTCTACCCTTATACAACCCAGATTACAAATGAATTAATTACAATCAAGAAGGAATTCATGTTATGGGGGTCTTCATTCTTCATTTCTTCTTTTCTTTCTTCTTTCTTCTTTCTTCTTTCTTCTTTCTTCTTTCTTCTTTTGGTTGGTTGGAATGTGGTTGCTCCAAAAGCTTCACATGGTACATAAGACATAGTTTTATGGCCAATGTTCACCCTAATCCCCATAACAATCATTCCAAATCCTAATTGCAAAATTACATGAAAATGGGAAAAGTAAATATAACTAAAACCTGTAAAATAGAGATTAACTAAACAAACCACACAATCCCAAGCATATATATGAATAAATTGGACTTTGCACCCCACACATGGGTAACCAAGTCCATCTAGCTTATTTTGGATTATGCTTATGGGTATAAGCAACCTGCACAACAAAAGTATTTATATTTTTATTACAAAACCCCTTAAGCGCAATACCCTATAGAAGATAATGATTAGACTAAAATCATCCTACCATTTAGTCTATGCACATACACCATAATATCTAGACTAAAACATCACATCAAAAAACAAAAATAAACATCAAACCATGCACTGCCCAAACATAGGACTAGAAATGGTGATTTAGCCTAATGTGTATGTCATTTAAGATTTGCGTGGTATGTCTTAGCTAGGCTTTAAGGTTAGAGTTTTCTAAATATGAAGGGTTCAACTTAGAGGGTGGTTTCATTTGAGTAGTTTAGTTGATTTAGTTAAGTTTTATTTCATGATTTGATTTAGTCTGAATGAACCTATAATTAATTACTAAGTGTTGTAAAGAGAGAAAAAGAGAAGAAAACTTCTCTTTCCTCCCTACCATAATTAACTTCTAAAGTGGATTCATTAATGATTTTTGTTTTAGTGAATATTTTATTATGTGTTTTAAGTAATCCTAATTTCAATTTTTTTTTTCTAAACAAACCTATTCAAAAAGAAAGATATTTTAAGATTAAATAAAGTGAATTATTATCATGAAACACACAACACTTTATTTCTTTTTAACATGTGTAACATGCATATGGATGAATCCTAAGCATGTCTATATATGCAAATAGAAATATTAGCACACCTTCATGATGAATGCTAAGAGATATTGCTTAATGAAATTTGGAATGTTTCATGTTTGCATGATTTTGTTAAGTAGAAAAGAGGGGTTCTTTTATCCACTATTCATATGCACATTTACATGTGTGAAATACATAAGTGAGTATGATGCCATTATTTCTACACCAGGGGTGTAAAGTACAAAACTTACTTGGGGCTAATTAAAGCCTCGTAACCCTAGAATGTCTATACTAATATACCAATTTTCTTAAATACATGTGCATGTACAAAAAGAAATGAATGGAAAAAGAGTCATGCTAAAAGTTTATGTTTGTTTGATTTATTGGTTGTTTAATTTACATGTGCAAATGTGAGATCCTTCTTAAATGATAACATAGGAATGAATTTAAGAAAGTGTTGTGTTCTTTACAAATGAACTATACACTTTGCAAATCCTATTCAAAACTATGTTAAAAGAGAAGAGAAGGAAAGTCACATCATGCACACCTTATATTATACTCACATGCAAGCTCATGAATAATTATAAGTAGCATACCTTTCATTTGTAATGCTTGATTTATAAATTTTAAAAATAATTTTTGATTTAGTAGTGACAATAGCCATTCATATTCTTACTTTAGCCAAAACATGCAATTTGACATAAAGGAAACATTTCATTTTAATTTGATTTTTCAAAAATATGAATGCATGATTTTCATATGACATACCCATTTAACATGCTAGGAAAGAAATAAAGTGATGAAAGCATGTAAATTCATTCACCCTAATTAATTCCTAAAGACAATCCTTTGGAATAAGATTACTCAAAGTGAATCAAAATTGTTTAAATAAATTTTTAGTTTTATTTTGAGTTTGATTTGACTTTAAGAAATGTGAAAATGTTTGTTGTTCCTAACCTATCTCTCACATGTGTGTGTTGTTTTAGTTTAATTTTTAGAATCATTAAGTTAATTTAATATTTTGTTTAGGTTAAGGTGTAAATTAAGTTCATTAATTACCCCTTACCACCTCCTTAACATATTTAACCAAATAATTATGAGCCAATGTATGATATAAAACCATAAAGAATTTAAATAATCAATACACCTAAGAAAGAAAGGGGGCCTAATGCATTTGGCTCACAATTAATGATTAATTAAGCTAAAGGGTTTACTTTAATTACTTTCATAACCCTTCCCACACATTTGGATTAGATATGATTTCTTTAAGCTACTTAGGTTATTGAACACCTAAATATCTACCCAAGAAGGAATTGATAAAATTCAGATTGATTTTGTTTTAAAATTTTGATTAATTAGGCCATTTAATAAAGTGGTTAAACTCTTTAATTAATTTGCACCTTACAACAACAACAACAACAACAAGCCTTAATCCCACTAGGTGGGTCGGCTATGAATCCTTAGTCCATTATGTCTATATATTGTCAAATTCTCATTTTAATTTGAGTATACTAAGATCATTTTTATACATCTTAACCAAGTCTTTTAGGTCTACCTCTACCTTTTCTTGTAAGGAAAATCTAATGCATCTACTCTCTAATGGTCATGGATGGTCAGGCTATATATGTGGCCAAACCATCTAAGGAGACTCTCCCTAATCTTATCAAATTGCATATAATTTATTGTTCAAAATCAATTAAACTTAATTTTATATTATTCCCCTTTGAAATATCTTTATTTGAGTTTGTATTTTTTTTGATTTTCTATATTTAGTTATGTAATTTTGAAGTTTTTGATTGATTTAAATAATCCTAATTATATAACTAATCATTTGGTGCCATGTGGACCGCGATTGCGCGTGCTTTCCATGGCACATGGATTGTCATAAGTTGTCACATCTATCTCGTCGTAATGCGTGATTTCTCCACGATGATCGATCAAGATCGATGGTCAGGTAAACCCACATTCTAATAAGATAAATCATATTTAACATGGATTATAGGCCACCATCCAAAATGTGGGATGGACAATCATGATTTGTCCACTTGAAGGCGTGATCGTCCGATCCCCCACGGGCATGCTCGATTGAGCTGATTGAAATTGAACCACACCATCAACATACAAGGAGATGAAAATCTAATGGTAGAAATCACTTAGGATTACAATTCCCTTCAAAAAGAACCAAAGAAAATTCAATGCAAGCTCAGTTTTGAATAGTACCTCAATGGAGGCTATCATCGACGCTCTCAACCATCGAGGTAGCTTCGTCTAGTGGAGACAAAGCCCTGTTGAAGGTTTGAGGGTTTGAGGTTGAGTAGATCCTTCAATTGGCCAAACTCCTCCTCCTAGGCTTGTGGCTTTGGTCTAGACCCCTCTTCCCATGACTTGAACACTTGGGAAACACCTTGTGTAAGCTCAATTGAGTCCTCTAAAGGTGCTTGCAAGAGGAATTGAGCTTTGGTATTGAATTGAGTGAGTTGAAGAATTCCTTAGCCTCCCTTATTTTCGGCTTAAGGAAAGCTAAAAATGGAGAATGGGAAGAGCTTAGGAATTGCAAGAGAGAGCTTGGGGAGCTTTCCTTGGGTCTCTCTGGCTTGATCGAATGCAAGTGACTTGGATAGAAATTGGAATGAGGGGAGTATATCTCCCCACAAATGAAACTGAGCCTTTGTCATGATCAAATTGACTTGATTGATTGGGTTGGTTAGGCCATTTTGGATGCCATGTGATTCGATTTTGGTAGAGGAGTGGAGTGGTGTAGTTTTCATGTGCTCATTTGAGTGGAGGAGTGATTCCATATGGAGAAATCCCAAGTGGAGGGTCTATTTTGGTCTTGGGTTGATTTTGGCTGACTCAAACCCATTGGGTCATGTGCACCACACTCATTAGTATCCACTTGGTCCACTAAGAGGGTGCCAAGTGGCCATGAAAAGGATATGACCAATTTCCAAGTGGAATTGGCCATAGGTTACCCCTTGACCTAGGGGTAAAATGTTCATTTGGCTTTAATTTCAATTTAAGAAAATTTGGAATAGTTTGAAATTAGGTTGGTCCAAATTTCAAGGAATTTGGAGTTGATTTTATATCATTTGGCTCATGTTGACCCATTTAGGTCAAAATGGGTCAACTTATCAAGTTGACCAATTGGTCAAATTGGGTCAAACCAAGGGTTGGGTTCATATGACTGAAATATTTTATCATTGGTTTGGTTCAATTTGATTTATATTTGGTTTTGATTCATTTGATTTTATTTAGGTCAAATGGGTCAAGCTGACCAATTTGACCAATTTGACCTAATTGGGTTAGGTCATGGGTTGGTTTAAGTTTGGTTGGTCATTTGAAATATTTTGGTAGCTTTGGTTTCAATCAATTTTAGTTTGGTTTGATTTTGGCTTGATTTAACCTTTTAGGTCAAGTTGGGTTCATGGTTTAAGGGTTGGTCAAGTTGGTCAATTAAGGCTTTGGTCAAGTTCAACAAGTGACTTGGAATGAATTTAACCCATTGGTTTCAATCAATTTGGCTTAGATCAAGATTTGACATATTTTGACTTTTTAGGTCAAATTGGGTCAACGTCAGTACCAATTGGGCTAGGAGGCTCAAATGATGACTTGGTCAAGTTTAAACATTGATTTAGAATGGGTCTAGATCAATGGTTTCAATCAATTTGGCCTATGATGGATTTTTTCTAGTTTAGGTTTCGTTTTGGCTAAGTGTTGACTTAGTTTGACCTAATTTGAGTGATTGATCATCTTATGATGATTGTTGCTCACAATGTGAGGCCTAGATGGGCTTAGTTCAATCTAATTTGGGTAGGATTAAATTTGGCTCAAAAAGGTACTTTAGGTCACTTTGGGTCAAGTGAGCCTAAAGGGGTCAATTGACTTGATCAAGGCTTGAATCAAGTTTGGTTGAACTCACATATGGACTTATGATTAAAATATAAATCCATTTGCAAGTGATTTGAAGTCAAATGAGTTTTGATTCATTTAATAATTTCAAGTTCAAAGGGTGAACATGAGTTTGATTTGGGTTAGATTTTTGAATTTAGTTTTAATTTGATGATTGAAGTTTGTGTTTATACTTAAATTCATGATTGAAGGATTGATTGAATCATGAAGAAAATCAAAGGTTTGAATTAATTTGGAGATGTTTTGAGCAAGTTCAAGAATTTGACTTGAAAGGCTTAGGTTAAATTTTGATTAGATTTGGGTTTGAGTTTTGAATTTAGTTTTGGTTTGATGATTGAAGTTTGTGTTTATATTTGGTTTCGTGATTGAAGGAATGTTTGAATCATGAAGAAAAATCAAGGGTTTGGCTTGATTTGAATTTGATTTGATCAAGTTCAAGTGACTTGAAGAGGTTAAATTTGAATTTGATTAGATTTGGGTTTGAGTTTTGAATTTAGTTTTGGTTTGATGATTGAAGTTTGTGTTTATATTTGGTTTCATGATTGAAGGATTGATTGAACCATGAAGAAAAAATGAAAGTTTAGCTTGATTTGAGGTTGATTTGATCAAGTTCAAGTGACAGGTTGGGTTAATTTTGATTAGATTTGGGTTTGAGTTTTGAATTTAGTTTTGGTATTGAACTTATATTTCATTTATATTTGTGAATATAAAAGAAAATAAATGGTTATGAGAAAAAAATTATTGAATTTGATTTGAATTTGATTTAGGCTAAGTCCATAAGATGAAATCAAAGTGACTTAGGAAGGAGTTTGAATTTGGAATTCAATTATGAGTTTCAATCATTTGGAATTGATTTGAATTTGGAATTGATTTGAGTTTGAAGTGGATTTGAGAAAATCAATTAAGTTTAGAATTGATTTGAGTTTGAAGTTGATTTGAGTTTGAAGTGGATTTGAGAAAATCAATTAAGTTTAGAATTGATTTGAGTTTTGAAATTTGATCTGGATTTGAGAAAATCAATTAAGTTTGAAATTGATTTGAGTTTGATTTAGAATTGATTTGGAGTTTGACTTGAAATAAGGAAGTGAGGATTTAGTTCAAGCTATAGGGTAGGCAAGTTTTCCTAACACCCCTGGGCATGACTATTCATGTATTTAACTCTTTTAAGTCTAGGATTAGGTTAAGTGTTCACCTAATCATTAGAAGTATCATAAGACTAAGAAACTCTTAGTGTCTAAGATGTCATATATCTAAGATGGAGGGGTTGAGAGCTCATTTTAAAAATGAGGTTAACAACACCATACAACCCAAGCAGTTATATGTATAATTTGGACTTAGCACCTCACATGGGTAACCAAGTCCACTTAGATTATACTTAGGGTTAAGTAACTAAAAGATTTATATTTATTTTAACTCCTTAAGCACAATCTCCTGTAGAAAATTAGGTAATCACTAATATCCATCTGGCATACCTCAACATCCTTACATCAAACCATACATCACCCTAACATAAAGCTAGAAATGGTGAGTTAATCTAATGTGTGTGTATTAAGGCCTATGTGGTATGTTCTAACTAGGCTTTAAAGTTGTCATTTCCTAAGCATGAAGAGATTTAATTATAAATGGTGGTTTCACTTTAAATGACTTAATTGATTTGTTAGTTTTGCTTAATGTTTCTTTCATTTCACTTGGCCTACATTAAATAGCTAAGTGTTATAAAGAGAAGAAAAGAGAGGTCATCCCTACCTTAAGTCACATCTAAAGCAAATTCATTAAACAATTCTCTTTAATGAATGGCTTATTATATATTTTAAATTAATCCTAAGTTTAGATTCACTTAAAAAAAACTTATTCAATAAGAAAGGCATCTTAAAATTAATGGGAATGAACTATTATCACATGACACATATTTGTTCATTTACTTCCATCATATATAACATGCATATGATTAAGTCATAAACATACTTATACATGCAATTTGTATCTTAGCACACTTAAATGAAGAATGTAAGCAAATGCACTTGGAATTGATGTTTCATTTAGTTGAATTATTTTGGCATATTAATTTAAAGCTCTATCTAAATTCTTATACAAAAGCATAAGAAAATAACTCTAAATCATATGACTAATCATCCCAGTCACTTGAACAAAATATGAATACATGTCTTTTTAATAGAAAGAGTGGGGTTTTCATTCATTAGCTTAGTACACATTCAAATGTATGAAAGTTTTAAGCAAGCATGTTGCCATTATTCTGCACTAGGGGAGTGAGATAGGAACCTCTTGAATTTAAAAATTAAGTGTCCCGAATGTCCATACTAATATACCCGCTATTCTTAAATACATATGGATGTATAAGCAACTATAAGGATAGAAAATCATGCAAAAGTAGAGTTTGATTTAATTGATTTATTTATGTAAATGAAGTAAAGCTATATCCTAATTATAATGTCAAAATGCATAAGAATGAAATCAAAAGCAATGTCATGCCATTGTTGCACTTGAGTGGTAGGAACCTCCTTTACTTTAAAGCATCCCAATGTCTAGACTAATAAACCCATTAATATTCAAACTTATGCAAATCATATATGAATATAAGAAAGAGACACTTCATACACTAAGCTTATATTCACATGCACCTATGTATATGTAACTAAAGTCACAATATACATTATTTATTAATAAGCTTTTGAAAATACAGTTGAGATTTAATAGTGATAATAGCCACACATATTTCTAATTAAGTAAACACATGCAAATTTGACATAAAGGAATTTTTTTTATTTAATCAATTTTTGCAAGAAATGAATGCATGACTACAAGTGGCATACAATATTTTAACATGATTGGAAAGAAATAAAGCAACATAAGCATGTAATTTCATTCAATCCAACTAATTCCTAAAGACAATCACATTAAATAAGCTTACTTGAAATAAACCAAAGTTTCTTAAGCCATTTTTGATTTCATGTTTGATTTGATTTAAGGGATATGAAAGAGGTTTGCTAATCCTAAACCTATTCCCATATGTCTGAGTTAATTTAATTTAATGAAAAGCAATTAAATTAATTTTATGACTTAATTAGGTTGAGGTATGAATTAAATCAATTAGTTAAACCCTTACTTATATCACCTTAAGTTAATTAACTAATTAATGATGAGCCAACATGATATGCAACCACATGAAAAGTAAATTAGCAATGCTCTTAAGGAATGAAAGGGGTCTAATGTAACCGACTCATAATTAATAGTTAATTAAGCTTAAGAGATTTGTTTAATTACTTTTGTGATTTCTCACATATGTAAGCTAATCATAATTTCATTAAATTTTTTTAAGACTATGAAATATCTAAAGAACTACCCAAGGTTGATTAATCAAAGTTAGGAATGAATTGAATTTTAAATTAATTTAATTAAGCCCTTAATTGGTTAATTAAATCTTTGATTATATTTTAATTAGGATAATAAATTAACTTGGGAAGAGATCAAGAGGACTCAATCCCAATCCTTAAGTCATTTCAAATCAATTAGGCTCAAATAATTAAATTCCCTTTTTAATTGATTAATTAAGTGGCTAATTAATTACTTAAGCTTTAATTAATTTGAAACAAATGAAGAGGCTTAATGAAATGGTCATAAAAAGTAAACCTAAACCATTTCCCTAAGACTTTTCACTATTAATAGATGGCAATAAGCTTAATTAATTAATTAATTCACTATTCATTTACTTAATTATCATTAATTAAAATAGGAGAGTAATTAAAGCTTAATCAATTAATTTACATAATTAACTATCCAATAAATTTCAAGAAAAAAATAGGAGGGGGTCATCCCCTAAATATCTAGAAAGTTTGAAATTAATTAATTAATCGATAGTAGTCTAATTAAATTTTTAATTAAATCTTAATTAAGCAAAATTATTGTTCAAAATTAAATAATAATAATTTTCTTGGATTCTCCTTTGAAATACCTCCAAAATGAGCCCTTATTTTTTTAAATTTTTCTATAATTAGTTATATAAATATTTGAAGTTTCAGCCTTAAAAATAAATTAAATGGCCCTAATTAAACCTTAATCTCATCGACGCCACATGGCAGCTGATGTGGCGCGCTTTCCATATGGCGCCACAGGATTGGTTCTTTAAGTAGTCACATCCGTGTGGCTTACTCGGATTGTGGCGGATGCACTTTCTAGTGGATTTTCTGATCTTAGATCGAACGACCATGATTAAATTTTGCGGTTAAGATCTTGCGAGTCCTCTATCACCAACACGAGCCCATCCATAAAATCACTTGATCCATCGAGCAATCACTCAACTCAACCCACACTTCTTGAAGGATTGAAGGATCCACGGCATGGATGCTCAAATGCAAGTTTCCTTCATAAAGCCAAACTATTTTCATCAAGGATCAATTTAATGGCACACCTCACGAGCTTGTAGTGTTCAATGATTAGCTTCATTTAGTAGAAATGAAGCCCTGTTGAGTGGCACGAGCTTTGATTTGAAATGGATTGCTCCAAAGGCCAAGCTCCTCCTTTGAGCATTTGGTCTTGATCGAACTATGGCTTTCGATGGCTTTGGAACTCAAGGGATGATTCGAGTAGCCTGAAGAAGTATGGAATGGTGTGAAAGTGAGTTTGATGGAGTGGAAAGTATGAATGAATGAGGATGCCTATTTGGTTTCACAGAGAGAAATGCTAATGAGGTTGGGGTGCTTTAAGCTCACAATTTTAAAACACTCGGGGAACTCACTTAGTGTGAATGATGAATCTGCTGGTGAGGGTATACCCCTCAATTGTGTGAAAGATGGATGAGATCCGTCCACAATTTTTGATTCACCACCTTGAGGCGGAGGAGTCATCGTCAAGTCACATGGCAGTTGGAGAAGGGTGGCGGGGAAGCTCAAGTCGATATGGGAGTTGTATGCGATTTCCTTGCCATTGGTTTAATGGGTGAGGAAGTGTGCTTCTTTTGGTCCATGGTAAGTCCTAGGCATGCTTAGGTTGGGCTATCAGTTAGGTATGCCATGTTAGGAAGTTTGATGGCCATTAGAGAAAGTGGCCTAATGGAAGAATCTATGCAAAAGGGCTTGTCCAATGGTTAATCCCCATGGATTGGGTCCCACTTAGATTTGGTCTAGTTTGGGAGTGATCTAGGACTGGTTTGGGTCGGGTTTGGCCAGCTCCTAGGGTCCCATGGGTTGGTTTGGGGTGGTTTGGCTTTATTTGGTCAAAATGGACTCATTTGAGTTCATGTTGGGTTGGATTGACCAATTGGTCAAATTGGGTCAAACCAAGGCTTGGGTTAGGTTCATATTATGATTTGGAATGTTTTAGTTCAATTGATTTGTATTGATTTGGCTTAGGTTTGGTTTTTGTTCATTTGGATTCAAATGAGTCAAATGGGTCAAGTTGACCAATTTAATCAATTTGACCAAATTGGGTTGGGTTAGGTGTTGCTTTATGTTTAATTGGCTAATTGAAATTGGTTGTAGGCTTTGGTTTGGTTAATTTGGGTTTAATTTAGATTTTGGCTAATTTGACCCTATAGGTCAATTTGGGCTAGGTTGGGTCAAGTTGACTAATTGATCAAATTGAGCTCAATCATGGCTTTTTATGCCAATTTGGGTCAACTTAGGTTAAATGGACAATTGGACTTGGTTTGGCTCAATTGAGGATTTGATCATATTCAATCATTGATTATGAGTTGGTATGAATCAATGATTTCAATCAATTTGATATATGGTGGGTTTTGGCTAGTTTAGGTTTCATTTGGGCTAAAGATTGACTTGGTTTGACCCAATTCAAGATAGTTGATCACCCTAGGATGATTGTTGATCATGATATGAGATTTGGAGGGCTTGGTTCAATCCAATTTAGGTTGAATTGGAACTTGGCTCAAAAGGGTCCTTTAGGTCAGTTTGGATCAAGTGGACCTAAATGGGTCAATTGGTTTGGTTTTAGCTTGATTCAAGTTTAGTTGAACTCATATATGAGCTTAGGATTGAAATATAAATTCAATAACAATCAATTTGGAGTGTAATGGATTTTACCTCATTTGAAGTTTTCAAGTCAAAAAGGCTGACTTGAGTTTGGTTTGATAATTATAGTTTATGTTTATATTGGGTGACTAATTGAAGGAATGATTGATTCATGAAGAAATCTGTGGGTTTTGAATTGATTTGGATATCATTTGGTCAAGTTCAAGAAATTGGCTAAAAAGGCTAAAACTAGAAATTTGATTTGACTTGGGTTTGGTTTTGGCTATTTGGATTTATATTCCATTTATATTTGTGAATATAAATAAAGATATAAATGATTCATGAGAGAATCACTTGAATTTGGAGTGATTTGGAAGGAAATTTGACCAAGCAGGATGTAGGTCAAAAGGGCTTAAGTAGATTGATTTAGTTTGATTTATTTTTGGTCATTGGAGGGTGGGTTTCATTTATATTTGTTAATATAAATGAATGAATAATTGATTTATAAATATTGATTTTAGGTTGATTTGGTTGATATTTGATTAAGCTTATGAAGGTAGGTCCATATGGCTTAAGAAAGGTCTTGATTTGATTTGATTTGATTTGGCTTATTTGAATTTGGATTTCATTTATATTTGTAAATATAAATGAAGGAATGATTGATTTATAAAGAAATTAATCCAGTTTGATTTGTTTTGAATGAGTTTTTGGCTAAGCACATGAAAGTGGTTCATATGGTTTAGAAAAGGATTTTAGAATTTGGATTTGATTTTGATTTCAATTACTTGGGGTTGAATTTATTTTGGAATTTGATTTGATATTGAATGGATATTTAAGGAAATTAATTGAATTGGGGTTGATTTAAATTTGATTAAGGTTAAGTCCATAGATAAAATCAAAGCGGCTTTGGGAGGGTTTTGAAATTTGAATTTGATCATGGGTTTTAATCATTTGATTTGGGATTGATTTATGATTTGGATTTGAACTTGTGGTTTAGTTTGAGGAAGGAAGCATGGATTGGGTTTAGGCTATAGGGTAGGAAATTTTTCTAAGTCCCTAAGGCATAACCTATCCCTATGGCTAACCCTTCTAAGTCTCTAGGCTTAGGTTAAGTGTTCACCTAGTCACTAGAAGTGTATTAAGACTAAGGAGCTCTTAGTGTCTACAAGAGTCCTAGATCTATGATGAGGAAGTTGAGGTCTCACTCCCAAAAATGAGGTCAACACATACGAAGACCCATCATGCCTTAGGAGTCCTTATTAGGTGATTAGGTCCATTATAGGTGATGTTTCCATCTCTCAGCGATGCCTTTGTGCGCTTTAATAAGTACCCCCTACGATCTACATGGTGTCCACCCGAATGCATCCGAAAATAAACACCACACATACTTGTATAGCATCTTATACATTTGTACATGTGTATAAATATAAAGTGAAACTCATTTTAGTTATAAAATTCATGCATTTTCATACTTTAAGTGTGTGTGTATAAGATATATGTACATGTATGAAATCAAAAATGGAGCAAAATAAAATAGTGGTGTATATTGATAATGAACCTAAGATAACAAAATGTTGCTCATTTGATTATGATTTGGCTTCATTAATCTTAAGATGCCTTTCATATTTAAATAAGATTCATTAAGTCAAATCCAAACATAGGTCTAATTAAAATTCATGAAAGTTTCATTAAAAGCTTAAAAGTCATAAAAACTTATTCTTTAGGATCAATCTAAGGTAGGGATTAAAGATAATCAACTCTCTTTCTTCTATTTATAATATTAAATTACAATTAAAGAATAAACAACAAAAAAATACATAATTTAAAATATTATCCAAACTTTAAACAGCCTAAAAAATAACCACCTTTAATAATGGATTTAAACATTCAATCATTAAAAAATTCTAACTCTAAAGTCCAATTAAGACATACCACACTTGGTCTTAGCACACACATTAGAATACTAAGCCACCGATCTTAGTACAATGTTAGGCCAATGATTGTAGTGTGATATTTTGTTTTATGATGTAATGTTTTAAACTAGATGTTAGGATTATTTGTGTGTAGTTTGGATGTTAGGATGATATTAGATTAATGACATTTTATATAGAGGATCGTGCTTAAGGGACCGTTGTAATAATAAAAATGTAAATGCTTCTTGCTTGCAGGTGTTGTTAAGTCCCTAGCATGATCTATTAGGACATGTGGGCTTGGTTACTCAATGACAGGGTGCTAAGTCCAAATGTATGAAATATAACTATGTAGTTTATATGTTTGTTAAGGTAACTACTATTTTGCAGGTGTAGTTAGATTTTCATTTATAAAATATATAATTTTTTCAATAGGACTAGGATTAGTGCTATGTGGTTTAGGATGAGCAGTGGTCAGAAGGCAAAAAATGCCTGAGTATTCAAATCTAAGAAGTGAAGATGGAGAAGAATTGAAGATCCCCATAACTTTTCTTTTTGTTTATAATTTAATTGTAATCCATGTTGTATAAGGGTAGAGCTTGACTACCCAATTTCTTTTCTTTTCTAGGGTGTATGGTGGTACCTGACTGCATCGATTTATTCTTTTACAAAATTGATTGATTGACTATTTTGTTTACTTTGGTTGTACAATAGAAATGACATATTTTTCATAGATTTTTTTAAGTTAGATTGTTTGATGTGTTGCCTAGATGTGGTAGGTTCTTTAAGAAAAACTAATTTTTCTACTTCAATTTAATAACTTCAATTAAAAGTTGATCAACTCATAACCTCTCCATAAAGCTTAGAATGCTAATTAAGAAAATAAATTATTTAGTAACCCTCAATCGCATGATTATATGTTACAATATCATGCATGCATATTATTTCACTCTTGAAAATAAGAGATCTCCATTCTTGCACAATATAGGATAGACTTGACCTATGAGAGCAGTCACTTGTAATGGAGATCACCCTTTTTCTAATTTAGCCCATAACCAATTTTCATCATGCATTTAATCATGAACACTCCCAAGCCTAAGTCCAAAATTATGAGTCAAAAAAAATAAAAATATTTAAATTTTATTGCATTAGTTTAGGTCATAACTTACACACCAATCATGATCTAGTCTCTTAGGAGTGAGTTTAGGACTTTAGATTCATTCTTGATTAATAATAGCCTACATATCTTGCATTTATATATGACTAACCCACATGAATTTAAAATCATGTAGGAGGTGTTAGCTGGTAGCCACTCTTTGCGGTTGTAAGTCCAGAAGGGTTGAGATTGATCCACTCTCCCAAGTGAAAGTGAACTAATATATCCATTCCCTTAAGTAGAATTAGGCCAATCTCTTAGATTGTGCTAAAGCACTCTAGATATAAGTTCAAAGGCTTCTTGTTTCTCTTTTACTATGAGTATAAATAATCATTTCTTAGGAAATTCGATAATCTTGTGTTGTCAGAATCTAAGTCCTCGCATTCTAATAAAAGTTCAACTCAATTAAATAATTTTCACTCTTTTAAAAATATAAAGCATTATCATAAGGTAGATTGAAGCACACACTAGGCTTCCTAGTATCATGTGTGCTTCCTACTTATTTTCCTTTGGAATCTACTAAGAACACTTTTTATTTGAGCCCTTCCCGGTTGCTTTCCAAAATGACCAATTCTTTGATTATCTATATTCAAAATCTTTGGAGACATTAGTTGATTACTCTAATTGAGAGAAATTCTCATTTATATGATATAACTAACTATGGAAACTTGTTCCATAGGAAACTAAAGATTTTGGCATAAAATAAACCCTACTTTACCTATCCATATAAAGTAAGGGAAAGATCTCAAGTATATATGTAGACCCATCTACTTTAAAAGTACTTATTATGTGATTGAGTCTATTGTAGGATGGTGTTTCTATCTTTCGAGAGAGTACATCATTCCTTAGATGTCGTACTCAATCATTTCATTCAATACCCCCCTAAGATCTGTATAGTGTCCCATGACTCCGTACTAAAATACCACACACAAATAAATATACACATAATAAATAAGGAATGATTAACTAACAAATAATTCTAGTGTAAGTGCTAGATCTAACTAAGTCAAGGGTGCCATTAGGAATCAATCATATTAGGTGTATTAATAATAGCCTATGTATATTGCATTTATATACGATAAACCCACATGATTTTAAAATTACTCCAGGTGGTTATAAGTCTAGAAGAGAGATCGATCCACTCTACCTAGTGAAAATGAACCAATATATCCCATTCCCCTGAGTAAAATTAGATCGAGTTCTTAGCTTGTGCTAGAGCACTCTAGATATATATTTATAGGCTTCTTATTTCTCTTTTACTATGAGTTTAAGTTTTCACTTAAGCATTTCTACAATCTTATGTTGTCAAAATCAAGTTCTAGCATTCTAATAAAATTTCAACTCAAATAAATATTTTTTTCTTTTTTAAAAATGTAAAGCTTAAAGCACTCACTAGGCTTCCAAGTATCATGTGTGATTCCTACTTATTCTCCTTTAGAATCTGCTAGAACTCTTTCTATTTGAGCTCTTCCTGATTATTTTTCAAAATGACCAATTATTTGATTATCTACCTTTGAAATCTTTGGATACATTTATTGACTACTTTAATCGAAAGTGTTCTTAGAAAATTTTAATTTCTTAGGATGTAATTAACTATGGAAGCTTGCATCCATAGGAAACTAAATAACCCAGGATAAAAGAAACTCTACTTTACATATCCATGTAAAGTAGGAAAAGATCATTGGTATATATGTAGACTCATTTATGAGTCTTTATTAGATGATTGAGTCCATTGTAGGATGGTGTTTCTATCTTTCAAGATAATACATCATTTCTTAGATGTCATACTCAATCATTTCAAGTACTCAGATCATTATTGGTGTCTATGACTCTAAATTAAAACACCACGATATATATATATATATATATATATATATATATATATATATATATATATATATATATATATATATATATATAAAATGAATAATTAAATAACAAATAATGATAATGTTAGATCTAATTAAGAAAAATGCTATAGAATAATCATATGTAAGTCATACCTTAATAGATATACATGAGTAGACTTGATTGAATTCAACTAGCGTTAAGATTAACCTTAAGGTAAAATTTCATTAGATTTATATAATATCACTATAGGTGAAATAGTATATGATATGAGAATATCAAAATGACTAATATTATTTAAGAAAAATGAATATAATGAGGATAAATATGGCTTTCATAAGTATATATTAAGTGCATCTAAATTTTGATCAACACTTTAGCATAAGATGACTCATGCTGCCCACTTTAGAAGAGTATGGATTAACATCTTTGTAAAAATTATATCCAAGAATTCTATATTAAATGCCAAAATTAAAAGAAGGAATCACTTACTTGGAAGAAAGCTCCAAAAAGAAGAGATAAATATCGCTTCAACACCCGATCTTCAAGATTATCAATTATGAGATTCACACACAAAAATGATGAGACATGATCTAGTCAACTGCCAACTTCCAAGGAAATAACTATATTGATCAACTTAAAAAGAATAAATGTTATCCTTAAGACAAGTTTTATCCTTAAATATTCTTCTTTTAAGAGAATTTTCATCCAAAAATTAATTATTCTTGCTTATTCATGTCACGAAGAAACTAATCTAGAGTATGATCACTAACCCATTATTTGGGTTAAAATGGGGAATATGGAATTTTAAAATGCATAATTCAATTGATTCATTGGATAGACAACATTGAAAATAAAACAACAATATTCAAGGGGAAATTCTTATTTAATGCTAGGTGATAAAATGTGCCAAACTTAGATTTCATTGATGTCCTTCTTATACATATAATTTTTAAAATCATTGGTTAATTATTTTATAATTATTTAATAGATAATTTCTTATAATGACAAATTTGCTAAATTATTTTTTTAATATTAATTGGAATAGACTTTAATGAAAAAGTCTATGTGTCAATCCACTTTAAAAAGAAGGAACTTTTTCCCCAATTTTTAATCTTATTCACCAAATCCTCCATTTTATAGTTTTTATTTATTTTTATTTTATTTATTTATTTATTTTTTACTTTTTACTAACATAGCATCATCAAAATTTAAGCCTTTATAAGTATTTTAAACTCATAAGAACATAATAAGGAAGAAAAATACTTACCACTAAGTTCAACATCAACTTATGGAAATTAAATAAATAAAATTCAAAATTACCATAAACTTGAGAAATAAATGAGCTCATAGGCCCTTATGAATTTCATCTCTTTAAACTTTTTTTTTCAAAAGGCATTTAAAAACTCATTTCTCTTGAACTTTGGTAATAAAACCTTCTTAAATCTTAAGTTAAAATTCTTAAATCTCATGATCTAGAAACCAAGTAGAAAATTATCATTATTAGTGAATTTCATGGTGTTATTAATAATCAACATCATTGACCCAAAAAAAGATAAAGTTGTGGTATATAGAGCAAGGAAAAATAGCTTAAAGGAAAATAATAGATTCATTGATTAAAAGTACTAATATATGTTAATATTATTAAAGATTCAAAAACATGCACATCATAATCGTTAGATCAACAACACAAATCCATGTTGACAAAAATAAACTTTGTGGGACACACAAAAAGAGAAGTACAATAAGACTGAGAATAACTTAAAAACTTGAGATTGACTGATTGATTATAACTACTTTAAAAGTAATGCTAATCTAATGTGATGTAATTTAAATGCAATATATTTAAAATTAAATATATTTGATTGAATTTAAAAATCTAAAACCTTAAGAAATAATAACCTAGGTCACCAAAATAACATTTGAGAAAAACCCAATGGCAGGTAGAGGAATGGCGTTGTCTTTGCACAAAAGACAAACACCCCATGACAGTCAATACTTGACTTAGCAAGTTTCATGAGAAGAAGTTATAATTATGGGTCACTTGGAGGAGTTCATTAGGACAAGCAGTAAATGGAGCTAGCTATTAGAGTTCTCTAAAGATGGTAGTGATGAGTGATGATAAAATTTATGACACAACATAGAGTTTTAAGAATTTCTTATTCAGATGATCAAATGCTTCATTAAGAAATAAATATATTATCTCGAAGATAAACATATTTTTTTTATAATGGATTCGATCATTTCAAAAAATACTCCTAAGATTAATGGGTCTTTCATGTACTAGAGATTTTTTCCTTGAACTACATGAATAGTAGAACAAGGTTTAATTTAAATTGGGTTCATAGTTCTCTATAAAGGCAAGCTCATATAGTTAATTACATCTTAAGAAGGGTCTCTTCCTAAGAATACTCTCGATTGAAGAATTAAATTATTATTTTTAAAGATTTCTAAGTTGGTTTTCAAAGGATTAATATTTGGGATTTTTAATTGAGAACGGTCCAAAGTGGAGAGTTATGTTTAGAATTCAAATGGGATGAAGTTAGAAATTCCTATTGATACTGGGATGCCTAGCATGCATTTCAACTATCTTATAATTGGGCCTTAAACTTTGAAATTTAGTTTGGACTTTCAGTTGATATTTTCATAGAAATCTAGGACTTAGATTCTAACAACATAAGACTACAAAAATGCCTAGGATTGAAAACTTACTATGAGGTGGATGCTTTAGAACCTAGTCTACAAGTACTTCTGACACAAGTCAGATACTCGACCTAGTTTCACTTTGGGAATTATCGATCATTCCTCTCACTTGAGGGAACTAACATATCCCTGACTCTTTTGGACTTGCAACTAACCTAGAGGGGCTGCCAGCTAACACCACTTAAGCGCATTTTAAATTCATGATGCTTAGTCTTATGAATGCAAGATGACTAGCTATTACATTTTTAAAAAATAAATATATGAACCTATACTCGCTCCCTAATCTCTAAGATAATGTAGGGTATGAAATGCATCTAACTAATGCACATTTTTTAGATTTTTAACATTTTGAGTCGATAATCATTTTTAGGCCATGGGTATGCAATTTATGCCTAATGTCATGCAGTTAGAAATGGTTGTGGGCCAAATCAATAATAGAAGACATGCTTTTCCAAGAAGGCGGTCATCCCCACAGGTCAGATGTCCCTTATTTACAATGAGAAAAGTTACCCAATTCAAGGATTGGAGCAATATGATTGTATAATTTTCAAGACTTAATTATTTCTAATTAATTTTAAGTTTTTCCTAAGGATTTAATTTAAGTGAGGTTTTAAGTTTGTTTCATTTTATTTCAATTTTTTAGATTTAACTTAGGTATAAGATTTAGCTTTCCCTATGAGCCTAATCATCGGACATTCAATCACAAGAAAGCACAACAAAGAAAGAAACTTAGAAAATCGGGTTGATTCTATTGTGCATCCAAAATAAGTCAAGCCAATTTAATTTAAGAAAAGGCCGATGTGGTCGGGTACCACTTTACACCCCGGAAGAAATAGCAAACTAGCAGCTGCCCTTATACAACCCGGTCTAGAACTACAAGTCTAGATTTATGGGTCTTCTTTCCAGGATCATCTCCTTCTTTAGGGGCCTCCATTAGGCTTCATAGGGGACCTCTACACCATCTCTTGGAAGGGTCAACTCCTGCTAATCCTAAACCCCATAGATTCTAACCTAATTCTAAGCTTTGTAAAATAAATATCATCAAAATATAAATAGCACACAGTAGTTATATTTCAAAAATATACGGGCTTAGCATTAGCTGTTTGCCAAGCCCAGCTATCTATAGGTTATGCTTAAGGACTTGAGCATACATGTAAGAAAATATCATTTTAATATATTTATGATAGCAATCCTTTCTAGCATAACCCCTTGTAGAAGACAATGTTAGATCTAAAAAGAATGTCCTATCTTCCATTCTAACGAGCAAACAATCTTAGACATGCGGTTTAAAATAGTACACCATAAAGACATGTGAAGCATATCATATCACAACACATCATAGGGAGAATCACAGAATGGCCAAACCTAAGTCTAGAGTCTATGACTTAATGATCTAGTGCGTAAAGTGAACAGGCATGTGTAACAAAACTTGATAGGCCTCTTTAGTTCAAGTTTCAATTTAGAGTTTTTGAGTTTGTTTGAACTTTACCTTTGGATGATTTCAATTCAAATGATTTAATAATTTATTTTTATTTTCATTTCACTTTTATTTTGTTAAAGTGAAGTTTAGGTATTCGAGAATGAAGAGTCAAATAGATCCCACTTTTGGGTGGAACTCATTCTATTCAACATCTTAACTCTTAATGGAATGAAACCTTCATGGTAAATGAAGATTTATCCCGAAGGTCTAACTAAGATCCTTAAGTATCTTAATTAATCATTTTAGTTTCATTTAGATTGTTTGGATTTGAGTTCAATTTAGATTTTGGATTCATGTTTCAATTCTTCTTCTTTTTTTAGAATTTGATTCTTCATTTTATATCTTTTGGTTTGATTTGATTTTTATTCTTGATTTAATTTGTTCTTTTAATTTGGTTTGGTTGGAGTTATTTCATTTGATTTAGGTTATTTCATTTAATTTTGTTTGAATCATTTTATTTGGTTTACATTAATGTTTTGGGTTTAAGTTATGTTTATGTTCATTGAATTATGTTCATTTCATTTGGTTTAATTTATGCTAACCTAAGGCACTTAGGTTAGAGTTTGAATTCATTCTTAGATTTGATTGATTATAACTTCAAAGTTTCATTGAATTGTTTGATTATGATTTCATTAGTTTGTTTAATTAAACTTAACATTTCATTATTGACTTAATTAACCCTTAAGTATGAAAATTATTAAATTCTTTGACTTGATGTTAAAGAACTATCCTAAGAAAATCTGATGTTGATGTAGATTATTTCAAGTTGTTTCATGATTTTATGAATTCATGAATTTTCTTTATTAATTATTTGATTTATATTGATGTGGAGATTTGGAAATTCAACAATTCCCAATCCAAAGGTCAATTGAGTTTGAAATATTTATGGCAAGTGGGGTTTCATGCCAATTTCATATTTACAAAGTTTCATTTTAATTAGATTAATAATTAAGGTGTAACTAAAATTTTAATTATTTCATTAAAATTTAAATTAGGCCTAATTTGATGAAAATCAGTTAGGGATTTTATTTTTTATTGATTCCTCTCTGAAAGATGTTTTCAAAGAGGGTTTATTCATAATTTTTAGAAATTTGGTTGATTTATTATGATTTAATTAATTTCAGGTTGATTATGTGAATTATTTAATTCAATTACTTAATTAAGTCATTTTATGATTTATTATGTTCTAATGAGTTTCATTGATGATTTTAAGTTCATTAGAGTTTATTAAGTTGATTTGAAATTATTTAATCCACTTTGACTATTTATTTTATTTTATTTTAATTTATTTAATTAAAATTGAGGTTTGGGATTTGGAATTTAATATCTCATGAATTACATTGTAATACTTAATGAAACTTTTCCTAAGGTGTGTTTTAACTTCAATTTTAATCCCCCAAAGTTTCATTTGAATTGGATTAATGGTTTATGATTAATTAAGGTTTAATTAATTTCATTCAATTCTAAATTAAAGCTAAAATACCCAAAAAAATTAATTTGAGATTTTAATTTTAATAGATTCCTCTCATCAAGATGAGTTAATAGAGCCAAGTTTGTATTTTTTTTTAATTTGTATTTTAATTTCTATGATTTTTAAATTTTTTGTGATTTTAAAGTATTTTTTTAATTAATTTTAAAGGAGAATTATTGTTTTAAGAGAGCAGGCCGACATGGCAGCCTATGTGGCACGATAGCATTGGGTCATGCTAGGGCTGCCAAAAAAAGCTTATCATTCACGATCAGCTCATGTTCGGCTCGTTAAGTAGTTCGTGTTGTGCTCGTTCATTAACTAAATGAGCTGAACGCGAACAAATATTTCAAGCTCGATTTATAAACGAACCGAACATGAACAATCCTTTGTTCGCTCATATTCGACTCGATTTAGCTCAAAATAAAACATGATATTATATTATATTATATTATATTATTTTATTTTATTTAATATGTACAAACACACACACACACACACATATATCATATATTATTATTAAAGTTTTATGAATCCTTCCTCTTACATATTTTATTATTGCATTTATATTTCAACAGTAACACAAACAAAGTAATTTTCAAACAAGCCGAACACAAACAAGGGTTCGGCTCGCTCAAGCTAGTTTACACCTCAGGCCATGCGGATCCTGCATGATGTTCACATCAAAAGTGATGCCACGCGAGACAAATCTTCGACCGTCCGATCTTTGATCGAACGATCTTAATTTGTTATGCGGCATCCTTAAGGGTTAAAATTGGATCATCTTGCTAAATCTTAGATGTCCTTTTCAAATAGAAGGATCAGATGAAGATCAAATCCCAAGAGTCTCCAGGGAGTGACGGACGCCATCCATCATTTTTGCAAAATTTTCGATGACGCTTGTAATTTTTGATGTGATTTCGATTACAAAATGATCAAGGATCATTTTGAAACCTATCAATGTGGTTGGATCTTCATGGGGACCAAGTTCCTCTCACAAAGGACCAAAATTGAATGTCTAAAGTGTCGGTGGTGGAGTGTATCTCGATTTTTTGGCCATCACTAGTGGTGGGATCAACTCCATTAGCTTCGCCTCAATGTGACAATGTCGATATGCAAATTGGTGGCTTTCCTCTTCATGGATCGCCTCCTAGACCAATCTCAATCGGATTCCATTGGCCTTGGTCGTTTTCTGACTCGTGGCAAGGGGATGGGGTGGTGTTTTGTTTGAGGTCTCCTCGACCTCTAAAATGTGTTGGAATGTTTAATTTGATGTGGGAGAGTCTCCCTTGCATTTCACCATTAAAGAGGCTCGGTGGCCGCTAGATTTCATTCATTTTCTGGCATGCCGACGACGAGGAGTCGGGGGAAGGGTTGCCTCCTTCATCTCCTCTCTTGGTGAATGATTTGAGATGAAAAGAGAGAGGAAATTTTCCCTCTCTCCATTATTTTCATGCTTGGCCTTGTGTCTCTTCCTTGGCTTTCTAAGTGGTATTCCACCGTGATGTTCCACGGGGTGGATTTAATCCCCCCTTGGCCTTATAAACATGTTTGAATGAGAATTTGGAAGGGAGGAGGGCATCTCCTCCCTTTTCCTTGTGTGGTTGAGCCTTGGCTCCTTTACTTGCTTCTTTTTTTCTTCACCCTCGGAGGAAGTCAAGTTCTTCTTGGTTTCCTCTTGGTGGCCTTTCATTGATTAGAATGGATCCAATCCTCTTAAAGCCAAGAGATGGAATATAAAGGGGATGGGGGAAATCAAACTGGACTTTACTTCATGAAATCCCTCTTTGCCATTGGATAATCTATCATTTTGGATTGATTTAAATTTGATTAGTTTGATTAAGATTGTTTGGCGATCTCTTTTAACCCATGCAAAGATGACCTTAGGTAAATTTGCATAGGTTTACTTTCAATTTGAATCCATTTGGTGATTAATCTTAGCAATTAAATTTAATTTAAGTTTTAAATGCTTTAACCACCATTAATTGATTTTAAATTTTGATTTGGATCATCCTTAATTGTCTAATGGATGATTAGAATTGACTTAACCCATGCCACATGAGGGTTTAGTCCAACTCCAAGTCAAGTTGACTCATTTTGCCTTAAATAGGTTAAGTTGTATTTGGTTGAGTCAAATGACCAAATTTAACACAATTAAATTATGTTCATGCTCTAATAATATTTAATCACATGTGTAAAATGATTTGGGGTTATTTATTTCATTCAATTTGAACCCATTTGACCCAAAGTGGGCTTAATGGGTTAAGCTTGGATTTCATTTGGGTCAAATGACCAATTTGACTAAATTTGACCCATTGATGAGTTGAATTGTGTTTGATTATCATCTCCAAATGATTTTGTGCAATCAAATTGAGTTGATTTCAATTTGATTTGAATTTGAACCTAATAGAACCCATTTAGGTTTATTTAGACTAAGTGGTCTAATTAACCTTAAAGCCTCAATAAATTTGAATTTCCATAGATTCATGATCAAACAAGTTTATTTGATTATTTGGAATATTTGTAATGATTTAATTTGGTCAAATTATTGGTAGGTTGACCTTTGACTTGGTGAGACCCACCTAAGTCAAACCTATGTCAAATAGGTTGACTAGGTTTGACTTTGGTTTAGTTTTGGATTCATTCATTTGTTTTAATTTGATATATTTGGATTTTATTTGATTTAATATAATTTTGAAAATTGGATCAAGTCTACTTAAGCTCATTAGGTTAGATTAAACCCAATGAGGATGCACTATGTCACTAAGCATAGAATCATAAGCATTGAATTAGGAGATTCTTATTTAAAATTAGGACATCCAAATTACTAATTTCAAAATAATATTAATCTCATCTAAAAATGAGGTCAACAATGAGATCTTGCTAACTAAAACTCATTATGACTAGCATTGATGGGAGCACCTAACTAGGAATTCATTGTGGCTGACATTGATAGTGATCCATTTGTGAGAGTTCATAAGCTGTTATAAGAGCTAATAGACGATAGCTTGATAAAGTAGGCATCAATTGGATCTTTCAAGTGGGAATTCTTGTTGGTGAGTTTGCAATGGAGGTTTGAAGAGAGGAGTTTAGGATAATGCATTCAAATTTTTTTTGATTTAGACAAATTCCAAATACACTCAAAACAATATGCATATCTCAAACTCTTTCTAAAAAATAATTTGAATTTTTCCATACTAAAAAAATAACCAAAAAAGTAATATCCCTATATTTTGTATGCAATGCACTCAAAATACTTACAAACAAATAGTCCTTAATCATTTGAATATGTCAAAAGCATTTAAGTATCATCAATCAAGCAACAAGTAACATCTATTTTTTGTAAAAAGGATTAGATAATGAAAATTTAGTATTAACATTCATAAGGCAAAAAGGTTTATTTCATTCATGAAAAAAAATTCAAAATAATTATAAAATATAGGCTTAAAAAAATAGCTCGTTATACAAATAGAAAATAAAAAGAAAACCATATCATATGTAAAAGTTAACCTATCAACATTCTTCTTTTATAATAAAAAAATCCACTCAAGAGATCAAAAAGATAAAGGATATCCAAAAATGCCATAAGAAGTCAACCTCTGATTAGAAGGCCAAAATAGAATTTGACCAACACGACTTAAAAATGAGTAATATGTAATATATAGAGAGAGCATATATATATATATATATATATATATATATATATATATATATATATATATATATATATATATATATATATATATATATTAATATTATAGCTAATTTAATGGCAAATTCAGACATAATATATATGCAAGATTTGAATACTAGATCTCTTAGTTGAAAGCAAAACTCTCAATAACTAGGTTAGGATGCCTTTCTCCATAAACTCTTCATTGGAACAAACTTTAGTATTAGAGAAAGCTTTGTTGAAATTCCTTAGTTGCCATTTAATTGTATGCGTGAAATTATATTTGAATAAAAAAGAAATCGAACCAACCAAAAATAATAATATTCAATACAGATTTAAATTAACGGTAGAATTAACATAAGAAATTTTTTTTTTTTGATTGGTTCAATTTTAGTTTATATCTAATTTTAGGTTGCTTTTATTGTAAAGCCAAATATTCAAATTATACTTTTCAAGTTTTATTATTTTCTATTAGATTAAAGGTCAGTTTGAGATAGTTGTATCATGTAAAAAAAGATAGTGATGGAGAAGGTGGTGGTGCTTATAAATTTTTTATTTTCAATTTTTGGCCACCACCATAACTTATTAGCCAAGTCGTTAAAACAACTTTTCACCTCAAATTTTTAAAACACAGTACTTAGTTTTGCCAAATACTACAATGTTAAGCATCATTGGGTGAAATGCCGTCCCAAATACTCTAAATATGATCGAAAAGAAGCCAAAATTAAATAATGATTCAAAATTTTATGTGTTACTTAATTTCTAATTTAGGTTTCGTTTGATGTGATTAATCTTTTTATGCTTTTAGAATCAGAATTTTATTTTAGAAAAAAAAAAGTATTTTCTATGTATTTTAATTTAAAAATAGTGTTTTTAAATGACCTGTGAAAAAAAATAGGAAAACAATTTTTTTTTTTTATAATCTTTTTAGCTAACATCTTTCCCACCACAAAAATCGGAATCAAATAAACCTCAAACAAAGGTAAGGATTGAAGAGAATAAATGAAGAATAGAATGAGAAGTAATTGTGATTTAATGTTTTGGGATTGAATTATATAATTAAAACTTTAATTTATCTATGAGATATCATTTTAAAAATTGAAACAGAATATTTTTATCAAATTTTTTATCAAAATAAAATTTAAATTAATTAAATTTATTTTAAAATTAATATAATATAAATTTTAATTGATCAATTATATATCAATTAATCTCAAAATAAATTCAATAATTTAATATTTTATTCAATCCATTTTTTATCATATACTATTTGTTGCAAATGGGTGTTAACAAAAGTATAGAAACATCTATATTTAGTAAATGCCACTGAGGATTTTAGTTTTTTTTTTTCTTTATCATAATTCAAACAAAATTAATGCAATTATTAATTTAATCATACTTATTTTTCAAGTTAAAAAAAAAATGAAAAATGATCTCATGTTAAAAAAATAAACATATTTTCATACAAATCAAAATAACTTTATATAAATATTGAAATAAAATGAAGCCTAATCTTCCCTTAAATATACCGGCGGTGGTCACATCAAAAATACATAAAATAAAATCTAGGGAGTTCTCACCTTCAAGGCCTAATCTCACCCTTGTGCAACCACTGGAAGATGGAAACTGTTTTCTCCACCACTCAGTCTCTCAAAGCCTTTTCCCCTTTTATCTCTTCATCCTCTTCCTTCAATCCCAAACCAGCTCTTAATTTTTTACCTTCAGTCAGCACTGATGCTTTGAGGAAGAAGCGACTGCTTCGTCGGATTTCTTCGCTGAGGATCTCTGCGTCCTCTCAATCTGTGCCATCCACCACACAAATCGTTACTTCAGTCTCTGAAATCCCTCTGAAGATGAAGGCATGGGTGTATAAAGAGTACGGGGATGTTAATGTCCTGAGGTTAGATGAGGGGTTTCCGTGCCGGAGATTAAGGAGACCAAGTTCTTGTGAAGGTTCTGGCTGCGGGACTCAACCCTATCGATTTTAAGAGGAGGCAAGGGAAGTTTAAGGCTACTGATTCTCCATTACCTGTGAGTTCATGGTGCTTGAGCTCTTGTGTGCTTTCCATTTATTTATTTATTTATTTTTGGTTCAATTGTAGTTCATCTTGTTGTTAATTTTGTAATTTGGAAAGCAATTGCATATGTTTCATGGTTGTGTAGGGGAAGACTAATTTGAGGAGAAATTTATTGGCAGTTTGAAACATTTATGAGGTCTTTTGGTTCGGAACTTGATACTGGATTCATTGTCTGAGAACTAATATATTAAACGAACGTTTTTGTTCTTTTTCTTAAAGGGATTGTTGTTTTAACTTTATCAAATTTAATTTTAAACACCATCTAAGATTTAGGTGCGTCATGTGATTTCTTTTTTCTTTTTCCTCTGAAATTTTTTTTTCTTCCTACTGACTGGACCTTTGGCTCCTTTTGAATCTAGCTTCAACGCGATGTTTAGTGCGCAATAACGTTTTTTGGATGGTTTTTGGGAAATTTGGAGGGTATTGATTAAGATGGAAGATTTATGTGAAATTTAACACATGAAAACTGATGTGATATTTATAATCCCATTTGCTTCAAGAGAAGAACAGTAACCCCTAATGTTTAATCAAAATAAAGGAGAAAGAGATCTCCAAGAGGATGATTTTTCACAAAATTAGATAGTCACACTCGCACTATGTTTGAAGAACGTCACATCCAATTTGTACATGCAACATTGAATATTGAAAGGAGAAGTTTTATGCAATCAAAATTATTAATTACATGTTTGGGCTCTCTTTTTATAGAATTTAATTTTCTCAAGGAGAAATTATTACGTATGAAGTCCGACTATAGCTTTGCATCCGTACTACAGTAGCATAGTATCATGTGACAATTAATACGTAGCTGTTGTATATTGACTATGAACTACGGTGTATTGATATGATCTTAACTGCATGGTAATACACAGTATCTGTATACACATCAATACACAATATTATATAGTGATTTATAATCAATACACAACAACTATATTGATGAATACATTATGCTATTGGAGTCCAAATATAAAACTACATCTAGACTCCACACATAATAATTTCTCTTTTCTCAAATACTCAATTTAGTTCAAATCCATAACATACAAACCTTAGCAAAAGTGTTACGCCCTCCTACAAAATAAAACTACAACTAAGCTATGGAAAAACCTGCCCATGGAGTTCCTGCAGGCCACAATAGGAATAAAAATCACCCACTAGCTACAAGAGGTGGAACTGGAAATCGACCATAGGAAATCAATGACTAAGGAATCCCATACTTGTTTAATTATTTTTTGGAAGATTTACATGCATACCACACAATTCTTATGCATTTACATATCTAATACCTAGAGTTAGATATTTACTTATCTAACATTTTTCTATGCTTAAAAAGGTGCATTTCACTTTTAAAAGTGAGTGATGATGATATTTTTTATGTGATATTGAATATTGAATGTTATATATGTAAAAATTTAAGTTTAGGAGTTAGATGTGTAAATACATAAAAATTGTGTGGTATGTAAATCCCCCTTATTTTTTTAATCAAAGTTATTAAATTACACATCTCAACTCTTATTTATAGACTTTAATTTTCTCAAAAATGCCAGTTCAATTCAAATCCAAACACTCTCGAAAGAGAAACTTCAACTAAATTGCAAGAAATCCACCTACTAAATTCCTGCAATAAGAATAAAAAAATTTGACATTCAATGCTGGAGGCAGAGTTGGAAATCGATTATAGTCAATCAACAACTAAGTAACCCCACACCTATCATGGGAGATCAACAACATTGAAATTTACTACAGTTTTGCGTCAATATAATCATGCAAAAAATTATACTTTTCATATCTTATCAAAAATATGAAAAATGCATGCATTTTGAACTCCAAAACTACTATATGTTATTTTTTTCTTATATTCCCATATTTAAATTAATAAAAATTTTGTCATGCATGTATTAATATGTCAAAAATATTTTTGCAACTAAGATTATTTTTTATACTTTTGTTTTCTACTTCTAGCATAAAATCAGTATCATTTTATACTTTTCCGTCATATACATAATTTTATAATTGCTAATGCTACTTCACTATCTAGAAATGTAAAATTATATTATTTAATTTGATCAAAATTTTCTTTTATTTAAGAGCTATTTAAATCTTCTCTTACTTTTAATCATATATTTTAAGTAGATTTGACTTTATGATAATTTAAAATTGAATATATTTTCCATGTATCATGTAAATGCCTATATTTCCTATTACTAATTTTAGAGTAAAATCATACAATATGCACACATATCAATATATGTCATGTATTTTATTAAATAAAGTTTTCGTCCATAAAAATTGTAAAAATAGATTGTAAAATCTGCATTACTTGAGCATTAATTGCCCTCCAAATTGATTTCTAGAATTTAATGTGAATTAAACCTTGTTATCCTACCATTCGCATAAAAAGTTGATACCAATGGTTTGAAGATCGGACTAAACATTGAACTAGAAGAAAAATTTCAATGATTTAACTAGAGTTGAACTAGAAGATGTAATAAATATTAAAATTATTTTAATATAATAAAAATGATGCAATAATAATATAATAATGATATTTTTATCCATTTAAAATATAATATTCTAATTTTGAACTCTTCAGTCAGGGTGTGCATTAGTGGTTCAAACTAAAAAATCGAACCAAACGACATTATTTGACCAGTTTGGTTCAGTTTGCAAACTCACGATTCAGTTTTTTGTTGTAAAAACTAAACTATTTGGTTTTCGATTTTCAGTTTGATTTAAAAAAAATCGATTAAACCATATAAATTGAACAAACCAAAATAATTAAAAAATTAAATATAAATATGTAACTTGGGTTGTAAATGCTTAGTTATTTATATAAATTGATAGATTCTATTTTTCTAAGAAATTTTAATGTATAAAATTTATTAGATTGTGTTTTAATTAAGTAGTTTATAAAAAAACAAAAAAATTTTATTTCATTTACATGTTATTCAGTTTAACAGAAAATCAAACCAAATAAGTTGAATTATAGTTCAATTATTTTAAGTTATTTGGTTCGATTTATTACCGACTGAATTAACAGCCTTCATTCTTAAATACTTTGAATATAATAACAACAACAACAAGCCTTTATCCCACTGGGTGCTATATCAATCCTTCTCCATTGTGTCCTATTGTGTTAAATTTTCATTTAATTCAAGTATTCTAAGGTCATTTTTATACATCTTAACCAAGACTTTTAGTCTACTGCCTTTCTTAACATAAGAAAATCTAATGCATCTACTCTCCTAATCGATCGACGAGATCCAAACCATCCTCTCTCTAATTTTATCGCCATCTTACTAACTTTTCCGAACATACTCATTTTATATCTCTAAGAGTAAAACCACTCATCCACTTGAGCATCCTCATCTTAAACTTAACTTAGCTCTTCTCTTTATTGGCCAACATTAGATTAAGTCATTCTCTTACCACCATCTTATTAAATTTTCTTTAAGTTTTTGGAACTTTTATCACCATTATGCATTCCTCCACTTCAACCATCCAACTTGAATTCTACTAATAACATCTCCATCGATTTCACATCATTTTGAACAATAGAGCCTAAATATATGAATCGCTTCACTCTTATTAATGACTTGTTCACATAATGTCACAACACCACTAACTTCTACAACTAAAATTACACTCCATATTCGCTTAGATCTACTTAAACAAAACCTTGACTCTAATGTTGACCTCTATAATTCAAGTTTCTTTGACTCTCTCTAGTCTTATCAACAAGAAGAATGTCAGAAAAGCATACACCAAGGTACATCTTCGTAAATGCTGAAGAACATCCATAACTAAAGCAAAAGATAAGGGCTTAAAGATCCTTGATGTAATCCAATTGAAATAAAAATATTTTGTCAATCCTCCTTGTGTTTGGACACAAGTAATGTATTTCATGACTTGAATATAACCAATATTAACTCCTTTCTCTTCGTTAACTCTCCAAAGAACATCTCTTGAAACTTTATCAAGCTTTCTCTAAATCAATAAATATCATATGTAAATCCTCCTTACTTTCTCATACTTCTATCAAACCTCTTAACAAATGTATAGATCCAAAGTAGATCCACTTCATGAAACCAAACTCATTGAAGAGAAACTTTGTATCACATCATCCTATGCTCTTTCTCTCCCATAATTTTAATGAAAATTAACTTAATTCCTCTATAGTTGCACACTCTGTGCATCACCTTTATTCTTAAATCGAACCAACAAACTTTTTCTCCACTCATCTGATCTTTTAATCTTTAAAATAACATTAAAAAATATCAGTAAGAAATTCCTTGATCCTAAACATTACACTCTATCTAATATCATCGTCCATCTTCCACATTTCATTTCTTTAAAGCTCTAGCATGATAATACGATGATAAAAATAAAATTCTCAACTTTATTAGAGACCAAGTTGGTTGGTTGAAGTGGAGAATGCTCCTATTATGTGATAGAAAAGTTCCACTTAAACTTGGGAAAATTTTATAAGATGGTAAGACGCAAATTTTAATGTTGACAAGATAAAGTCACTTATTCTTAGATGAGATGCTTAGGATGATCTTTACTAGAGAGATAACGCAAAATATATGTTCTGGAAAATCATTAGATAAGATAAGATTTGATGGTTTATAAATTCTTGATGACATTAGAAGATATTAGATTTCTTATGTTAAGAAATCATAGAAAAAGACTTTGTTAAGAGATAAATCATCTTGATACTCAATTTGAGAATTTACTAATGGACACAAAAAATTCAACTAATTTTATTTTTTGTATTTTTGTTGTATTAAGGTGCTAAAATCAATCGTATATTCAGATCCTTCATTGAAAAGTTTATGAAAATATTTCATCCACTATTTTCAATATCCTTTTAAAAAAATATTTTATTATCTTCATCCTAAATACACCTCACTTAATTTACTTCCTATCTCTTTCTACTAACTTATACATACATCTTTCACCTTCTTTGGTATCTAATTTATTGTATAAATCACTAAAAGTTAAAGTTTTTGCATCATATATAAATCACCAAGTTTTTACATCTAAACCAAATTTTATAACAATACTTCTCATTTCTTATATTTTCTTGCACACTCTGACTCCACCACTAACTATTTTTATTAAAAGAAGCTTTTCTTTTTAATTCTTCAAACACATTTTAAGAACTGTTTAATTTAATTTCTTTTTCCACATATTAAATTTCTTTATGAACATCTCAAATTCTAGCTCTTGTCTTAAAATATTATTATTTGTTCTTGTGTTCCCATCTAATCCTGTGACAATAATTTGATTTATTTTTCCTCTATAATCTTTCATTTTAAAATCTAAAACTAACAATCGATGCCGGGTTTAAACTTTCACTTAATCCTTACATCTTTACAATCTAAACGATCTATTTTTCTCATTAAAATAATCAATCTGTTTTACTAAATTCATTTTTATAAGTAATAATATATTCATCTTTTTTTCTTAAATAAAGATAAGAACTACAAAATCATGTTAAGAAAAATCTAATATACCCATCTTCTTACCACTCAAATTCATAACCACCATTTAACACTTTTAAAATCTTCTACCACTCTACCAATACGCCCATTTAAATCTCATCCAATAACTACTTTTTCTTGAGGTATCTTAATTCTTAATTCATTCCAAAATTTTTCTTTTCAGCCTTACATCCAAAGCTACTGTGAGATAAACACTTATAATATTGATAATCTTAAGATAATAATCTTTAAAGTTTATAATTCTATCTCCATATCTATTAATATTTATAACATTATCCTTCAAACTTTTATCTATAATCACACCTACATCATTTCTATTTAATTCTACCTCGAATACCAAAGTTTAAAACCTAAACTATTAATCTCCTTGGTCTTCTCCCCAACCCATTTAGTTTCTTGAACACATAAAATATTTATTTTCTATGAACCATAATATCTATTAATTCCATTAATTTACCTGTAAGAGTACCTATATTCCAAGATCCTAACCTAATTCTCCATGGACTAACTTCTTGCGATCCGTCTAATGGGAACTTGCTTATTTAACATGACTGCACGAACGCTGCACATTTTCACTATATTCACATACGTTGCCGCTTCCAGTGACTCTATCATTAACACAATGATTTAAAGGATTCATGTCATGATTATTTCGATAAGTTTTATGCTGGCTGTCGACTACCTATCACAACCCTCCACTTTTCACATCTTAAAATACTTTGAATATAACCTTGAAATAAAATTCAATGACATTATTTTAATTATTTTATCTATTTTTAATTTAATTTTTTATTTTTAGCCAACTGATTAAAAATATAAATCCAAATTTTGAATAATTTTCAAATTGATCGGTTCTTTGAAAACCAGTTCAATTCACCAGTTCTACCGTGGTTCTGTGCATAAGTGGTTTTAGATTTGAATCGAACCAGCTAGAGGACTATTCACGGCTAAACTGGCAGGTCCAATCTAGTTTTTAAACCATGATTGATATATACAAGTTTCTTGTATATTTCAACATAGTTTTGTTCATTCCTTTTTCTGGCAAAAGATGCACATCCAACTATTGCATGAGAGTGTTTCTTCAAGAAAATCATATACTAGCATTGATATTATATGCTTAAACCAATGTAAATAAATAAAAAATCAATTTTTCAATTATCAATATCCTCCAGGTAACTAATCTTTTTTCTCTAATCTTTTAAAGACTGTTCCAGGTTATGATGTGGCCGGTGTAGTTGTCAAGGTGGGCAGCCAAGTGAAGAACCTGAAGGAAGGAAATGAAGTATATGGGGATATCAACGAGAAAGCTTTAGAGAATCATAAGCAGTTCGGATCGCTTGCTGAATACACTGCAGTTGAAGAGAAATTGCTGACCATTAAACCCAATAATCTGGACTTTGCATCAGCTGGAGGCCTACCTCTAACCATTGAGACAGCGAATGAAGGCTTGGAGAAAGCTGGATTCTCTGCTGGTAAATCCATTCTTGTTTTAGGTGGTGCAGGTGGAGTTGGATCCTTAGTGATTCAGGTGATTTTTCTATAGTTCTTGAAACCGAAATTGAACTAGCTTATAAGACTATCATAGCCAAGACAAAAATTTATTCACTAGTGTGGTGGATTTTCCCAATGACTACTATAAGTTTAATGTTCATTGATACTGCTAACTAGTAAATCCTTACATTGTTTCTTTTTATATTTTACTAGAAACTCAGTTATTTTCAGAACAAATACTACCTGCACAACTAGATTATTTGAGCTGTATATAGTGATGGATGGGTTTGTAAAGGTGATATTTAGAGTTCAAATTTCTTTTGTAGTTGGCAAAAAATGTTTATGGTGCATCAAGAGTTGCTGCCACTTCAAGCACGGGTAAGTTAGAACTATTGAAGAGTTTGGGGGCTGATTTAGCAATTGACTATACCAAGGAAAACTTTGAAGAACTGCCAGAAAAATTTGATGTGGTGTATGATGCTGTTGGTAATATCCTTTTGTCACCTCTCTATCCATTCTTAGCTTTACTTCGACTTTTTAATACTGAATATTCCATTTAATTATTTTGATTGGAAAATGAGGTATTAACAATGCTTTATTATAATTATTTTTAATTTTTCTTTCATCCAATAGAGTGGCTATTTTGGATTGAATCCCTTCTTATGTAATAAATCTAGCCATTGTGCTTCTTAAGCAAATGGAAGAGGAATGAAAAAATAAATTTTGATTAAAATAATCTTCATATTTTTATTTCAATCATTTGATCTAAATTTCTATGCAGGGCAAGGCGAAAGGGCAGCCAAAGCAGTGAAAGAGGGCGGAACTGTGGTGGTACTCACTGGGCCTGTTTCGCCTCCAGGTTTCAGATTTGTGGTCACTTCTGATGGAGCTGCTCTAACAAAGCTGAATCAGTTTCTGGAGAGTGGGAAGGTTAAGCCGCTTATTGATCCAAAAGGTCCATTCCCATTCTCAAAGGTGATTGATGCGTTTTCTTATCTTGAAACTGGGAGGACTACTGGAAAAGTTGTTATATATCCAATTCCATGAAGATAATTTTGATTTCTATCGATATTTCTATTACTATGTTTTTATTAAAAAGAAATGAAATGTATATTTAACATGTTATATTAGAGTAATAATTGGAGCAAATAATGTCTTTCCTCTTGTATTTGCAATATACTTTTTGAATTATGAAAATTGAAAACAAAGAGTTGATGTATGTGGATATCAATTTTTTTAATGTATTTACAGTATAATTATTAGTTTTAGATTTTAAGATAAAAGATTGGAAGATGAAAAATAAATCAAATTATTGTCCTAAGATTAGATAGGGGTACTTAAAAAAGACTAATAAAAATATTTTTAAGAGCAAGCTACAAGAGTTTAGAATTTGAGATGTTCATAAGAAAGCTAATATTATGTGAGAAAAATTAGCAAGTTGTTAAAAATAAACTTGGAGAATCAAAAAGAAAATTTTCTTTTAATAAAAATAGTTGATGGTGGAGTCAGAATGTGCAAAAAAAATTAAGAAATAAGAAACATTGTTATAAAATTTGATTTAGATATAAAAACTCGGAGAATTAAGAAAGATATAAAATGGTTTGTAAAGATTCTAAAAAAATAATATATGATGTAAAAAATTTAGCTTTTAGTGATTTATATAATAGATTGGATAATAAAGAAGATGAAATATGTATGTATAAGTTAGTCAATCAAAGAGATAGGAGAAGTAAAGATCTATTTCAAGTGAGGTGTATTAAGAATGAAAATCATAAAATTTTTAGAAAAGGATATTAAAAATAGGTGGATGAGATATTTTGATAAACTTTTCAATGAAAAATCTGAAAATATGATTGATTTTAATAATGTTAATACCCTAAACAAAAATAGAAAATTTTGTTTTTATCGTCGTATTAGTAAATCTGAAGTTAGAGAAGCTTTAAAGAAAATGAAATGTTGAAAAA
Source organism: Cymbidium sinense (assembly GCA_021442155.1). Classification (NCBI taxonomy): domain Eukaryota; kingdom Viridiplantae; phylum Streptophyta; class Magnoliopsida; order Asparagales; family Orchidaceae; genus Cymbidium; species Cymbidium sinense. Next base: position 77,001,790 of record CM038228.1, on the reverse strand, counting down.
AAGTAGGACCGGATGATATTTCAATAGAAGTGTGAAAATATTTAGGAAATCAAGGAATTTCTTGGCTTCCAAATTTTTGTAATATTATTTTAAAGACTAAAAAGATGTTAGATGAGTAGAGAAAGAGTTTGTTGATTCTTATATTTAAGAATAAAGGTGATGCACAAGAGTGTGCAAATTATATAGGAATTAAGTTAATGTGTCATATATTAAAATTATGGGAGAGAGTAATTGAGCATAGGTTACGATGTGATACAAAAGTTTCTCACACCGTTTGGTTTCATGCCAAGTAGATTTACTATGAATGATATACATCTGTTAAAAAGTTTGATGGAGAAGTATAGAAAGTAAGGAGGATCTACATATGATATTTATTGAGAGAAAGCTTATGATAAGGTTTCAAGAGATGTTCTTTGGAGAGTCCTAGAAAAGAGAGTTAATATTGGTTATATAAGTCATTAAGGATATGTATACTAGAGCTATTACTTGTGTCCAAACACAAGGAGGATTGACAAAATATTTTCCTATTTCAGTTTATTTCAAGGATCAGCTTTAAGCACTTATCTTTTTGCTTTAGTAATGGATATTCTTACTAGGCATTTACAGGAAGATGTACCTTGGTGTATTCTTTTTACTGATGACATTCTTCTTGTTGATAAGACTAGAGAGGGAGTCCAAGAGAAACTTAAATTATGGAGGTCAACTTTAGAGTCTAAAGGTTTTTGTTTAAGTAGATCTAAAGCGAATATATGGAGTGTAATTTTAGTTGTAGAAGTTTTAGTAGTGTTGTCACATTAGTGACAAGTCATTAAAAAGAGTGAGATCTGATAGTTAGGCTTTATTGTTCAAAATGATGGTGAAATAGATGGAGATGTTATTAGTAGAATTCAAATTGGATGGTTGAAGTGGAGGAATGCATCTAGCTTGTTGTCGATAGCACGCTTAAACTCTTAAGGAAAATTTATAAGATGGTAAGAAGACCAATAATTTATATGTGGAATGTTTGCAAAAAAGAAGCATAAGACTAAGTTAAGTGTTGTAGAGATGAGGATGCTGTGTGGATGAGTCTTTACTCGAGATAAAATGTGAAATGAGTATGTTCGAAAAAAAGTTGAAATAGCTCTGGCGATAAGATTAGAGAGTCGTCTTTGATTTGGCCACATAAAGCGCCTACCGTGATGATCGTTATGAGTAGAGATTAGATTTTCCTTATGTTAAGAAAGGTAGAGATAAAAAAGACTTGGTTAAAATGTATAAAAAATGATCTTAATATATTTGAATTAAATGAGAATTTGACATATAATAACACAATAGGATTCATGAAAATTCTACTAAGTGGGATAAAGGCTTGTTGTTGTTGTTGTACTAAGTAACAAAGGATCTCGCTTAGAACAGTAATTTTATTTGTCCAACGGGACTTCAGAGTTTAGATCATGCAGTGTAGCCATTTTCTCCTATAGATTTTTTGCAACAAACCATTTGAAAGGATAAGAGGCTATTTGATTGCAGTATAAGACAATCAAGTCTATTCTAAATATAATCTAAATAAAATAAATATATTTGAAACATTTATTTGAGGATATTTGAAGGCATGGAGGTGTCTTATAGAGGAGTCAAAGTCATAACATAAGTTTTATAGCGAAAAGAGGGATCACTGTATCAAAAATCTTAAATCGCTTTATTTTATAATATATATATATATATATATATATATATATATATATATATATATATATATATATATAAATCATTGGAGATTAAAGCTTAGTGAAATATATAAATGATTAAATTTATTTTTAAACTTAATTTTAAATTTATGAATGAATTAATCATTTGATTGTGGGAAAGAAAAGGAAAGAGTTGTTGTTACATAATTTCGAAGAGATGAATAGTAGATAAGACACTACCCAGATTTCGCTCTCATTTGAGAATTTTTTATATCTCTGGTTTCCTATAGCAGTTCTATAGTTAATTACCTCCCACCGAGAGAGCACTTTCGACAATACCAACGAATCAAAAGAACCAAAGATATAATCGGAGTGAGTTTAGAACTTTAAATTTATTATTTTAACTTAACTTAAAACTTTTGTGAACGATGGCCTCGTCAAGATCCCATGGTTAGTCATCGCAGGCATCGCGATCCGTGCCGGTCGAGAGGAGGTAGCGACAACTTAACAAGGATCCTTTCGGCCACATGGGTTCTCGTCAAGGTGTCCTTTGGCAGGGTGGAGTTGTCTAAGGGGACAAATATAAGTCAACCCTAACATAGGGCTTTTTGCAAATACATTCTACATTTATTTCGAAGCAGCGGTTAAGGGAACATACGGTACAGTGGCGTAATTTAATGCCATATGTGAACCACGGGTTAGAGGGCTCAGTCGTCGTCATTTATGTGGTCTGCTCAGCGGCAAAAACCTTCGAGGACACGCGTCGCTACGCTTTAGGAATATTTGAGTGTGAAGGTAGTTATGTATTTAATTTGACGTTAATTTCTTTGTGAGCAAAAGTTTTCTTAATTTGTCAAGAAGACAAACAATTACGGAGGGGTGGATTTATTTTATTTATTTTTTTAGTTTTAATTTAAATAATTCATTTCATTTTTTTTAATTTATATTTTGTTATTTTCTTTGAATTTTGATCATTTTATGATTGATTTTAGATTTGAATATATGATCATTTATCATTGAAATTTTAGTTATAATTACCCTTCTCGATCCAGGGTTAATATCGATTGATAGGCTTTATACTACTAGGTTTCTGGAGGATCAGTGCTTCATCATCTCAAAGTATAATCCTTCAAAACCACTTTAGCTTGAACATAGAGGATCGGGTTTGGGACTTTTCTTCTTGAGGATTTGAATTTTAAAAGTATCAGTTGATTCTATCTTTGTATTATATGGCATAAAACATCGGATATTATTAATTTTGAAATTCTTATAATATCACATTTTTAAGTTTTGTTAACCCGGACCCAGTCCGAAGATCAAACCGGGAAGATATAGCATTTGTTCTTTTGTATTTGACTTAGTATTTACTCCAACATGCATACGGATATACGTTCTTTGGGAATTGTATGGATATTATTAGAATGTCAAGTTGGAGTTTCGATGTCAATTTTGATTTTGAGTTTTGTTAACTTGGGCCGGTCAAAAAACGGGATTATGTAATATCTGTTCTTTTGTATATACCTAACTTGCACTGTCCTATCGTTTGAACACTTCAACATACATACAAGTATTTCTTTTAAAATGTTGTATGGACATTAAATGTCTGTTGAACGTAAGTTCAATTTGAGTTTAGGTTTCAATATTAGTATTTTGGGTTTTGTTAACTTGATCAAGACCAAGCGGAAGTATAGCATCATTCTTTGGAAAATATGATATCATATTATTTTTTAAAAGCCCCCTATGTCAATCAACGGGGTATGGTGAAATAAATTATTTTAGGCTTTATTTGATCAAATATAAAGTGATGGGCCTAGAATGAGTTTAGGCATTTGATTTTAAAATCCTTTCTTTATGTGGCAAATCGAAACATAAAGGTGAAATAATCATTTTGAAAGGCATATGATCAAATATAAAGTGATGGGCTAGAATGAGTTTAGGCGTTTGATTTATTTAAAATCCTTTCTTTATGTGTGAATCAAGAAACATAAAGTAAAACAAATCATTTTGAAGGCCTATGATCAAATATAAAGTGATGGAGAATGAGTTTAGATTTGATTTGGCTAAAACCCTTTCTTTATGTGGAATCAAGCATAAAGAAATTTAAAATAACCATTTTGAGCCTTATGATCAAATATAAAGTGATAGAATGAGTTTAGGCATTTGGTTTGGTGAAAACCCTTTCTTTATGTATCGAAATATAAAGTGAAATAATCATTTTGAAGGCTGTGATCAAATACATCATTTATTTCTCTTGATAAGGGAGAAGGGAATATAAAAAAAAATATGAGTAGATGTCATATGTCATTTAAAGAGACAAGTGATTAATTAAAATCCACCTCCTTCATGTTCTATGAGTGGGGACAAATCTCATTAAATTTATTAAGATATATGAAGACTTTATTTTTCTTTTCAAAGAAAGAGAAGGATCTGAGCATACCATGTCCATAATGCATAATGCGTGTAATATCTGACAAATGGCATTACATTAGATGGTTTAGTTGCGTCTGATTTATGACGCGTGTCGATGCCATAAGAATAGATGGCGAAAGAAGGAAGCTATAAATAAGAGGAGATTTCCTTTCACTGAGTCTTTTTCTATATATCACATATCAGTTTAAGTTCTTTCAATCTTGCAAGAGGGTTAAGTTGTTACATATACTGTGAGTTTCTTTCTAACCCAACCATTTTTTTTTATATCTTCTTGATATATGTTATGTCATATGGTAGATTTAATTTATTCTATATGTGTTTCTTGAGTCTTCTTATGTCTCGTGTATATGTAAATGGTGGGAATGACAAGTAAAGTAGGGAGGTATTTATGTTTGAGCGTATATGCAATGTGTAACATGTCAGTAGATAGAATCCATTTTATGTCATAATGTACAAATAAGATAGATTTCATTATATAGAGATTGAGCGTGAGTATTCATATATGACCCAAGAAGCGTTTTAAGCCAGTATGTTAAGTTTATCCTTTCTTTCTATCTATTTTTTTTTAAAGAAAAATTCGTCTCCGTGATCCCGTAGAGGCCGGAGACTAGGCCTTCCACCGCCAAGAAAGGCGTGCATGGTAGGTTGGTGAGACACCGGCGAGTTTTGCCCACCAAAAAAAGGCGTGCATGGGTTATAACCGCGATTGCATTTCTGCGTTGGAACAACGTAGCAATCTATCATGCTTCGCTACGTTGAACAACGTGAGCAGTCTTATCACAGTTTCCCCACATTGGAACAATCTGACGGTACTTATAAGCAAACGATAAATTTGCATTCACATGTATATGAAATTAAAGTATAAGCATTTATATATGACACATTTCACTTCTTTTTTTTTGAAAATTTGACTGTCGTCATCCCATAGAGGCGATAAGCCCCAGCCAAGAAAAGGCGTCATGGTAGTGTTTACCGAAGTTTATTTGCCCACCAGCCAAGAAAGTGCATGGGTTCGCGAAGATATTTCTGCGTTGGAACAACGTGAGCAATCTATAACAACATATTTCCCCGCCACGCGTTGGAACAACGCGTGAGCAGACTTATTAAAGTTTCGCCGCATTGGAACAATGTGAGCGGATACTTATCACAAGATATTTCTGCGCGTTGGAACAAGCGTGAGCAGTCTTATTACAAGTTTTCGCGTTGGAATAATGTGAGCGGGTACTTATAAGCATATTTCTGCGTTGGAACAACGCGTGAGCAGTCTTATTACAAGTTTTATCGCCGCATTGGAACAATGTGAGCGTGCTTATAGCGGCATATTTTTTTTGCGTTGGACAAGCGTGAGCAGTCTTATTACAAGTTTTTTGCCGCGTTGAACAATGTGAGCAGTGCTTATAGCAGCGTATTTCTCTGTTAATAAGATATCAAATGACAGAAATAGGCAAGTATGCAAGTCCTCAATCATTCCTTTCATCCTCTCCTTCATTAGCAACAAGATTGTGTCATAGCAATGATTGCCATATAAAGAAAACAAATTTGTAATTCTGGCATAATCCATGCATGAAAAATCCCTAGCAATTTTCTCATCAACCAAAGACACAGACCATGCTGCTGCAAGCTTTGCAAAATATATAAATAATCCATGACGTCAAATCTCAACCTCACACCCAACCGTGAAGCAAAGCTCTAAACTCAAGCGACTCGATGGAGCGACATATAGATAAGGGGATATATCACAGAGAATCAAACGAAGCACAAATAATAGCTTTGCAAATACTATGAAATAGTTCCCATGAACATTCACTAACAACAACCAACAAACAGGCCAAGATGGCAGCGACCAAAACCTCTTGCAGCGACAAAACCTCTAAATAATGTCACCCGACAAGTTAACCAACCATAGTGAGGATAAACCAAATCATTTCCTTCAAGGCAAACCAAATAACAAAATATAACTTAGATTGAAACAACACAACAAGTTTTTAGAAGGAAGAAGGAAAGGGTTCCGGTTGGCTTAAGAAAAGTCGACCTCGACTAGGGTTGTGCTTGAAACCAGAGAGCCTGGGGGGCTAGAAACTCAGAAGGAGAAAAGTTGGGTTGGTCAGAGGCAAGAGGAGAGGGAGAATCGCCTGAGCTCAAAATGAAACATGAGGAAACGAGAGAGGGATCAGAGAGGGAAGAAAGTGACTCAGTAGAGAAATGGTCGAATGAGGTGAAACTTAGAGAGAAATGTCGTGAGAGGAAGGAGGAGTGTCTGCCTTATAGAAACTTTCGGAACCGATAACGAAAACGAGAGAGGGGAGAATGTCGTGACTTAGAGAGAGAGTCGAATGAGTAGAGGCGTGAAATGAGGGTCAACGCATCGTTGATCTTTAGACGGTCTCCTCGATTAGTTGAGCGGCCAGGTTAGTAGGAATTAAAGGGGTTTAAGGGATTAAACACCATTAGTCCTTTTTAATTATAATTTAATATTATTTTATGTGATATTAATTTATACCTAAACCATATAGTGTAGATTTTAGGTGTTTGATTGTCGAAACGCGGCCGATCAATTTCGTGATGTCGAGGTTGTTGGGACAACGCGTCGGCACGGTGAGTGAAGAGAGTCAAAATGCGGCGTCGCATTTGATTGACATTTACGCACTTTGCGAATTGACGCGGCGTCGTTCGATAGGTTTCACGTTTGGCGGCGGCCGTCAATTTCGCGAACATAGGTCGTTTAGACATCGTCGAGGCTTCTCGACTTCGATATGCGTGTAATTTCATTAAAAAATAATTTTAATTTTTGGATCGATCATTAATTGATTCGATATTTTCTATTTAATTGATTTTGATGCTTTCGCATTCAGTCAATTTTCAAGTCTAGCGAATTTAATCGATCTCGATCGCGATTAGGGGGGTGTTAATTTCCACCATATTTATTTAATTTTAAGTGGCATATAGTTGTAGGTCAACATTGATATTTTTATATCAATATGTTTTTTTTAAATAAGCAATATGAAATTATACTCATGATATCTCATTTTTTTCACACAAAATTGAAGTAGCTCGAAGTTTTTAGATTACTAAAAACTAAAAACATGAGAAATCAACCTTGCATGCCCAATTACCAAAATTGCCCTTCCACAATTTATGCTGTGGTGCATATTGGTTCCTCGAAGCCTAAGGGTTCGTTTGGTACAGCTGCGAACCCACGTCGCGGTGGGCAATTTTTTTAAATTATGGTTAGAAGCTTAATTAGGTAATTAAGTATTAATAAAAAAAATTTAAGAATAGGTATAGTATGATTAGTGGGTGGGGCCATCGCGTCGACTCGGCGTCGACTCCGGCATTGCATGGTATACGTTAAGTCAGTTAGTCACTAATTGCGGCCTTTAGATTATTGAAACCGATCGCGATTAATGGGCGGCTTCAATTAAGGTGGTGAGTCACGGGAGGCGGTATTTTTTTAAGGTGTGATTTGTGTGAGATAAATACGCGGTTTAGAGCTTGAAATGGTTCGTGATCGAGTTGATAATAGTTTAATGGATGACAATCATATGAAGTTAACCAATTCATTTGAAATGGACAAATAATAAGAAGTTCATTATAATAAAATTTAGCGTGTACATGACTCTCAAGTTTATAATGAAATAGATAAATAAAATGTAAATGTAGACAAAAGTATATTATTGTCTTAAATCTTATCTGCGTGTAGTGTCTTCCTCCGTGTCTGCGTGAATCGCACCACTCTCGTGTATCTTAGTCAGTGCAGATGACGATCACGCGGTGATGGTGGCTCTACTACAAGATCCTCGGCGGTGTCGTCATATCATCCCGGAAGATAGGTGTGCGACTCATATGTAGAGGCGATATGTAGAAGGCGGATCAACATACGTAGAAGGACACGGATCGGTGGAAGTAGATGGCAGAGGCTCGTGGTCATGTATACACCCTCAGGCAGACCGATCCGTAATATGTGTCACCAATATACCGCTCATCCAGTCTCGCATCGGCTCATCACATCCTCCCAGAAGGGATGATCATCCCAAACAGCAGTATGGTGAAAGATGTCGAGTTCGCGATATGCTCGCTACCACGAAAAATAGTATGTAAAATTAGCATTACATAAATATTGAATTCGGATGAATACTTTTCTTATATCGAACTTACATAAATACGCTCTTGCTGCGTAGTAAGTGGTCGAGGATCACCGGGTGACGATAAATAGAAGCTTCGCGATCTCAACGTCTTGGTGATATTTATCTTCTTGTCCACATCCTCCAGGCCCTCGACGAGGCAATCCCTCCGCTCTCCCAAGCAACAATGTGTGACTAGTGGTATCAGTCGACATGTTTTACCGATCATCGACCCTTTTGAACCAGGATCAACGAGAATCTACGGGAATAAGGCGGCGGCGCCTTTCTCACGGTAAATCTTCTCAATCTCTTCCGGTGATAAGGAAAGGTCATAAGTATGTCGAAACGCATGTCGATAGATGTCATGATCACTTCATTATCTGACTCATATCATCGCGTATAGTAAAAATTATGTTAAAACATAATCTGCATTCTGAGATATTTGACTAAAAGTGTTCGGATCCAACCTTTGTTTTGCCGCAGCTCATTTACTATTTTCCATTTTTTCAGACATACTCCCATTCTCACGCGCAGAATACAATTTAAACATATATATATAAGCTCCATAATTTGAAAGTGTAATTAACAACACATATCAACCACGACAAGCTCTGGGATATGGAATGTAGAGTCGATTACGCCCGCCAAATATATCCCAAGCCCAAATCGAGGTGTGCAACCATATGTTGGCTGTTGGGCACCGAATCGTCGCTCCCTATATAGATGAGCTAAAACTACTCCACGTCATCTTCTAAAGGAATCCATGTCATCCGTGGTAAATATTGCGGTGGGCGCTCACGAGCCCAGAAGTATCGGCGGTAATAAGCGTCAGAAATAAAATATAAGCGTGTGGCGGAAGAACTCCGTGCCGGGCTAACGTATGACTCCACGCAGGAGTCACGGCCGATGTGCATGCTACAGCAGCGTGTGCGACCATCGAATGTCGATCGATCGTGGTGATCGGATCATGATCATCACGCGTCGGTAAGGTGTCGTCCAACAAATCATCACGGCAATCGGAGCCAAGTGTCATCTCTTCCTCGCCAATCGCATGCCATGATAGGTGGCCCTCAAAAGTCCCAGGGATCATCCACGTCATAGCGTCGCATCTCGTCGCCAGGTGGAAGGTATTGGTCTGCGAGACCTCTCAACCGGCGGTCGAAAATGATCTAGCCGGATGAAGCGTGTCTAACAGTGCAGACCTCTCAACCGCGGATGAATTAATGCGCATTGGGCTCCTTCAAGATAAGCAGTGTGATGCGGTAAATCGGTCTGCAAAAAAAAATCTAAGTAACCGTCCAAATAAAAGGTAAGCATCGTAAATAAATAAAAATAAAATTCACTTACGATCGGTGGGTCCAATGGTGGGTGGCCTCCCTAGCATGGTATGTCGCCGACGTTGGCGCGGTGCTCTCCCATCTGCACGAAAAGAATTGCAAATATAATAGAGTTAATATTGTAAAATCTAAGTAGTGCAATGCAGGCGGCCTAGCATGAAAGCAAATAATTTTGAAGTTAAGGCCATTATCTTATAAATGATTAAGCTCTCAATTTAGAGACATTACAATAAAAGATCCCGAGACTTATATTAATATTTTTTTGGAGATCTATTACACCTTCTAGTACTATAGAGTGTTGACAATGCCATCGTATTGTAATTCATTTCATTCTCACTAAGAGATCATACTACATTAGTTTAACTAACTTCTTAATGATTCCATCACTAATTGGGATGATCTAGCAAAAGCTTCTTTTGAAATATTTTTCATTAACAAAATAGTAAGGATGCAAATAACGATCATTAATTTTATCCAAATAAAAGGGGAGATATTGTATGATTCTTTGGAGAGGTTCAAAGACATCCTAAGTAAGTTCATACATCACAAGTTACCAAAGTGGGTGCAAGTGCAAACTTTTTACAATGAGCTTACCAAACCTACATGCAAATTGATCGATATCACATCCAATGGTAATTTTACAAGTAAATCTAAGAAGTATGTATTATTTATTAATGGAGATGGCAATAAATAATTAACAATATATAAGTGAAAGAATTTTACCCAGGTATGATAGTTGTAGTATATGAGGCTACACTTATTGTACTCCTCTCTCTACAGATGTTTCACTCATTAAACAACTAACGATGTTCACAATAATGCCATCTATGCCCTTGTACTTTGCTATTATTATAATGGAGACAACTATAATAGCAACAAGTGCCAAAGAAACAATTCTTTCAATCAACCACATCTATAGCAAGTTAACCTTATAAAGAATCAACAAGTGAATACAAATATTCCAACATATACAATCTAAGGTGGAGGGACCATCTTAATTTATCTTAGAATAATGGGAGAGGGAAGTCATCAAACCGGGCGAAAAGCGTCGTCGGGAAAAAATTCTATCAAATACCGACAAGACGCAATGTGCGGTCGGACCTACGGCCGGAAGTTCCGAGAGGGGAGGACCGTGTTGGTGGGCGGTCGAGTTTGGTGAGCTCCAGCAGGCGGAAGCGATTTCGGGGCCGAATCGAGCGAAACTAAGGATAGTCGATCGATAATAATATCGACCTAATAATATGTCGGAGTAGCCAATTAGTGGCGGCCCGCTATCGAAGAGTCGCCCACTAAGCGGCGGCTCGAATATCTGCGATCGCCCCGATTAGTGGCGTACTTATTCTAATTTTCGGCGATTATTAATAATATTATACTTATCTATATTAATTCTTAATTAAGATTCTAATACTTAGTTTAAAAAATTGCGTGTGATCGGGATATTGCGGTTGGGTTCTTAATTCGGCAGTGATTTTGTGAGGATAAAAATTCGGTTCTGCTCCTTATCAACCCTGATTGTGAGAAACCCTAGCACTCGCTCGCCGCACTACTCCTTAAGCCAACAAAGCATGTTTATTTTTGTTCAACTCCTCGCCGAATGCTCCACCATCGCAAGTCAACAACGATAGTTGGTCTTGCTCCTCAATTCAGCTTCATCCCTCAAAGGTCGATCTCTCTACTGAGACTTCTCAATCCCAGGTACTAGCTGCGATTTTTTTTTTTTTTCATTTATATGTGCTTTTATTGGATTACAGGGAGACTTCTCGGCTAGTGTATGTGCTTCTATTAGAATTATTTTCGCCTTGATGTCACTAAAATTTGAATGAGCTTTTTTTATATTACTGTCATTTGTGTAAATGGTGAAGTGGTAGACGTTCTCATGGCTAAATTTATTTTTAAGGTATTCTATTTGAGGTGATTATTTATATCACATTCAAAGAAAAAAAAATAGAAAGAAGCACTTAGAGCATTGAGTGTATGTGTGTGTGTTAATTATCGATTTAGAGACTATTATTGATGCTCGTCTTAAACTATATGAGAGTGATTCTTAGGTTATTCATGGAAAAATGTATAATGTGATACCATATAATTTATTTGATATCATGTCTGGAAGCTGTATAGCATTTTGGATGAGACGTACAACATAATTTTATTAGATGTTTCATTTTAAATATCATTATCTCTATTTTTCTGATTTTTATTATGAATCTGCAGCATTTATTTCTTGATGTAATGAATGCATTTAGGAATTATGATCATATGCTTGTATTCTCTTTGATACAATGATAAGTTTCTTTTATGGAGTGTGTTTGTGGTAACCTGTTGGAAAGTTGAACTAAGGAATTGTTGATTCAAGTATTTAAAACATTTGTTCTTTCTTGTACAAGTCCTCTGATTTAACTTTGATCCATCCATCTTATGAGACTGATTCAACTAGTTTTGATTTTAATTTTTGGAAATGGTGGAATTTTGATTGTGGCTTATCATTGGGAATCTTTATTTGTACTTGTTCTGATTTTTTGCCTGTGTTCTAAACTCACTCTCATAATGCGCATTAGTGTCCATGTGTGAGTGATTAAATTCTGCATCTCGATGTGTATGAATTTGCTTGACTATCCATTGATGTATGGATATATCATTTGCACTAAGCATGAAACTAATAGCACCTGTATTGTCTCCTTGTAAAAAATATGGATTATTTGAAACTTGAAGTGGTTTTGGATAAATAATGGATTTATAAATAAGATTGTTTCTTATTTGATGGTGTTAGTCCGGGAGAAGGTATTATTAAATTTAAATGATATTTGTATTTTTGTTATTTATAAATAGGTTATTTATTGCTTATGAGTCCACAATTATTTGCGATTTATTTCTTACTTATCTAACATAAACAAGTGCACAAATCGATATAGGGAGATAATAATAGGTGCTTCTAATGGGAACCAAGGAAGGTGAAATAGGTGCTATATGAGAGAGAGATATTAAAATAATTTTTTGTGATATTTGTCTGAAGAAGATAGAGTTAGGTAATAGACCGATAACCTATTTTAATAAATAGAGTTATGAGAATTTAACAAAAAAATTTAAGAAGAGGATTGGGAAGGAGTATAACAGGACATAACTTAAAGATAAATGAGATCAACTAAAGAAGAATTGAAAATTGTGAAAGGAGTTGAAACAAGAATAATTGGTTTGGGATGGGATCTAAGAAAGAAAATTATTGACGCATCACATGATTTATGGTGAGAGAAGGTACATGTGAAGTTTTTATACGTACTTGTACCTTCTACTTACTATACAAAGAATTCATATGGTTATAATATGCAACTCTTATGTTAAATTACAGGTAATGCTAAATGCCAAATAATTTAGATACTGCAGCATAGAACTTGGACTTGAGGAGAAATTAGATCTCATGTTTTGATGGTGTGGTTGCTACAGGTGTTCATTCCTGGACTTCAAATACAAAAGTTGATGACAATGTGGATGAACAAAGCAACTCTGAGCAAAGAGCTAATTCAAATGATTCAATTCATGAATCATTACATATCACAGATTTTTACACTGAATTCAATCATTATAGGCGTCCACCATCTCTAGACCCAAAGGTCTGAAAAAAAAAGGTGCTGGATTTTTCAAAATCAGATTTCACAGTTAGTTTTTGCATGCACCAATATGACATATAGAGCGAATAAGCCAATTGTACTACCATCCTTGTATGAGGCAATCATTAAGTTAAGAGCAGATCACCGGAATTTTTGTAGATATTTCACTTTATCTGCACTTAACGAAGTTACTTGAAGATGTCAATAAGCGAGAGATCTTTATGACAATGACACCTGAACAAAGAGTTCATTTTTCTTCATTATTATTTTGAAAAATGTGATATTTAGCATTTATTATTATGATGTATTAGTATATATTTTGTCCTAAATTTCATTAGAAACTAATAACAACTGGATTGCCTATGGTATATACTTTTGCTATCTTTGATATATGATGTTTTGCTTGGTGAATTTTGAATGATGTTTTGTTGGTGAGTTTTTATCAAAGATTAATATGAAGATTGTATTATTTATTAGTTGTGGTTATGAAAAGTGATGAAGAAGATCAACATATGACTGCTAATATTATCGTGGTATGCTTAATAAATGATTATTATGAGTCTTATATCTTCAAAACTCCATGTATGATTTCAAAATTTATTGAAGAAAAATGGAATTATTGAGTTACTTATAGTGCACCTAGGGAGATTTCATAATATGTTTCGTATGTCACAAATAATTTTTATTGATCTCTTGCAAGAGTTAGAAAGTTTTCATGGACTCCATGGATCTTCTAGAATTACAACTAGAGAAACTTTGGCCCTAACACTATATATATTATCACATAATGAATCAATCAAGGTGATTAGCGAACGATTTTAACACTCATCTAAAATCATAAGCAGATACTTTTCTATTGCCTTAGTGTTTTGATAAGTTTATCAACTAAATTTATAAAATTAATAGATTCAACTTTTAAAATATACCAGATAAGATTTTACAAGATTGTCGATACATATCATTTTTCAAAGTGAACTTTATTTTTAAGTTTATGTTTCAATAGTCATTTTTTATTATCACATAATTATGTTACAAACTTTGATGTAAGGTTGTATTAGGTCAATTGATGGGACACGTGTTGATGCCCATGTGCCTTCAAATGATAAAGTAGTATATATTGGTCGATGTAGCTCGCCTATCCAGAACGTAATGGTAGTATGTGATTTTAAAATATGTGCTTCACATTTTTTTAATGGTTAGATGAGAATGAAGTGTACATGTAGTCACTTATTTAACATTGTCATACGACATAGAAAAATAACTTTTCAATGCATCATCCATGTATTATTCAGTACAACAAATAGTTATTAGAGCTCATAATTAGAAATTGAAATAAAAAAGTATTATCTTATTGATGCTACTTATCAATGCAATAAGGGTTCTTGAAACATTTTTCGAAAATAAAATATCATATTTCTGATTTTGAAAGGAGCAACAAAGTCACTAAGGAAAGGAAATAGTTGTTTAATGAACGACACTCATAGTTGTGTGGTGTAATTGAGTGAGCTTTTAGAGTATGGAAGAAGAAATGAGTTATTCTATGAGACATGCTTGTATACTCGTTCAAGAAGTAGGTTAAAATAATTGTGACATTTACATGCACATTGGAACAAGTTATCTTTATTATACTACTTATTTCATAATTTTTATAAATAGTTGTTTATTTATTATCATCAAATTATTTTATAATATTATCACTCTCGCATTAATATTTTTATTGTTAATACAAATTTATCTTAAAACTATGAATTTAAAGATCTCTACCTCCAAAGTTGATTATAGGTTTGCATGTTATGTATTCACTTTATGTAGAGAAGAAAATTATGAGTGAAAATTTTATAGGTGTCCTACAAATAGAATATGAGATTATTACAACTATTTCAAATTGATTGACGAAAACAAGAGTGACACTTTAAAAAGTGATCATACTTAGAGATGGCATTAAAGGAAAAAAAATTAATGATTTGATTAACATGATAAAAAGCTTAATATTTTGATCACTTATTGTATTTATAATTTTAATATTAATATCATTTATTATATGATATATAATCTCTTAATATAATTTAATTGACTTATGGCTATATATGAATATCAATTATTTTAATTTTTTTTTATTTTATTTTATATTATTCAGCTCATAAAGATATTTATCTTTTCTATACAAACAGTTATAACACAACAAATTTCTAATTAAATTTTTCATATAAAATCACAACTTCAACAACTTTTTGTCATTAACTTCTTCTACAGTAATTTCATAACTATTTTTCAAACAACTATTATCCCAAATGAGCCCTAAAAGTCTATTTGGAATAGTTAACGTTATTTGAAAAAATAATAATGAATGTGCTATAAAAAAAATCTATTATTTAATGAGCTACAATAGGGCTTACAAATTTTTATTACTTTCAAAAAATCAAATAATAATTTTCTAACCGTCACTACAAAGAGCCAAAGTAATATTAAAAAAATATAACTTTCTCATCACATTCTTTAAAATAAAAGTGAAACTCAACCTAACCAAACAGAATCATGATACGATACAACACCGCACCTTTGCACCAAATGCACCATTAATCACTAAAACCACACTAACATAGTGTTACTTCCACTATTCCGACACCAAAGCAAAATATTTCTTAAGAAAACGAATTGCAAAAATAAAAATGTTAAGGAAACCTAAGATTACATTTTTAATCAAAAACAAAAATTTTAATAGAGACTTCTTAACTTAAATTTAAATTTGATTAAAATAGATCTCAAAGTAATGGATTTTATTTGAAGATGAGCAATAAAAAAATAATTTATTAATCATATATTATATATATATATATATATATTAGATTCATCCTGGCTAAAGTTCGATCAGGATATCCTCTACAATTTCTTCCAGAAAGAAAAGGTGGTTGCTGAAAATTAAACTAAATAAGACAGTTATTCTTTAGGAGTATAAAATATTCCAAAACACACCAAAAAAGTGGCAAAAAAAAAAAAAAAAAAACATTCCAATTTTATTTTCAACCGCATCAAAGAATAGACTCAATTTGAGAAAAAAAAGAAAAGTAAATGCCATACCGATATGATTTCCGTAGCAATCTAAAACATATTTCTGTACGGCGCATGCCAGAAACTGTAAAAAATAAGGCTTTATTTTTAAATTAAACATAATCCTAATTTAATCTTAATTAACAATTTAAACTTAAAAATTTTCTTTTTAAGAAAATAAACCTAATCTTCCATTTAACACTGAAATATGTCCACATTAACATCAATCATCCATCAAATAGACGATCGACAAAATTAAATTTTTTTTTTTCTGTGATTCTAGAAAGCGCGGGAAGAGAGAGCAATTTTATTAATTTTTTTAATTAATATAATTATTTAAAAATATTTTTAATTATATATATATATATATATATATATATATACTTATTTATTTATATAAATCTATAATAATAATAATAACAAAATATAAAAAATATAAAAATATAATAATATAAATAATTTTTAATAAATAAATAAAGAAAAAAATAAATATATAATAAATATATATATATATATATAATTATTTTATTTATATAATTTATAAAATATTTATATAATTTATTTCTTTCTTTATTTATTTATATATTTTTTAAATATTTTTAAATTATATATTAATAAAATTAATAAAAATTATATATTTTAAATAATTATATTAATTAATAAAAAAATTATTAAATAAATTTATAAATTTATATATATAATTAAAAATATTTTTTAAATTATATATTTTAAATATTTTAAATAATTATATTAATTAAAAAATTAATAAAACCGCTCTCTCTCCCTGATTCCTAAAATAACGAAAAAAAATTTTAAATTATAATCGTCCGTTTAGTGACAATGAACGACTGACGTCGGTCGTCCATCAAAAAAAAAGACTATTTTAAAAAAAAATTTCAAGCCTAAATTATTAATTAAGATTAGGATTATACCTAAATTTAAAAATAATCCCAAAAAATAATTCAATAGGCTGGGAATTTTAAAAATATTGTATGCTGAAGTATTGCTTCATCTCATTCTTCCCATCTGATGTTTCTTTTAAGCATCACCAACCTGCAGGGCAAAAAGATGAGATTTTTAGAGAACGGAAACAAAAACTAATAATTTCTTAAAACACATCTATTATGCCTATAAGAAAATTAGAGAGAGAGAGAGCGGATTTAGGCGCCGAAGGCATTGTTGTTGCCGTAAAGGAGATGATTATTTCATAATTTATTAAAGGTATCTTTAGGATAGCTTTTTGGCTAATTTTCATTGCAAAAAATAGCAAGAAAGTAAATGTATTTAGCTATCAACTTTTGACTATTTGTTAAAAAATTTTATGATAAAAATTTAGTTTTGAGAACTAAAGTTGTTAGAATGTGATGACTGTCAAATGTGAGCTTCGAAAATTCATCACCGATCTCTCGATGAAGAGAGTTTGATTTATGTTGGTCAAATCTTCGGAAGATAGTTGGAATAATTTATAAGACACTACTCATAAATTTTACCCTTATTTTGTGAGGACTTTAGAACTGATTCCAAGTTTCCTATAAGCACAAGCACCTATACTTAATTACCCCTTCCAATGTTAAGAAAGACTTTCTATTAAGGCTATAGTCGTTAGATCACTAAATGTATAGCGTATAATAATAGCATGTGGAGCTTTAAAATGTAGATTTATGAAATTCATCATTATTTAATTTAAAGTGGATAGTTGGGGAATGATGACGTGCCTGATCAAAATCTCATGGTTTCGTCATCCCCATGATCCCAGTGTCTTGTAAGAGATAGTCCAACTTGATCGAAGGATTCTCGTGATGTGGGTTCGTGGTCAAGAAAATTTTGTAGGCTTGGGGTGTTGTTTGTCAAGAAGACAATTTAAACCTTAACGATATGATTTTTTATCATCGCTTATAATTCACTCAAGACAGTCGTTAAGAGCGTGTAAATCGCGATCGTAATATAATATTATTTGATGGTAACCAGATCAAAAACTACGTGTATATATGTGGAGTTCTTGAGTCATCTGAGACACAGTCACATCCTTCTCGAGATTATTTGAGAAGCGAATATAATTGTGTACTTGATTTGACATTAGCTCCTTTATGAGCTAAAATTTTTTTAATTTATCACCTCCGATAACAATTGTGTATAGATTTGTTGAATTTTAATTTTAAGTTTCAGATATTGAATTTTATTTAATCATTTAAAATTTAGTGATTTATCTGATTTTATATTTATATTAATAATTAATTTAGATTAATCTGATTTAAGCTTGCAAACATATTTTGATGATAAGTATCCCCTCCAATTAAAATCACCATTCAATACAGTCATCATCGGAGTATGAATCTATCAACTCTACTTATTTACAAGTAGAAGATCAGGTGTACAAATAGTTAGAACAGATGATTGTATTTATCATCTTGAAATAAAAGATTTGTAATTTTGAATATGAAATTCTCTATAGAGACCTTTGATGGTCGTATCCAAATGTAGAGTCAAATATTCTTTCTTGATAATCGATTGTTTGATTTATAATCAATCTTATCAACTCCTATCCTTGTGGAAAGGATGATCAAATTGATTACGTGGAATTTACAATTTTAATGTTTAAGTGAAACAGTCCACCAATAGCATGCATACGTGTTTAATCTCTAGGTATTAAGCCTACAAAATACATATTTATTTTCAAAATGATTATCATTTCGTAAATAAGTCTATGGGTCTTTTAAGGTGAAATAAGCTTCGAATACCTTTGATATCAACCTGCGCAGCAACCTGACATTAGATTCATACATTTAGCATAATGTCTGGGCCTATGAGTGTATTTTTAGATTGCTCGCTAATTTTCATATAGTTTAGAAGATTTACACATTCTCAAAGTAACTTTCATGGCCTTCAAAATATCGAGTTAAATTTAGATTCACCTTGAAATACATGTAAGTGTTTTGGCTTGAATTGCTTACACGAATATCAAGGTGAAGTTTCCTCATAATGCATAGAATATTGTCATTTAAGTTTTTTTTATACTTCTCAATGTGATAGGCTTGCATATAAATCTACGTCATGATGCATCATTTAATTTAGATTTCTAGCACGCACTTCGAGGCATTGAGTTTGAATATGAAGTTACTTGTGAGTGAGGCACTCTATCTCACTCTTACTCATAACCAAGTTGTCAAGTTATATCATTGCTTGAAAAGAAACTATTCAGTCCCCTACTATCTATATATGTTCAAATATCATCATTTTCAATTCATCTAGTATGGGATGTAATGATTCAAGTTTCGATTAAATATCACAATCATATTTATAAGCAAGCAATCAAATTTTATTCTTGCTTATAGGCAAGTTCCTTGCACAATATATTTTATTTGGATTTATCTAACTATTTCAATCATAATACAACTCAATCCAAAAGTCTATTAGAAAGTTTGGTTTATGATATAGCAAAGTTATCAAGTCTCATTTAGGTGCTGCTTGAATCCAAGTTTTACAAATCCATCTTCATTTTGAGATCTTGGAATTTTTATGCTTAAATTCAATCGCTCATTTAATATTCAATTTAAATTCAAGATATATTAATTTTAAGCTTCAAACTAGGTTTAACTATGATTATATTTGGTTATTTTTTATTCATCTATTAATCCAAATTTTGGCCTCCGATGTAAATTAAGATGTGAGTTTGTGCAGTTTGTTCACCGCTTCTGAAGCGTATAAGTGATATAAATCACGACCTAAGTTTTCTTTTCTCTACCACGCTACAAAGAGCTTGTATAGATTACCTGCACAAAATAAAAATTATATAATTTTTCTCGCCGCATAATCTGAGCACATACAAAGCTTACAGCTGCGCCGCGAGTGTCGCCTACTAGTTTCCTCTGTTGTGCTACAAAAAGCGCATACGGGTTTCACTCGTTGCACTAAATGCGTCGCATACAAGATTTTAAGAGCATTTTATACCTTCAACTATTTACGTTGAAAATCAAGTATGTCCAACAACAAAATTATATTACTTTCTCTAATTTTAGCAAGTGGAATATAAATTCAACAGCGAAATATTGTATTTTAATTATGTATAGCACGAAGACACCAACCTAAAACCCTACGCAATTTAGATTCACTATCACATACATTTTTGGCTGAAATCAAATTAAGGGAGATTGAAATATTGAGGTGGAGGAGTTGTTCTCCTTGCCGAAAGTAGCAAGGGAAGGAAGAGAGATCCTTACCATGGTTAGTGATGCACTAGGGTTGCCGGCGACTGGACGAAAGAGGTGGAGGCTGCTGTTTTGTTGGACTAGACAAGGAAGGAGAGAGTGTAGGCTACCGAGAGATGTCGTGCGGTATGAGAGGAGCCCGTGTTGCTATTGGAAGGGATGGAGGCGCTGGAGAGGAGCTAACGGGAGAGGAGGGCGAGTGCTTGGGACAGACAAACGGGAGTTTAGCTCGTTCGGCGTCGACTTGGGACGGACGAACGGTAGTTTAGCTCGTTCGACGTCGGCTTGGACGGACGAGACGGGAGGGATCGAAGAGAGAGGGGGGAGTCGCGGCTCTGGAGGGAGCGACGAACGGAGCTTGTGCGGCTGTGAGGTAGGGATGGGGGTTCGGCCTTCGATCGAGAGAAAGGGAGAGGGCCCGAGGCGTTCGACCGAGAGAGATCCCTATGCGACGCGTGAGCAGGGGTATCGGGCTATGAATACGAGCGTTATGTGATATTAGGATTAGATATAAAAGGATATTTATAAGAGTCTATACTTATTTAAAAGAAAATCAACTCTAATTTGAAATTTTGTATATATATCAATGTTAAGTCAATCTGATATTCGGGACACAACGATGCTATCGCTTTAGCGTCAGTCGTTTGGTTGTCGTCATCAATTTTAGTTCAAAATGCGTATTATAACCGCCGGCATTCGCGTGCTCGTCAATCAGTGCGGCAATTTTATTTGATATGTTTGCGTTTACGCTCGCTCAATTTAGTGAGCGAAGATTGTTCGCATCGCCGCAGCTCCGACTCGATATGCGTGTTGGGCGTTGACGCCGATCTCTGATTGGCCGACAAATTGCGGTATGTATATTTCGGTTAATTTCTAACTGACGCCCTGATATTTCGCTTGATTTGCTTGATATTGCATCCGATCATCAATTTATATTGTCATCGACTTAAATACGTAAGTCAACATCAAAAAGTTATTGTTTCAATTTATCAAAAAAAAAATTTTATAACATCTCAATTTTTACTATTCTCATACAACTTTTAAAATCAAATTTCTTTACTAACAAACAAAACTGTCATCTACAATATTATGAAAGTTTTAACAATTTGGCAAAGAAATTGTTGTGGCACTAATATTGATTAGCTGAACGATTGAGATAATGTTATTATGAATTTTATATAACTATAATATAATACTATAATCTTGATTAAACATAAATAAAGATTAATTAGATAAGAAAGCTAAAATACATGAAAGCATTTTTCTAGAAGCTAACTAAATTATCATTCTTAAAAAAAAAAAGCTACTTTTCAACTTTCGTGCAACTAATTTTATTTCCTTTTCTAATGCACAATAAAGCAAAGAGAAACAGTAGAAAATTATGCCAAACAGAGCTAGACTCATTTACTTTAGCTTCTACAGCAACTGCCAGCAACAAAGAGCTGAACTAAATTTTTTTTAAAAAAACAAAGACTGAGAAGAAAATGATGAAGTTTCAAACCTGAAATAAAGCTTGCTTTTTTACTCATTTTTGTGGGTTCCACATGTTACCGAATTAAATATGGAAGACACCTTTGGCGCCTGAAAGAAGAAAAGCAGAGGGCAAGATGGAAAGCCAGGTCAGGTTAAGAGTTCTTTTGTGAAGGCAAATTCAAGAACTTGAAAATTGAATCAACGTGAACCTGTTCTTATAAGATAATAATAATAATAATATCATAATTAATAATCTCAGTATATATATGTCACATCAACAACCTTGATAATACCTGATTAAAGGACACTATGAGGGCAGTACATGATTCAGTCTACTGAACCAAATAGAATGCAAGATCATGTGAAACAGATCATACTTTTCTGGTCTTGCGTGCCAGAGAAAGTGCCTCTGTAGCCTCTTCACACACTCCTGCATTTTAATATACTTCCTCACAGAAATCCCCAACAATATATCCTTTAGCCTGGGAATATCTTTCTCTGCAACAACAACAGAAAACGCACTCCAATCCAAAACGTCTTCCAAAGGAAGCGCAAAATTGTCTGCGATGATTACGGGAACACACTCATAATAGATGGCTTCCACAATCCTGGGACTGTTCACCTCAAATCCCATCGGACAAATACAGAACTTACTTGATTTCATGTGCCCAACGTATGACATTTTTCGAGCGATTTGGCTTGGGAGAGGGCCGAAGATTTTCATGTCTTCATCGCTGGCATTTCCCCACTGTTGAAGCAGGATTGGTCTGACCCGGCCGTGCATGTTGCCGGCAAAAAAGGCGAGGATAGGCCGCTGGGAGACTGGTCGACCGCCAACTTGTCGCAGAGGTCGTCTTGGTATTTTAATGGTTGTTTCAGGAAGGGATATGTCTTTCCCCCTAACAAAGATTCCCTCTGAAACATCAGCGTTGCATAAGGCTTTGATGGTGTTCTTGCATAATTCAGTATGCAGAGTTGTTGTGTAAGGGCCCTGAAGAGAATTGAACAAATGTCAAAGAGAACAGTTAAAGACAGAGACATAGATAGAGACATGAAGATCTAAAAGTGTAAAATTAAAACACAACCCAGGAGACAGATCATGCTGAGATATATCCGAACACTAGAGAGGTCTAATTCTTCTAGTACAGAAAGATTGTTTATGTGCCAAATCAGTGATCCAAACTTTGGCTCCATCAAATCTAAGTTTAATTCATTGCGCTGTTCCCCGACGCACCTAGGCCATCAGCTGGATTTGCCCTGAAGAGCCGGAAAAAAAAACGTGGAAGACAAAACTAACCATTTTGTTGGTTTTGCGGCTCACTCCCATGAAAGTCCTCATTGTGATGCTAGACGATAAATTTCATTTTAAATAATAGTAACATTGCTTTTGAAAATTATTAAACTTAATTTAAGGTCCCAATTTTTGTATGATGAATGATTTAAATGTTGTGGTAAAACATTCCTTGTTTTAAGTAGAGTGTTTATTTCTATCTATGTATATATTCCAATTCTAAGACTTGTTAAGACTGATTATATAGCATAGTTAATTTGATTTAATATTTTAATATTAACTTGGCAATCTTGGCAGTTGAAATTATGAAAGTAATGGCATGAATCCTTCACTGGGTCAATGTCCAACGAGAGTAATAAAACTTTATCATGCAATTTTGGAAGATAAAACTTTACTGGCCAACATGCTGCACCATAAATCATTGCAGGTCTTATCATCATCTTATAAAATTTTTCCTTAAGACTAAGCGATATTTTTCTATCACACAACATCAGATGCATTCTTCCATTTCAACCATTCAATTTGAATTCTACTAATAACATCTTCATCTATTTCACCATCATTTTGAACAACAGACTCGAGATATCTGAAACATTCACTCTTTTAATGACTTGATCACCCAATATCACAAGTCCACCATTAGATCTTCTACAACTAAAACTACACTCTATATATTTAGTTTTAGACCTACTTAAATGAAAACCTTTCGGCTCTAAGGTTGACCTCCATAATTAAGTTTCTCTTAAACTCCCTCCCTAGTCTTATCAACAGAAAAAATATCATCAGCAAAAAGCATACACCATAGTACATCCTCCTATAAATGCCTTAGTAAGAACATCCAAAAGCAAAACGATATGGGCTTAAGGCTAATCGTTAATGTAATCCAACTGAAATAGAAAAATATTTGGTCAATCCTCCTTGTGTTTGAACACAAATAATAACTCTAGTATACATATCCTTAATGACTTGAATATAGCCAATATCAATTCCTTTCTTTTCTAAAACTCTCTAAAGCCCTTCTCTTGAACTTTATCATATGCTTTATTTAAATCAAAAAATATCATACGTTGATCCTTCTTACTTTCTCTATACTTCTTCATCAAAAATCTCAACAAATGTATAACATTCAAAGTAGACTTACCCGACATGAAACTAAACCGATTTTGAGAAACTTTTGCATCACATCACAACCTATGCTCAATTACTCTCTCCCATAAACATTAGCAAAATTTCTCTATAATTTGCACTCTTATGCATCACCTTTATTCTTAAAAATATGAACCAACAAACTTTTTCTTCACTCATCTAGCAACTTTTTTATCTTTAAAATAAAATTAAAAAGATTAGTAAGCTAAAAAAATTTCTTAATCTCCTAAGCATTTCCACACTTCTATTAGAATATCATCAAGTCCTATTTTTTTCACACTGTATTTTATTTAAAGCCTCTTCAACTTCGATTTTATTAATACGAAGATAAACAAAATTTCTCTATTTTCATTTAGGGCACTAAATTTGCTAAAATCAATCGTACTCTCACAACCATCATTGAAAAATTTATCAAAATATTTCATTCACCTATGTTTAATATACTTTTCTAATAAAAGCACTTTACGATTTTTATCCTTAATACATCTCATTTAAACTAATTTTTTATTTCTCCTATCTCTTTGCTTAGCTAACTTATACATACATCTTTCACCCTCTTTGGTATTCAATCTATTGTATACAACAACAACAACAACAACAAGCTTTATCCTACTAAGTCGGGTCGGCTACATGAATCATTCATCTCCATTGTGTCATATTATATGTCAAATTCTCAATTAATTCAAATATACTAAGATCATTTTTTATACATCTTAACCATGTCTTTTTAGCTCTCTACATCTACATTTCTTAACATAAGGCAAATCTAATGCATCTACTCTCCTAACCGGGTCATTGGACGGCCGACATTTTATGTAGCCAAACCATATAAGACGACTCTCTCTAATCTTACCTGCCACTGGAGCTACTCCAACTTTTTCCAGAACACACTCATTTCACATTTTATCTCTAAGAGTAAAGCCACTCATCCACCTGGGCATCCTCATCTCTGCAACACTTAACTTAGTCTCATGCTTCGCTTTTATTGGCCAACATTCTACACACATTCTGGTCTTACTTATAAAATTTTTCCTTAAGTTTAAGCGATATTTTTCTATCACACAGTCGATGCATTCCTCCACTTCAACCATCCAACTTGAATTCTACTAATAACATCTCCATCTATTTCACCATCGTTTGAACAATGAGCCTAAATATCACAATCACTTTTTTTAAATGACTTGTTCACTATAATGTCACAACTACTATAACTTCTACAACTAAAATTACACTCCATATATTAGGTTTTAGATCTACTTAAAAACCTTTGACTCTAAGGTTGACCTCCATAATTCAAGTTTCTCTTGGACTCCCTATTTAGTCTTGTCAACAAGAAAAATGTCATTAGCAAAAAGCATACACCAAGGTACATCTTCCTGTAAATGCCTTGTAAGAACATCCATAACTAAAGCAAAAAATAAGGGCTTAAAGCTAATCCTTGATGTAATCCAACATAAGAAAATATTTTGTAGATCCTCCTTATGTTTGGACACAAGGGACAACTCAAGTATACATATCCTTAATGACTTGAATATAACCAATATTAACTCCTTTCTTTTCTAGAACTCTCCAAAGAACACCTCTTAAAACTTTATCATAAGCTTTCTCTAAATCAATAAATATCATATGTAGATCTTCTTTGCTTTCTCTATACTTCTCCATCAAACCTCTTAACAAATATATAGCATCCATAGTAAATCTACCTGGCATGAAACCAAACTGATTGTGAAAAACTTTTGTATCGCATCGCAACCTATGCTCAATTACTCTCTCCCATAATTTTAATGTATGACATGTTAACTTAATTCCTCTATAATTTGCACACTCTTGTGCATCACCTTTACTCTTAAATATAGGAACCAACAAACTCTTTCTTCACTCAACGGGCATCTTTTTAGTCTTTAAAATAACATTAAAAAGATCTGTAAGCCAAGAAATTCCTTGATCTCCTAAACATTTCTACACTTCTATTGGAATATCATTAGATCGTACTATTTTTTCACATTTCATTTTCTTTAAAGCTTCTCTAACTTCAAAGTTACTAATACGATGATAAAAATAAAATTCTTTATTTTTGTATAGGATATTAAAGCTGCTAAAATCAATCGTATTTTTAGATCTTTCATTAAAAAGTTTATCAAAATACCATCCACCTAGTTTCTATATCCTTTTCTAAGAAAAGCATTTTATGATTTTCATCCTTAATACACCTCACTTGAGCTAAATCTTCTCCTATCTCTTTTAACTTATACATATCTTTCACCTTCTTATCTAATCTATTATATAAATCAATAAAAGTTAAACTTTTTTGTATCGTATATTCTCTTAGAATCTACGCGGTTTATATTTTCTCATCAAGTTTTTTCTAAATCAAATTTTATAACAACACTTCTTATTTTTTTTATCTTTTCTTGCACATTCTAACTCCACCACCAACTATTTTAATTAAAAAAAATCTTTTCCTTTTGATTCTCCAAGCATATTTTAAGCAACTTGCTTAATTTTATTTGCTACTTTTTCCCCTATAACATTAGTTTTCTTATGAATATCCCAAACTCTAAGCCCTTGTAGCTTGTTCTTAAAAAAAATTATTAGTGTTCCTTATCTAATCACAGAAAAAATTTGATTTATTTTTCATCTTTCAATCTTTCATCTTAAAATCTATAATAATCGATTTAGGTATTTAAACTTTCACTGAATGGCCTTACAATCTTTCAATCTAAACAATTTATTTTCTTTCGAAAATAATCAATCAGTTTTACTAAATCCATTTCTATAAGTAATAATATGTTCGTCTCTTTTCTTAAATAAAGTGTGATTCAAAATCATAAAAAGCAATCTAATAGTCTACCTTTTTTATTAGTCACTCTAAATCCATAACCAATGAATACTTTTAAAATCTTCTACCACTCTAAACGCTATTTAAATCTCTCAAATAAATATTTTTTTCTTGAGAGGTATCTTTGTATTAATCCTCTAATTCATTCCAAAATTTTTCTTTTGAGCTACATCCTACTTGAGAGTATAAACACTTATAACATTGATAATCTTGGATCAACAATAATCGTTAAAACTATAATTCTATCTCCGTATTAATATTTATAACATTATCCTTCAAACTTTTATCTATAATCACACCTCTTTTTAATTGACTTATACATGAATACCAAAGTTAAAACCTAAACTATCAATCTCTCCTCCTTTCTTTTAGTTCTTTTTTGCATAAAATATTTATCTTCCAATGAACTATAATATTTATTAATTCCATTAGTTTAACTATAAGAGTATCTATATTCCAAGTTTCTAACCTAATTTTAGTTTCATGGACTAACTTTTTTTTGCCGCACTCAGTGTCGATCGTGACTCTCGCACACTTTTCATTGTATTCGTAATCAACGCTCGCTTCGACGCTAGCGTCTTATATTTTTAAGGATTCATGTCATGATTATTTCGACAAGTTTTACGCTGGCTATCGACTGCTTATCGCAACCCTCCACTTTTTACATCTGGACTTGGGACCGGTAATGGTAGTGTTACCCAATCTATTGTATGAATCAATAAAATTATATTTTTTGTATAATATATTATTTTTTTAAAATCTTTGTAGGTCACTTTATATCTTTCTTAATTTTCTGATTTTTTACATTTAAACTAAACATTATAACAAAGCTTCTTATTTTTTATCTTCTCTTGCATATTTTGACTTCACCATCAATTTTTTTCATTAAAGAAAATTTTTCCTTCTGATTCTCTGAACACATTTTTTGGAACTTAATTAATCTCACTTGTTATTTTTTTTCACATAACATTAGCATTCTCATGAACATCCCAAATTCTAAGATCTTGTAGCTTATTCTTAAATATATTTTTATTAATGCTCTTTAAATACTCCCATCTGATCCTAGGACAATGTTTCAATTTATTTTTCATCTTTCAACCTTTCATCTTAAAATCTAAAATTAATAGTCAATGCTTGGTACTTAAACATGCACTCTAAAATCATTACACATGACTGATAACTTAAAATCCTTCAGAATTCTATTAGGTTGTCCGCCATTGTGCTCTTGAGCTACAAGGATCACTCACATGTTAAGTACAATTAAATTGTTTCTTTGTAATGTTTTACATTTATTTGTCAGTAAGTTTTTAGACGTTTTTTAGACGTTTTTTTGTGATAAAGTTTAAACTTGGCAGACTTCACAAAGAGTTATATTCTTGCTATTTCCTATAGTACCCTCAATGCTATATTCAGTGTGATGTATAGCAGGTTTATCTTCCTGAACCTAGAAAAGGGAGAGAGTTGATCCACGGGTAGATCATGTGGGGGTTACCCCGCCAGCATGAATTTTAATGTACCTTTTATATCATTCTATGTGATATGATATAATGCACTGTAAATGTAAAGGTGACTATGTATGAATTTGCCTCCCTCAAGAATATGGCAAAGATTTTTCAATTGCTCCTGCCTCAACAATACTAAAGTTTTGGAACTGCAACGTTAATACTAGTGAAGAAAAAGGATCATGATCCTCCAAGAGCAAAAAGATAGGCGTGCAAGGCATTTTTATGCTTCACTCTGGAAGAAGCTTAAGATGAATGAATTGTCATGTAGGAACTTGAGAGTTGAGAAGTGGATATGGGTTGCTCGAGAAACTATACTTCTATAAATGTGGTACTCCCCCTTACATTAGCTCGTGTATTTTACTTCAATTCTCTATCTGAGTATTAGATTTAATTTTAATATGCTAATTCAGTCCACGCTTGTAGGCCAGTAAACTTTATGTGTGTTGGGAGAGTTTGTCTGCTTAGTTGGCACAGAAATACAAATTAAAAATGGTCATCTTCCTTAAAAGATAAAGGCAAGTTGAAATACCATAATGACATTCTCAGGGTAAAATAATGAAGAGAGCAGCAAATTTGCAAAAGTCAAATAAGAAGCATTGATCACAGTGACAAGAGCAAATCCAGGAAATATATGAGGAAAGCATTTTAGGCTCTTTAAAAACATACCCAATCATGGCAAGCAACTAGGAAATGGTCTGCTCCTTTTGTTCGATTCCAGAAGGGATATTTAGAAGATATTTGATTCACATAATCCCTTAAAATTTTGATAATGGCTTCATATTATGAGAACCAGGAACATAAAGAGCAAGCTCCATTTTGCGTGCACTATATGGAAGATAGAATAGATGTGCCCGACTTGGATCTTTAACAACAAAACGCCTATTTTGTTCCATCAACTTCATAAACCATCCTTCGGAGGCATAAATGCCTTTTAGTTCTGGTGTATGAAAAATTGGCCTTTGACCATCACGATAAATGTAAACTTTGAGAATTTTTTCCATCAATTCATAACTCCTGGAGGCACATTATTGAAACTTCATTCATACTGATCTTGAAAAAAAAGGTTGTGGTGTCTGAAAACATTACCAAACATGCAAGCAATTAAGGAATAAAGCATTGAACACTTTTTGAAGAACAAAGCATGCACATTTTTCAGAGTTTTAACAGATAATTACTAAAAAAATTCTAGTTCCTACAGAAAACCCAACAAAATCCAATAAGCCTCATCACTATTAGCCGTCTCCCAACTATTTGAAGTATAACAATGTTATTTGGGGAACAATATACAAGAAACATGTTATATGATAAGCTCCAGAGATTACATTTCAATAATAGTCTTTAACAAAATAAAAATATTAGTATATGATCCCAATATAACAAGCACTTTAAATAGTAACTTGCTGGTAAGGGGACATAATTCAGGAATAATATATTACAACGACCCGAAATCCCCACCCCCTTCCCTCTCATGTCTTTTAAGGAATGGAAAGGGCACAATTTGTTGTGCGCGTATGGTAGGCAAGGCCCCAAGGCCCATAATAATGAATTTTAAAACTCATAATATACAATCTCTAAGATAACCCCAAAATAATTGAGATAAAGCTGATTATGGGGACAGCACAGAACATAGCAAGGGACAGCACAGAACATAGCAGATTAACAGATCTAAACCATTAGGAAATAAGCAATAGCTGCAAAGAAAATTTTTTTAAAAAAAGGACATCCATAGAGGCTCTAAAACACTTCACTCTTGTATTTACACTAGATAAAATAACACAAGTCACACAACATATAATGTACTTCTGAGCATTACCTCTTAAAAACTGAAATATTCAGGAATAATGGAACATAGAGATCTGGATCATCAGTGACAAGAGGAGCATTCTCAATCTCTTTCTTTGCATAAATAAGCGCTTCATCAGGAGGTAGAGATCTTAAGGGCATCTGCATATAGACCAGGAAAAACAGATTCCGCATAAGATAATGTCTCAAACATGCATACCTTGATCAAGAAATTGATGGAAATAACAATTGGAAGGGACCAAAGTGCATGTGTGCGATTAGCAATCCATGTCTCTACAGTACTTGATACAAAATTATTCTGCATAATTGTATGCCTAATAAGAAAGATGAACGCCAGAAATGAGCCAAAGAAAATAAAATGAAAAACATGGAGCGCAGAATAAAATCCAAATATCAAAAGTTCAATCATATTGTTGCTTCAAGCGACCATTTTTACATCTTTGATCTAATAATGATTAGAACAAAAAAAAAAAAAAAAACAGAACCAACCTCAGAACTTTTAGAAGCTGGAACTTTCCTTTCACCAACGCTGGTTTTCACAACCTTGGAGTGAATCTGCAAAAAATAAGAGCCTCAAATATCTACATCAAAAATATCTCTTTTCTCAAGTTCCTGCGCCAGTTAGTATAAAGAAATCCGACCAACCTCTAAACTAGAAGAAGTGCTCATGTCCCTCCCTTGATTCCCAAAAGTAATATCTTCGGGCTGCATCTACACCATTTAAACTACATCAAGCTCTTGTCAAGCAATAATATATCAAACATCTCAAAATCTCAGAACAAGGAACAGAATGGACGGCACTAACCTCAGAACTTTTAGGAGCCAGAACACTCAAGCCACTAACACCGGATTTTAACTCTACATTTGTCTGCCAAAAACATGAGAATATACCAAATAGGCAAATACTAATCGTAAATCCTAAAATGAAATTAATCACAACACCGACCTGGGTCTCATAAGAAGCTGAGACCTTTGTAATACCCTCACTAGATTTAATCACCGTAGAGTGATCCTGGGTGAACAAAAAAAACAATAAATTATCAAAACAGAAGATAAGAGCAAGTAGAAAATCAAAATCCATGATTTAAACCTCCGAATTTGAATGATGTACAAAATCCGTGCGAATACCATCAAACTTCCCTTCGGAGGCATCAGAATTCGTGATTGGGAAGCCAGGGCGAGGGAAACAAAGCCTTCTGCCGAGAAATTGGATGAGCGGAAAAGCAAGGAAGAACTTATATCCCACAATAAAGGGAGAGCCGAGTGGTCGGCGGAGGAATTGGCGAATGCAACGGCTGACGAAGGTTGGGCAGAGGCCGATGAGAGATAAAAGGGGAGAGTGATAGTTAGTATGGCGGTAATGGCCACGGTGAGGAAGGAGATTACGAGAATTTTCCGCCTCCATCCGGAGATGAGACGATCGCGGCGGAGACGGCGGCCGGCGGCAGCTCTTAAGTCTGACGCAGATAACCGGAGAAGCGCTGGCATAGGCGGCGATGAACAGGTGGATGACGGCTTGGGTCAGCGGAATAATGTCGGAGAGGGACAGCTTCTTACTCCACCTTTGTTTAGACTTTTAAATGCATTAATGAGTTACTAAAAAAAATATATTATGGCAAAATGAATTAATGTCACAAAAAAATCTATTAAATCAAATCAAATTAAATTTAAATATAAAAACTCAAGTATTTGCGCAAAAATTTTGAAAAATTAATTATAAGATAATTTATACTATATTTCTATAAATTTATAAACTAGATCTTATGAATAAGATAAAATACCTTAAGCATATGAATTTAATTCAAATAAATACATATCAGATACTTCAAAATATAATTATAAATTTCTTATATTTATTTAATAACTTGAAATCCCTACAATTTGTATATACTTATATTCCAATAAGTTCAAATTAGAAGAATAAGATAAAATATAAGATCTCTTAATTAAAAAATTCATTGAGCCACTAAAATACTTTAAAAAATTAACATGATTGAAGTGATTTTATTTAAACTATTTAATAAATTGTAATCATTTTTAACATAAATGATTAAAATATCTCAAAAATTAGAAATTTTTTGAATTTATATACATTTTAGAGTATTTTTAATATAAGTATATGTGATTCATGAAATATTTTAAAGTTATACTCATAATCAGTCAATATTGACATTTGTTACTGTCACCACTAGATTATGATTATCAATGAAGTTGACAAACATTAACACTAATCTAAATATCAAATGATTATCTTCATGATCGCTAGATCTCCTCTCATATAATAAGAATGGTTGTGTCTATAGCTCAGTATCACTCGACTTCTAATATTTCTTATCAATTATAACCCAATGATTGCATTTTCTTTATTGTAAACTATCAATTTTTATCTTCTAAATCGTATGTTTTACCCTACTCTTACGAGAAAGATTTAACAAACCATCTAGCATTGTTTGACCACTAATACTTGTTGGCCTCCTTTTGGATGAGGTTAATATCATCTTTAAACTAATAATTAAAACACATGATCTAGATTAGAAGCCTAATTAGGCACTTAGAAACTATACTTAGTGATCTAATGAATCCTTCTATGATTTGACCAAACCTAAGGATTAGATGGACCCAAACTGAACTCAAATCTAAATAAATGATTGAATCAAACACATTCTAATTGAAATTTGAATTCAATTGAGTTTAGATCAAGGTAATTTAGATGATTAACTCAATTATCTTACTTAAACTCAAAATTAACTAAACCTAACAAAATTTAAATCAAATAAAATTAAATTAAAATCAAATCAAATAAAAAAGCATGAAATCACTACATGAACATGAATGAATTTAAAATTAAATTCAAATGAGGGTCAAAGATGGTCAATCATTTAACATAAAATTGACTTATGTGTGTTCCACCTAGTCAAATGTCAACTCATCAAAATTTGACCAAATTAAATCATTCAAAAGGTAAAAAAAAAAAAAATCATCAAATGAATATGTTTAAACATTAATCTAAAAAAAATCTAAAACCAATAAGGCCTCAAATGGGCTAATTTGATCATTTGATTCAAATGAACCTTATTGAAACCAAAATTAATTTAAATTAAACATCCAAAATCATTTGAAAGTCATAAATGAACATAATTCGACCAATCATTAGGTTTAATTTGACTAATTTAGTCATTTGACCCAAATGAATGCAATTTAATTCATTAAGCCCAATTTGGATCAAATGGGCCAAAATTAAAATTAACTTCAAACTAAATGAAATTAATTTCACCAAATCATTCCACACATGTGATTATATATGATTGGAGTTTAAACATACATTAATTAAGTCAAATTGATCACTTGACTCAATTGAATTCAATTTTAACACATTTAAGTCTAAATGGGTCAAATTAAGACAAAATCCAAATAAAAAATTCAATGAAATTAATTAATTGGGAACATCATAAATGATTAAACAAATATAATTGAAATTAAATCCGAATCCAATCAATCAAATGGAATAAACAAAACTATGTTAAAAAAAAAAGAGAGAGAAAGAGTATCTAAGTGAAGCAACTTAAGTCATTTAAAACTAAACCTAATTCAAAAGAGTTTGCTTAACTCACATATCACTTTAAGCTTGACTTGGGCAAATAATTATTAATCAAAAGAGGTGAATAATGAGCATTCAATGCTATTGATCTCACCCAACCCAATTAAAGTTAAATTGAATTCAAATAGATCACACTTAAGCATTTGAGTTCAAACTCAAATAAATCACAATTGGATTCATTTAGGGTGAACTCAAGCTAGCTTCCAACGAAGACTAAAGGCTTTAGGAGGTCCAAACCAATCCAAAAATCAAAAGGAATATGCCATGGAGGGGAAGAAGCCAAATCGAGCTAGTCTCCCTTTCAATTCTTCCAAAATTCCATCCATGTGTGCAATTTCAATGGATCTATGGATTCAAAAAAAAAAAATTTTTTGACTTGCTCACCATTTTTTACCTCATGATTGGAGTTCAATTCTCTATGGACGATGGTCTCCGTGGAACCGATAAGAAGAGCTCTTGGCTATCTTTAAAAACCCAAGGAGATATCAAATTCATTTCTTCTCTCGACTCCATCACCTTCTCCAAGTGAAATTGAACCTGAACATACCTTTCCCCTCCTCCTAAGCTCTCTCAATTATTCCCAACACCAAATTCTGATAAGCCGCGATGGACATCAGTCTTTGCATCGATCTAAAGGGAGGCAAAGCTTGATTTTTCCTCCAAAAGTTTCGTCTCACCTCCATGAACATTTTCAAATTGCAAACCACGATCGAGACCCATGCCGGTGAGGTATGGCCAAGACCGAGCCTTTTTCATTTGATGTTGGTCATTTATGAAGTAAAGTAAACCATAGGATAGATCAAACCGCATATATCTCTTCAAAACCACTCACTGATTATTTTGCAATTGAAATCTTGTGATTTCATTACGTATATCACCAACGATTAGTTGCAAAAAATTTGACAACACTGTGGATGGAGAAGAAGAAATCGTGATTGTAAGTTCTTTCTATTTGAAATAAACGATCATGATTTAGCTAGATTGTTTGATTAATCCCTTTAAGGAATACTGGGATGATCCGAGTTATCGATCTTTGATTGAATGGCCCGGATAAAACCGCATTCTCATCAAAATAATGCGGGATCCATGTGGATTCGGCGAATCACACCACGCCGCATGTAAAGTGGCACACGTCAACGCCACGCTTTAAGGACAAAAAATAAGATTTTTTGAGTCTAAAATTTATAGAAATATACATAACTTTAAAATTGCATAGAAAATAAAATACTCAAACAAACAAAAATCCAAATAAAGGCTCTATAGATTCATCTCAGTGAGAAAAATCTATTAAACCCAAAATTCCTAATTTTTATTAAGTATTTTTGAGTTAATTTGAGTTTGATTGAAAATAATCAAACCTAAATTAAACTCAAACCATTATCCAATCATTTTGAAACTTTATGGCATTAAAATTAAGGTTGAAATACACATTAGATAAAAATATGGGGATTTATAAGCAATTAAAATGAAGCATATAAAAATTTTAAGCCATGAATCCTAATTTAATAGAATTAATTAATATTAATACAACAAAATTATGAAAAATTATAAAATCAACTTAAATTATTATAATAAATTTTAATGAATCTAAAAATACCATTAGAACTCTCTCGAACTTAATAAACTTCAAATTGACCTTAATTAAAAATTAATTGAATTAATTAAATCAATTAATTGGTTAGAAATTTAAATAATCATAATAAATAAACCAACCTTATGGATGCATATTTTAGAGAGGAATCAAGAAAATTTGAAACTCCTAATTAATTTCTACTAATTAAAGCTTAATTTAGGTTATATTAAAATAATTAAAATCTTAATTAGTCTTAAAACATACATTGGATTAAAAATTTTAGGGAGATTAAATTGGCAAGGAACCCCACTTATCATAAAAATTTAAAGCCAAATGATCTCTAATCAAGAGTTGTAGAATTTTTAATCTTTATGTCAATTTAAATGAAATAATAAATCATTAAAATTACAAAATTTATGGAATTTTATGAAACCAATTTAAAACATCTTCATTAACATCATAATACTTAAGAAAAATTTCTTGGCTCTCTGAAGTTAAGGAATTTAATTAATTATACACTTAAGGCTTATGGGATAATTAAGAATATAAGAAATTAACTAAATGTTGAATTATGAAATTAATAAGGTTATAATAAATCAAATATTTAACTAAAATCAAGGTTAATCAACCTCTAAATTTCACACTCATAATAAATTCATTAATATTAAAATTACTTGAATCCATTTAATATTAATGAATAACATAAGTTTAAATATATATATATATATATAATAATAATAATAATAATAATAATAATAATAATAATAATATAATAATAATAATAATGATTAACCAAACTAACCAAATTTACATAACCTAGAAATTTAAAATGGCCTAAGTTAGATTTGGTGCCCTTTCTAAGATTATGATAAGATTATGATTAATAAATAAACTTTTCAATTAAATAATAAACTTTAATGTATAATAATCCATTGAAACCAAATTAAATGATAAATTAAAATTTTCAAGGTTGATGAATGCTCTTAAGTTATGAAATTGAAATATAATAAATCATTCAAATGATAAAGCCAAAACCTTTAAATTAAGTTTGAATTAAGAATCAATTTGAGTGAATTAAGTTAATTCATTCAAGCTAATAAACATAAACATTAATGAAATGAATAAATGAGATCAAATCAAATCAAATAAATCAAATAATTAAAACATATAAGATCAAATGAACACTTAATCAAACCAAGAGAAACATAGGATTAAATATAAAGCTAAGTAATGAAAATAATATAAAACATTAAATAACATAAAATATGAATGAATCAAATCATTTGAAGGGAAATCAAACTAAAATAAAAATTACATTAAACTTAATCATGATAATATAGACTTTTAATTAAGATTTAAAGAAATATTTTAAATTCTAATTAAAGATAATAAATCAAACTAAAGAAACATTAAACAAAATAAAAGAAATGAGATAAGAATGAAGTCTCCAAATGTTAATAAGATTAGATTATGTAAACTCTAAACCTTAAAAAAAGAAAATTAAAATATTAATCAAGTCAAACCCAACCTAAAATAAGCCATTTAAATCAATTCAAAAAATTATGATACTCAGGACCTTAGTTTGGCTCTTAGAATAGAATTTTACCTTAAGATTGAAATCTCATTCTACTAGGATTTAGGATGTTGAATAGAGTGGGTTTCACCGAAAGTGGAATTTATTTTATTTTTCATTCTTTAAATTTTAAATTCCACTTTAACATAAAATGAAAATAAACTCATAAATTTATTAAATCAATTAAATTAAAACCATATAATGGTAAATTGAATAAATCTAAAAATAAAAGAAACAAAATGAAAATATTATTTTTTATAACTAGTTATCATATAGTATATAGTTTGGACACCCAATGTCATTGGGCTATTAGTCAAGGAGGTCTTGATATCTCAACCTCTAATTTAACAATGTCATACTATGAAAAAGATTATGAAAAGTAAAATTAAATTAAACTTAACTTGAACTTAAACAAATGGCCTAGAGTATAGACACAAGTCTCTTTCTCACACACTAAATTATAACGTCACCAACTCTAAAGTTAGGTTAGGCCGGTGATTTACAATATTTTTTCTTATTTTGTGGTGTAATAATTTAGACTGGATGGCTAAGATTGTTTGCCCACTAATATGGATGTTTGGATGTTCTTTTTAGACTAATGCTATTTTATGCAAGGGGTTGTGCTAAAAGGGACCGCTATTATAAAAATAAAAATAAATGCTATTTACTTACAGGTGCTACTTAAGTCCCTAAGCATAACATAATAAGATAGGTGAGCTTAACAAATGTTGGCACTAAGCCCATATGTTTGTATTATCACTGCTAGTATGCTATGTGTATTTCATGATGTTTGTTTTGCAGGATTGGTGATTTATTTTGAAATTCTAGATTATAATTTGAGCTTAGAATTAAGTTAGGATCTATGGGGTTTAGGAATAGTAGGAGCTGACTTTACCAACTACTTGTCCCCTATGAAGCCCATAGATGTCCCTGAAGAAGGCGACGATATTAGAAGAAGCCCCTCATATATCGAAACTTTTAATTCTAGGATGGGCTATATAAGGGCAGAACTCAGCTATATATTTTCTCTTTCTTTTGGGGTGTACAGTGGTACCCGGTTGCACTGGCCTATTTTATTAATTCAAATTGATTTGATTTATTTTGGGGTGCATAATAAAAATTGCATGCTTTTTCTAGGTTTCTTTCTATGCTGTGATATGTGATGAAATGCATGGAACATAGGCTATTATGAAACTTAAATTTTTTACCCCAATTTAAATTTAAATAACTTGAACATAAAAATAAAAATTAAAAACCTCATATTAATTAAAACCCTAGGAATAACTTAAAAGCAACTATAAAAAAATTATTTTTTGTGAGCCATGGGAGCATATGGTTCATTCTCTTTGAATTGGGTGATTCACCCATTGCATAAAAGGGCATCTCGACCTTTGAGGATGACCACCCTTCTTTGGGGAAGTGTGTCTTCTTATTTTGTTTAGCCCACAACCACTTCTAACAGCATATCATTATGGACATGAACTGCATACCTCAAGCCTTAAAATGAATCATAAGTCAAAATACATAAAAGAAGAAATTTATTACATTGATTAGGTGCATAACATGCCAAATATTATCTAGGGATAGAAAGTAAGCATAAGTTCTTAGATTCCTTTCTAAAATATAATAGCCCAATAATCTTATATACATAAGACTACACTCATAGTTTATAAAATCGCAGGTATTAGTGGCAACTTTTCTAGCGGGTTATAAGTTTGGAAGAGTCATGAATATATTCATTTTTTCTCTGGTAGGAAAAAAAAGAGATAATTCCCATAAAATTTATATATGGTTGAGCATTTGACTTATGTTAAAAGTATTTATAGACTTAGGGTCTGACATATTGTATTGGGACAAATCTTCAATCACTAGGCATTTCTACAGTCTTGTATTGTT
Organism: Cymbidium sinense; assembly: GCA_021442155.1. NCBI lineage: Eukaryota > Viridiplantae > Streptophyta > Magnoliopsida > Asparagales > Orchidaceae > Cymbidium > Cymbidium sinense. Next base: position 76,962,683 of record CM038228.1, on the reverse strand, counting down.
AGAGTCCATGTCCTAGATTTCTAATGAAATGTCAATTCAAATCATAATAAATTTGATGTCAAAATATAAAAGCCTAATGACCTGATAGTTGAAATGCTTATTGAGCTTCCCAATATCTAAAAGTATTTTCTACTTAATCCCGATTGTCCTCCAAAAAGAAGTGTTCCATATTGAATTCCAAATTAATCATCATTTTAAGACTAACTTTGAAATCCATAGAGATAAAAGTATGTTTGTTTAATCGAGAGTATTCTCAAAGAAGATATCCTTCATTCCTAAGAAGTAATTAATTATTGGACTTGCCCTTATAAGGAACCATGAACATTGCACTAAAATAAATCATGTTTTACTTCTCCATATAGTTCAGGAGAAAAATCTCTAGTACATCAAAGACCCATCAGCCTTAGGAGTCATTATTAAGCAATTGAATTTATTATAGGATAATATATTTATCCCTTAATGACGTATTTGATTACCTAAATAAGTTTCCTCAAGATCTGCATGGTGTTCTAAATAAAATTTTCACAACACTTCCTTTAGAATTTCACCAGTTGTTTACAAATGACAGACATCTAATATTCATCACCCATTAACGTTTATTTGATATTCCATCGTATTATAAGAATAATCATGTTCATTGCCTATCATAACTTAACTGCTAATAATCTTTATCTATCATCATTCAATGCTTATTAAAAAGTGACATTTGACATCTATCAACCATCATATCTTGGTCACCTAATTTCCCCTCTTCTTAAGTGAACAGCCAAGGTGTACTTCAATAGTCAATCACTTTCAGATTTCTCATAATTTATCTTTTAACATGATCAATGATCAATATTTGATATTAAGTAATTATTGAAATTGAACACTTATCTTCTCAATCATTTGAATTTTTTTTACCTATAAGGAGAATCAGTTAATAACCATGCTAACTACCTATCATCGTTCAACATTCATCATTCCTTCTTGACTACCATACAAGCTTATTAATGGTTGATGTTTAATGCTTATTAGCCATCAATGTATTACTCTCATCTTCATAATTAGTTGGATTTCTATCGTATTAGGATAATAATAACATGCCCCATTTAATTTCTCATCTTTCAAAGTTCTTTGTTGTTATCATATGCTTTTAAATGACTAGAATTTGATATTTATCAATCACTTTGAAAAATCATTATTTAAATTGCTTAATTTTCTTGTGTAAAGAAAATGATAAAATCAATGCTTAATCTTCTCTCAGCTTTCATCCTCATCGACGATTGCCTAAGCAAAATACAATGTCATACATCCATCATTCTTATGGCACAACCATTCATCCTATTAAGCAAAGGTGTCGATAATTGACATGCTTAATTTTTTTTTTTTGTTTAAGTTACAAAGTATGGATCATTTAATTTTTGGGTCAGATTTTGGGATGACTAGCAAACTCAAGATTTACCCTATTTTTACTTTCAAAGTCAATATCGACTCAAAATTATTATGGAATGCATGTCCAAATGGGTCATTTGGGTTGAAGGTGAGACGTCACGATTGACCTAGAAACTTGGAATACCAAGATAGGAACGGACAATTAGATGGATAAGGCTTTATCTAAACACATCCACAATAGTACAAATTATAAAATATCTTCCAAATTCATAATAGCTAACTAAAAATCAAATCCATGTAATACTCAAATATATTTAACATTAAAAAAACATTCAGACTTGAAATTATATAAAACATAATTAAATATCTACCTACTGATGTTCTCCTACGTCTGTATTCAAAGTCTTCCTTTCTACTGTCCATTTAATTTGAAGGATACCTGAAAAATTTGCAATAACCAGCAAAAGAATTAAAAATTTAGTGGATAATTATGTTACTACATTGTAGTAAAATAAGACCATAGAATTAGTATGCATGACAGTTTAAGTAAAAATTGAATCTGTAAGTAAAGTGTCTTTAAACAATTTGACATGGAAAAAATAGAAGAAGTGAACATTACTAAATAGATATAGACATTTTCTTTTCTTATTTTTAACTATCACTAGAGTCACTGTATAAAAAATATTTTTCAAACACATCTAATGGACAGTTAACCATTTTCATTTTTATTTACATGCATGAGTACGTTGCGTCCCTAGCCAGTATTGTAAGAGGGTTAACTCTATACTCAAATCATGCACATTCATAACATACTTATGACTTCAATATATATTAGGTTTCATCAACTTATATATCAATTATATCGAGGATTATAAAAGACATACATCAATATTGCAGTAAAGAAATTTTTTTTATCACATCTATCCATACCTAAAGGCATATAATTTTGAGAAAGAATTAATTTCATTATGATGAAGGAACATATTTACCCATTTTAATGTGAAGCTATTTGGATCTCCTTTCCTTTGAAAATTGCTTTAATTGAAATGCCTATAAATAAGAATATTAATTTGATTAACATTTAGAAGTATAATTATGTCTAGTTTATTAGAAAATGTTTTTCACCTAAGGTACCTTCATTTTTTTTCATTCTATTATTAAATAATGATTAAAATTCTTAATTGAGTTCTCATACTTATCATGATTTTATTACTTATATTTAGACCAAGTTAATTTAATTAACATTAATGTTGGCTATCATATTTCTTTAGTTTAAGATTTTATTCATTTAACATGCACACAATTTTTTATTAACTCAACTCAAAGTTTAATCTTTCCAATTTAATTTGATTTAAAATTTTCAATTATTATTTCTAATTATTTAGTCTAAACATAATAATATATCTTCATTTCAATTCTCATGTTTGCACATTTTTTTTTGCTAATTTACATATTTACTTATAAAGTACAATAGAGTTTCTCCCCTATTATCTAAATATAAATATAATACATTTATTCCAATGTTATTTTCATAAAATTTTTAATTCAAGTTTTCAAATATTAATAAAAGAATCAAGACTTTAACTCTTTCACTTACTAATATACTTTAATACATCTTTCTTTTCTTTAAAATTTGCCACTCTTATTAGTCTTATAATAAACCATACTTATTTAAAATTTTCCTATTAAAATAGACTTAGGGATTTGTAATTTTTTACATTTATAATCTTATATAGAAGTGTTTCATCAAATTTGAGACAAATTTGCATCAAGGATCTTATCAATAATCATGATAAATAAATTTTCTTTTCTAGCTAATTTGTTTCTTTCATGTAACACTTTTGATCAAATCAAACTTCTCTCAACACAAAACTATAAATTTAAAATTATCTAATATTATTCACTAAAAAGGAAATAAAATAATTAAGTTCTTTGCTAATTTTTAGAATAATCTTGATTGATTAATTACAATTTTCTCTTTTTGCATTTAGTATAATCATCACTTCAATATATATATTGAAATCTAAAATTTTAAATTCTAAAAATAAAATAGAATTTAGAAAACTTTGATTTATTTAAATATCTCTTACTTTGCTCCCTTTTTTTTCTTTCTTTCTTTCACTTCTTTCTCTTCTTCTTCTTCCACTCTTCCTTCTCATCCTTCTTCTTCCTCTATTTTTATGGTATTTTTTCTATTATTACTCCTCCCCCACTCCCCTTTTTTTTGTTTAGCTATAGCATCAGTTCTGAACCTGCACTACAGTTCAAAATAATATTTTTTTTATTTTTTTTAAATATTGGTTATTGCACAAGATGAGTTTGAATCAAAACTTTTGATTTGTTTGATAAATCGATTGGATTTGAGTCATATTTATTGGGGTTGGATTGGGTCAAATTTAGGCAAGACTTGAATTGAATCCATTTACTTAAATTGACACACATACTATTAGGAGATCAACTAAGTTGACTAACTTCTTTCATAACCCAACTTCTAACATCCTCTGCAACTACTGTTTGATGTCTACCAAAAAATCATGTATGGCAGCCACTCAAATTATCATTCTCTTATTCTATCAAGAAATGAAAAAGTTGACCTCTCACCTTCTCTTGACTTTTCATCCATGTGCATCAAACATTTGCTGATGAGTAATACTTAATGTTCCATACTCGCCGTTTTAGTCACCCAATCTTCCCTCTTGTTAAGATACCACCCAAGTTAATTGCCCATCATCGCCTAACCTTCTATAATTTTTCATTAATCATCATTAAAAACTTATCATTGACTAATATCTAATACATACTAGCCACTAACATCTGATGTTTATCTTTCTATATCTGTATCTCCCCTCTAATCATGAAATAATGAAGATTGATATCCAATGTTTATTAGCCATTAATGTCTAACACTTGTTTCTCAGTTATCTTATTTTTCTTTTTATTAGGAAACAATCAAGTTAAAGTCCACCATTTTTAATGTTCATTGACTATATAAATTATATATGTAAATTTCCCTATCTTTTAATGTTCCCTCTTTAAGTGTCATCTATTACTTGCTAACCATTGATGTCTAATGCCCATCAACCACTAGAGCTGATTTCCAACTAAATTAATTATTTAGCATCATCTTATTACAACTCTTATATCTAAAGCTCATGATGTTTCCATCATAAAAGTTGTCTTATATAATTTATGTCATTTGCTTTAAATTAACTTCTTTTATTAAGAAAAAAATGTCATTCATGATTTTTGATTAACATTAATGTAATCATTTTATTTGCTCAAGGTCTTATAATTTCTTGCTTTTTCAAATTTATATGTTAATACATTTGCATGAATGTAAGAATTTAGAGCCATATTAATAGGTAAAAAAAATTTTCTTAAACAAAACCAATATTTCTAACATTTATTACAAAAAAATATTCAAATATATTACTATTTTAGATTAAAAGTTTTAAAATAAAATAAAACAAAATTATACATATTGTTAAAAACAACCAAAAGAGAAGATCAACTCAAATGAAGAACATTAGATGCATGAAAACAATTTATTATTATTATTATTATTATTATTATTATTATTATTATTATTATTATTATTATTATTAAAATTTTATACTATTTTTATTATTTATTAAATATTTGCAACATTTGTTATATATAATTATAATTATTTAATTTGCATAATGTATATTATTAAAATCATCCATACATAAACTTACATTGATATTTCTAATTTTGAGATTTAACTTTAGAAGTAAGTTTGAATTTTTATTTTAATAATTATTAGCTAACAATTCAATTGTATTTATATTTGTTTGCAACTGAAAAATAAATAAATAACAATGAAAAAATGAATATCTTAACTCCATCACGATGACGAAACCCGACGATAAGCACGGCTCTTGCCCATAAATTTAAAGAATCTGAAAAGCATTAACCACTCTTGCCAACAACTGTCTCCTTCAGCGATAACTGCCTGTGGTGATAGTGGGAGCGGTTAGGAGAGCAGGAGTGGTTGATAGGAGAGTGAGAACAATTGAGAACTGACTCTTATAAGAAGAGAAGAGCCTGTGCCTTCTTCTTCTTCTTCTTCTTCTTCTTTTCGAACACACTCCCTCTGCGGACTCCATTGTAAGTTTCTCTCTACTGCACGCTCTCCTTCTTGCACAAGGTGAGATTCCAGATAAGACTCCAAATGAAAAGCTTCTTTTATATGATTTTTCACTCTGCAGGAAAATCTTGAAGAATTTCACTGTTGATGTTGGATCCGATGCTAAATGAAGATCCTTCCTCCCTCAATCATGGATCTAGAGCAAGGGAGAAAAGCACGATCACATTAAATACAAAATTTTAGCATTGCCAACATAAAATGCTGCCAAAATTAAGATTAAATCAAGTTTTAATTCACTATAATTTAATTTTAAAACTTCAAGATATCCGTCGTCGAACTTAATTCTAGCGTGAGATGATAAATTCTCCCTCAGTTGATCTTGGATTTGAAACAACAAAGAAGAGTGCATTTTACACTAAAATATTTTGAAACTTAGTATTGCTAAGTCGTTATGCTGCCAAAAATTCTAAAAATAATCAAATCATATAAAAAATCGCATTAGAACAGAGTTTTCCAACCCATAGCGCCGCAACACTGATATCCAACGCTATGGCATTTGAGCTCTCAGGATTTTGAAGATTATCACTCCATTTTGCAGCGCCACAATGTTGTTGTATGGCACTGAGGCACTGTGGACAAATCTTGGCACAATAGTGCCACCTTATCTGATTGTAAAGTCAAAAAGTCCACTTCCCAGCACTGTGGCGTTGAATCTTGGCACTGTAGTGCTGTCTTCTAGAGTCATGAGGATGCATATACATAGTCATTATTTTCAAAGTAATGAGGTGATGTAACAACACCATAGTGCTACTTTGCTAGTGATTAGGCATTGTGTTCTCTGATTTTTAGTCAAAGTCCCACCACATAGCATAGAGGCATTGCCTTTTTCAGTCTAGCTTTTTTTATAATTAGAAACTTTTTTCAACTAAATTCTAACTTATAACAAATATCTAAATTGCAATTTAGTTCAATAGGTAGCCAACTATTACACAAATAATATGAAATAAAATTTTATTACAAAAAAAATAAAATTTATTATAAAAATAAATCAAAGTGCAAATAAGATAAGACATGAAACAACACTACTAGTTAGATTATCAGGTTAGACTCCTCTCTAGACAAATGCACGAATGATTGGAAAGTGTTTAAGTGCCTAAAAGAGTACAAGAACTCTTGAAGAATTGTGGTCTCACTCCCTCCAATGTCAGCCTTCTTTCGATTGAATGCTTTCTTGAAAGATGGCTTCTTTCTAATCTTCCTGGTTTACTATTCATTATTAAATGTTACATGTTCTGTTAAGAACTAGCTAAAATTACAATTGTGTAAAAAAAAAGAGAAATACAAATTAAAAGAGGGAGAAAAGACTATCCTAATAGCCATAGTCATCATCCTCATTATCTTCTTTTGGCTTCGATGGGTGCTAATATAGGGTGATAATGAGATGTTGTAGGAAAATGAACTCTACTTAATGACATTAAAGTTACAATTTTCAAACATTTGAATGAGTGTTGAAGTGAACTCATTCATATAAAAAAACTATTACACGAGCCATATGATAAAAAAATTTCTTCTCTAGTTCCTACTATCACCAGCTGCTTTTGCCCACCCATTTTTAAAATTCTGAGACTTCTCCTCCAATATCTTGGAGTTGCTAAGTTAACATCTTGGATGATTTGTGCAAGCTTTCTCCTACTTTCATTTTAATCCAAACCCTTCAAACGTTCTTTTAGTCAGGAGAGGCGTTTATATAAGGACTTCTTTATCTGGGTCCTATGACATGCTGGCCATAACAAATAAAAAATAAATGAGAGAATTGTGACCATACCCTAGAGTAGTACTATCCTTAAGCATATTACAAATTGAATTATAATTAATCTTTCATATATCTATGGTAAAGCCCTTTTGAATCACATTATTAAAATGGTTCTATCCTTAGCTACCTCACTAATATTACTAGTGGGTATCAATTTGGCAAAAATAAAATAGTGTCAAACTTTAGCCTCAATTGTTAGGCCAGGGACAAAAAAATTAATAATCTTTTATTCTCGCCATTTTAATGAACATTTGAATTTCTAACATCGAGGAAACTGAGGATTTCATCAATATCAAAATTATTATTATGGTAGAAAAGATATTGATCATATGCAACAATTTATAAATTGTAATATGCATTAATGGAAGTACTATCATAACGCACCCATTCCCCAGTACAAAAATTTAGCTTTTTTGGTGATCCTTCACGTTAACGAGAACTCCCTCACCACGAGGACAATGTAAACAACATTATTGTAGGTGAAATGCTCCAAGCCTTGCTTATTGATAACCCTATCCACACCCTCACCCAAATGGTGGAAGCTCCACTTTGGAATGAGGTGCTTGCTGATGAGAGCAAGCTGGTATCGCGCATCTGTGTCCACATTGATGAATTTGCTAGCATCGCTTGAGGATGTCCTCATCTTTCCCTTTGGGTTGATCTTGAGTGGTATGTTTGCTATTCTAGGGTTGAGAAAAAGCTAAGATGCAATAACTCTTGAAAGAACAGAAGTTTTAGAATGAAATTTTGGTAGCTTGGGGTTCTATTTATATGTTAGACCTAGCATGTCCTTTTGGTTTCATAGATACGGAACTAGCACCATGGTGCTTCATATGCAATAACTCGGCATCGCTCAGCTGGTCAAGACAGTTATTATGTTGGTCAAAAAAGAGCATTTATTAATATTTATTACTATTAATTCTATAATCAACCAATCTTAAAAGTGCATCAGACATTGATGGAGCCCCGAGGCTCTCTGATGCAACGCTGTGTCGCCGGTCAAAAGTTTAACCCTTTCTATAAAATACGCATGCCTGCCTATCGATATTTGAATGACTTTTTGATTGGCCCTGTGATGTCCCTTTGGCAATGCCCTATTATTGGTCAAATAATTAACATATTTTCTATTATTTTTAATGGAACTTCAGCACTGTGGCTCTTGGTTTACAGTGTCAAAGTATTGCCCTCTCTGATTTTGAGACTTATGTTGCTAACTACATCGCTCACCTTGTTGGTAGGCCAACTTCCAAGCGTTGTCCCTCAGAAATAAAAAAAATCAAAAATCAAATGCGAACACCTTTTCATTCGCTATGCGAACATTCCTATAAACCTTCTGGCACTCCCAAGGGATGTAAGCCCAATCTATTCATTCACCATGTGAACATTTCTAATTTTATCATTTCAAAGGTATGTAAGTCCAATCTTTTCATTTGCTATGCAAATACCTAACCTAATGGCCTTCCAAGGGATGTAAGTCTAATCTATATGTTCTCATGTGAACTTCTAAAATCTAACTGACTTTCCAAAGTGATGTAAGCTCAATCTATATGTTTGTCATGCAAACTTCTAAACTCTAACTAGCTTTCCAAGCCCATTCTATATGTTTGTCATGCGAAATTCTAAAATCTAACTAGCTTTTCAATGGATGTAAACCCAGTCTTATGTCCATCGTGCAAACTTCTTCATAATTTACAGCATTCCAAATGGATATAAGTCTAATCTAATAGTTTTCTAATAAATGTAAGTCCACCCTACGTTTGCAATGCAAGCACAATCTAAACCAACCTACACCATAACACCTATAACACCTCTAGTCTATTTGGGATATCTAAGATGAGGTAGCCCATAACTACTAAACATTATGGCTAATAGCTCTCTGATGTTGGTATATTGGAATAACGACAGTCCCGAGATGATGGAACCATGAAATCTTGATCGGGACTACCGTCCTATTTTTCTTAAAGAGTCATTCACATCACACCTCTAGACACCGATTCATATCATAAAGATACGTCTATTTGAAACATTAATCGAGAGTGCTCTCTTATTGCAGTAAGAGTGGTAATTAACTATGAAACATTATTACTTCATGCTTAAAATAAATAGTAGGAAAAATCATAATAATTAACTAATTATTAATTATTTTGACTATTTTAAATATTAAATAATTATATTTAATTAAATCTTTAATAAGATAGAACTTAAGAATTAGAAAATAAAATATTATACAATCATAAGAATGAGATTAACCTTAATTATTCAAAATTTTCTAATAAAAATCCTTCTCATTATTTTCGCATGAGTTTGAAGAGATGCAAAATTCTTAATCTCTTTCTATTCATTTTATTTTAAACTATAGAAAAAAATGTCTCAAAATTTGGTGGATGTATATCTAAGTGGCCATTGTGATATATATATATATATATATATATATATATATTGAGAAAGAATTTTACATTCTTTAGAGCCTTGGTTAAAACAAAGATTTGAATTATATTCATAAATTGTTTGGTTGCTTGAAAAGGCAAACAAAATAAAAGAAAGTGTAATTAAAATATGATGCATTTGAAATATTTTAACCTTATTTGATTAAATGTAAAATAATTACCTTGGGTATTGTTGACCTCACTTTTGGAGTGAGCTTTCAACTTCTTCATCCTAGACATAAGGACCTCTAAACACTAAGAGTTCCTTCCTTAAGACACTTAAGTGATTAGGTGAACACTTAACCTAACCCTAGAGTCTTTGAAGAGTTAGCCATAGGAATAGGTTATGCCTTAGGTGTATTAGGAAAACTTGGCTACCCTATAGCTTGAACCAAATCCTTACTTCCTTCTTTCAAGTCAAACTTCAAATTCAAATCAACTTTGAATTCAAATTAATTCCAAATCAAACCTTAAATCAATTCCAACTCAATAGATTTTCTCAAATCATGAATCAATTTTAAATCAAATAATTGAAACCCATGATCAATTCCAAATGATTGAAACCCATGATTGAATTCAAATCCCAAAATATTTCCTAAGCCATTTTGATTTCACCTTATGGACTTAGCTCAAACCAAATCCAAATCACTCCAAATTCAAAAAATTTTCTCATAACCCATTTATGTTCTCATTTATATTCATAAATATAAATGAAATATAAATTCAAATAATCAAAACCAAATTCAAAACTCAAGTCCAACCTACAACTTATACCATTTCAAGTCAAATCTTGAACTTAACCAAACCAAATTGAAATCGCTCCAAATTCAAAATATTTCCTGATATCCCATTTATATTCTCATTTATATTCACAAATATAAATAAAATATAAATTCAAATGACCAAAACTAAACTCAAAACGCAAGTCCAAATCTAACCAAAGTACAACCTATACCCTTTCAAGTCAAATTTTTGAACTTAGCCAAACCATCCTTAAATCAATCCAAACCTTTGGATTTTCTCTTCAAACAATCATTCCTTCAATCACATGCCCAAATATAAACATAAACTTCAATCATCAAACTAAAATCAAACTAACCCAAGTCAAGCTCATGTTCACCATTTTGACTTGAAATTGTCAAATGAATCAAAACATATTTGACTCCAAATCACTTACAATTGGGTTTATATTTCAATCATAAGTTCATATGTGAGTTCAACCAAACTTGAATCAAGCATTGATCAAGCCAATTGACTCAGTTAGGCTCACTTGACCGAAAGCGACCTAAAGGATCTTTTTGAGCCAAATTATAATCCAACCTGAATTGGATTGAACTAAGCCCATCAAAGCCTCACATTGTGAGCAACAATCATCCAAGGATGATCAATCACTCAAATTGGGTCAAACCTAGCCTTTGACCAAGTCAACACTTAGCCCAAATGAAACCCAAATTAGCCAAAATCAACCATATGCCAAATTGATTGAAACTATTGATCTAAACCAATTCATAGCCAATGATTGAACTTGATCAAGCCATCAATTGAGCCAAACCAAGCCTAATTGACCATTTGACCTAAGTTGACCCAAGTTGACCTAGAAAGTCAAAATGGGTCAAATCTTGATCTAAGCCAAATTGATTGCAACCAATGGGTCAAATTCATTATAAAGTGATTGTTGAACTTGACCAAAGCTTCAAATGGCCAATAGACCCAACCTAGCCCAATTGACCATGAACCCAACTTGACCTAAAAGGTCAAATCAACTTGAAATCAAACCAAACAAAATTGATTGAAACCAAAGCTTGCAAAATATTTCAAATGATCAACCAAGCCTAAACCAACCCATGACTAACCCAATTCAAATCAAATTGGTCAACTTAGCCCATTTGACCTAAGTGAACCTAAATGAATCATAAACCAAATTGAACCAAACCAATGATACCCATAGGCTCCAAATGATTATTTGAACTTGACCTAACCCATGGTTTGACCAAATTTGACCAATTGGTCAACCTAACCCAAATTGACCCAACTTGACCTAAATAGGTCAAATTGAACCAATTCAAACCAAATGAACTCAAATCACTTAAAATTTGGCCCAACCCATTTTTGAATCATTTCAAATCTATCCAAATCAAAATCAAGGCCAAATGATCACTTTACCCCTAGGTCAAAGGGTATTCTATGGCCAAATTCATGTGGAATTTGTCCAATTCTTTTTCATGGACACTTAGCATTTTCCTAGTGGTCCATGTGGACACTAAGAGAGGTGATGAACATGATCTAATCACCTTGGGTCAGCCATGACCCAACCCAAGGCCAAACTGACCCCTCCAATGCAAAGTGACCACTTGGATCACCCCATACACTCACCTAGCACATGAGCACTCCCTCTCCTCCACTCCTTTGCTTAAAACAAATCACATGGAGTGCCTAACAGCCTAAATAACTAATCAATCAGAGCAATTGATCAAAAATGGCAAAGTTAGTCTTGGTCATCCGATCAAGGAGCATTCCCACTCAAACTAGGGTCATTGCATTCGATTGAGCTCTAGGAATCGAAAGCAAGCTTCTCCAAGTTTCCTAAGGTCATTTCCAAGCCTCCTCAATTTCTCCTTCTTGATTTTCGTCAAATCTGAAATAGGGGAGGTGAAGTGAAATTCCAACTTACTCAACTCTCCATCAAATTCAAATTGCTCTTGCAAGCACCATCAAGGGACCTAGTCGAGCTCACTTAAGATGTTTCCCAAGTCACCAAGCCATGGGAAGGGGGACTTTGATCAAAGCTGATTGCCTTTGAAGGGGAACTTGATCAACCAAGACATCCACTTCAAATCAAGGCTTGATACTTTCAACCAGGCTTCGTCTCCACTAGACAAAGCTACCTTCTCTGTTGGAAGCATCGGTGATAGCCTCCTGCAAGGTATTGCTAAAAATCGATCCTAAGTTAAAAAATGCTTGGTCCTTTATGAAGGGAATTATAATCCCATTAGATCTTAGTTGTTAGATCTCTTGCTTATGCTCCTCCAAAAGTGTGAGGTGAGTTTGAACTCCATCCGAGCTCAGGATAGCTCAAATCGAGCGACTATCGACGGATGGTATCCATCTCTCACCGTCGGGAGGAGATAGATCACACACCATCCATTCCCAGTGATTGGAATGGACGGTTGTGATTTAATCATGCTTAGATATCTATTTAAACCCTTTAGAACCACGAGATTAATCGAGGCTGTCCGATCTTAGATCGGACGGTCCGTAGAGAAAGCGCGTCCGCCGCCAGCTGATGCAGTGCGCGATGTGATAATTTAAATAACCAATATCACCATGGAAAGCACGCTAGCCCATGGGCTCGACGGATTAGTTAATTAATTAAGCTATTTTAATTATCCATAATCACATAAACTTCATAAAATCATAATTAAATGTAACAAATCTAAAAAATATAAATGAAGGCTTATTTTAAAGGTATCTCAGAGGGGAATCCAATAAAATTATTTTTACTTAATTTTAAATAGTCAATTTTCCTTAATTAGGGTTTAATTTAAAATATAATCATGTTAATTACTCCTTAATTACTTAATTAATTAATTTCAAATTGCTCAAAAATGTTTAGTGGGATGACTTATGCCTCTCTTAATTTTCTTGGAATTTATCAATGAGTTAATTAGAGAAATTAATTAATGAACCCCTAATCATCCCTTAATATAATTAGTAATTAAGCATATGAATAGTGATTTAATCTCTTAATTGAGATAATTAAATATTGTTTAAGTAAGGAGGAGGTTTATGGAATAGGTTTGGGATATTTTCCTAAGTTATAAACCTTTCTTCCTTAATCCAAACATAATTAAGGATTGATCTACTAATGATTTACTTAATTATTGTAATCAGACTTTCAAAACCAATATGGAATTAATCAATCTCTTACTGGGTAGATCGTTAGGTGTTCAAAAGCCTAATGTAAGTTTGAGAAAATCATATCCAACTCACATGTGTGAGAAGGTTATGAAAGTACTTAATGAAAACCCTTTAGCTTAATTAATCAATAATTATGAGCCAATTGCATTAGGCCCCTAATTTCTTAGGTGCATTGATTTAAATTCCATGTGGTTGCATATCATATGTTGGCTCATAATTACTTGTTTAATTATGTTAAAGTGGTGTAGGTAGGTAATTAATGATTTACACCTTAATCTAAATAAAACATAAAATCAACCAAATTATTCAAAAAATTAAAGTAAATCAATTCACGCATGGGAGCAATGGGTTAGGACTAGCAAACTCTTTCACATTTCCTAAGTCAAATCAAATTAAAAAAAAAATAAAAATCTCCTTAAAGAATTTTGATTCACTTTAAATGATCTTATTTTATAGGATTGTCTTTAGGAATTAATTAGGGTGAATGAAGTCATATGCTTACATCACTTTATTTCTTTCCAAGCATGTTAAATGTTATTTTTCATATGAAATCATCTATTCATATCTTTTGAAAAATCAATTAAATAAAATATTTTCCTTTATATCAAATTGCATGTTTTGCCTAAGAGTTAAGAATATGAGTGACTATTATCACTATTAAATCAAAAACTATTTTCGAAACTTATAAATCAAAGATTATGAATGAAGTGAGCTACTTATAAGTACTTATAAGCTTGCAAGTGATTATAGCATAAGATGTGTATTATGTGATTTTCTTCTCTTCTCTTAACATGGATTTGAATAGGATTTGCAAAGTGTATAGTTCATTTGAAAAGAACATAACACTTGCTTAAATCTATTCTTATGCACTTTTATGTTATGACTTAAAAAGGACCTTCATATTACACATATAAATTATACAACTCAATCACAAAATTTTGTACATTTACATGTATTTAAGAAAAGTGGTATATTAATTTGGACATCTCGAGATTGAGAAGCTTTAAGTCGCCTCAAGTAGGTCTTGTACCTTACACCCTTGGTGTAGAAAATAATAGCGTCGTACTGACTTATGTCTTTTATATATGTAGATATGCATTTATCCAATGGATAAAATAATCCCTCTCTTTTCTACATAATAAAAAATATGCATTCATGGAATATCCAAATTTTCTTAAGCAACATCTCTCAACATTCATCATCAAGGTGTGCTAAAATTTGCATTGCATGTATATGTATGCTTAGGATTATTTATATGCATGATATACATGATGGAAAGAAATAAATGGTTGTGTAAAGTGATAGTAATTCACCATAATTAATCCTAAGTTGCCTTTCTTATTGAATATGCTTATTTTGAGCAAATCTAAACTTAGGGTTAATTAAAATACATAATAAAACATTCACTAATGAAAAGTCATTAATGAATCTACCTTAGAAATTACTTAAGGTAGGGATGAAAGAGAAGTTTTCTTCTCTTCTCTTCTTTTTACAATATTTAGTAACTAAATGTAGGTCCATTCAAATCAAATCAAATCATCAAATAAAAATAATAAATCACTTAAATGAAATCACCCTCTCAGTTGAACCTTTGACACTTAGAAAATTCCAACCTTAAATCCTAGCTTAGACATACAACACAAGTCTTAATTGTCACACACATTAGGCTAAGTCATCATTTTTAGCTCTATGTTAGGGCGGTGCATAGTTAGATGCCTGATTTTGTTTTATGATGTAATATTTTTAGACTGGATGTTAGGGTGCATGTGCGTAGACTGGATGATAGGACAATCTTAATTTAATCATGTCTTCTCAGGGATCATGTATGCTAACAAAAAAAATATAAATTTTGTTTTGTAAGTCTTATACCCCTAACCATGATCTAAACTAGAATGTGTAGACTTGGTTACCCAAGTGTGGGGTGCTAAGTCCAATTATTCCTATATATGCTGGGTTGTGTGGTATGTTTTAATATCTATTTTGTAGGTTTAGTTAGATTTATCTTTCCCATTTTGATGTAATTTTTGCAATTGAAATTTAAAATGAATGTTATGGGGAAATTAAGGTGAACATTGGTCATAAGAGCATGTCTTATGTACCATGTGAAGCCTTGGAGCAAATTACATCCCAAGATAAATCAAAAGGAAGAAATAAGTGAAGAAAAGAAAGAAAGAAAGAAATGAAGAAAGAAAGAAATGAAGAAATGAAGAATGAAGACCCCCAGAACATGAATTCCTTTTTGATTGTAATTATTCATTTGTAATCCAGGTTATATAAGGGTAGAGCTCAACTACCCATTTTCCTTTTTGAGTTTGTGCGGTGGAGCCCGACTACATCGGCCTCTTATTCTTTTGTGCTAGCTTTATAAAATTATTTGATGTTTGTTTAGCTTGTGCATTAGAAATGTCATGATTTTCTAATTTCTTAATTGCTTGATGGTTGTTGAATGACTTGGATGCGATTAGGCTCTTAGAAAAAATAAAATTTCTATCCAATTAATCAACTCAAAATTAAAATTAAACAACTCATAACCTCACCACCTAAAAGCCTAGGACATAAATCAAAATAATAAAGATTTAGCAACCTTAGCTAGATTTTGTATGTCTCACATCATGCATAAAATATATTGCTTCACTCTTGCTAATGGAGGGCTTCCACCTTTAGAAAAAATGCTTGACCTTTGAGAGCCATGGTGGAAACACACCTCTTTCTAATTTTGACCCATAATCAATCTTCTCATGCATTAAGCATATATGAAATCTCATAGCTGTCAAATAAAATGTCCAAAAATGAAAATAAAACTTAACAAAATTTGCATTAGATTAAGTCATTTATTCATGCCCTTCATGATATAGTCTCTTAGGGAGTGTGTTTAAGGATTTAGTCTTCTTTTCTAAATAAATAACAGCTTATCTATCTTGCAAAGTATAAGACTTGCCTACATGTATTTAAAATCGTAGGAGGAGTTAATTGACAGTCATCCCTAGGCGGTTGTAAGTCCAACAGTCGGGTGGTTTATTCTCTCTTGTGGAGATAAATCATATGCCTATTTTCACCTTAGATTTTGGTCGTGCCTTGGCTTTCACCAAAGCTCCCTAGATTTAGGATCGAAGGTTATTATTTCCCTTTGTGGGCTACAAGCATAAATCCTCACATCTTAGGCATTTCTGTGATCTTATATTATGGAATTGTAAGCCCTAAATTTCTAATAAAAAATTAACGCAAATATATAATTCTTCTCAAATTTTAAAAATATATAGCCCAATCATAGGATAGTTTGGGATGTTTGTTAGGTTTCTTAGCATCGTGAGCATCCCCTACTCATCTATCTTTGGTTTCAATAACAACTCTTTCCTTTTGATTAGTCCCACTTGATCTTTCAAAAATAATCAATTTGTTGATAGTCCTATCTTTGAAATCTTTGGAGATAATGATCATTTATATAAATCAAGAGTATTCTTAAGGAATCTCATTCCTTAAGATGTAATTAACTATGAGGGCTTGCCTCCATAGGGAACTTAACGAACCTAGATTAAAATAATCTCTACTTTACTTTTTCATGTAAAGTTGGAGAAAGATCTTTAGTATATTCGAAGACCCATTGTCCTTAGGAGTCTTCATTAGGTGATTAGGTACATTGTAGGATGATGACTCCTATCTCTTGAGATAGTATATCATTCCTTAATGTCACACTCGATCACCCTAATAAGTACATCTACAGATCTACGTGGTATCCCAACACATACCAAATTTATTTTTCAAATTTTCAAAGTTTAAGAAATAAACACCATATGTATGGTCACCTCTCTCTCGTTTATTCTTTATGTGTTATGGTTGGCGTGTTAAGGGATACAAATGAAGAAGTCCTTATATAAAGAGCTCACCAGATAAAAAAAAATGATTGATGGGTTTGGATCAAAAATAGAAGTAGGAGAGATTTCATGAGCTCCTTAGTCCAGATCTAAATCCAAGACATTAACTAAGAAACTCCAAAATATTAGAGGAGATAATAAAAAAGAGAAATGGGTAGGAATTGGAGAAGAAATTTGATTATCATAT
The DNA here is from genome assembly GCA_021442155.1 of Cymbidium sinense. NCBI lineage: Eukaryota > Viridiplantae > Streptophyta > Magnoliopsida > Asparagales > Orchidaceae > Cymbidium > Cymbidium sinense. The sequence continues at coordinate 76,944,982 of CM038228.1, read as the reverse complement.
GGGCCAGCTGCAACATTTTTCTTACATGAATGAGTTTAACTCAACACTCGTTCAAATATTTGAAAATTGTAACTTTAATGACAGCCCAAGTAGAGTTTCTTTTCTTATAGTGCCTCACTACCACTCCTATGTTAGCATCCGTAGAAGGTCGAGAGAAGAAGAGGAGGAGATGGAGGCTATGATTTTAGGCTAGTTTCCCCTTGTTTTATCTCAGTATTTTTTTCATTTTATTTGTAAAATTTTATAATAATTTTTTTAATAAAAATACTTTCATTTTATATTTTATTTGTAGAATATTTTTATTTTATATTTTGTATTTTATCATTTGGCTACTCTAGGATTTAAAACTAAAATCCAATTAAATAAAAAAATTAAATCCAAAATTAATAGCTTTGAGAATTCAACGTTGTCTAGCTAGTGTTATGGTGCTGTAAATGAAACTCAGCCTTAAAATTAGAGATCAACACCTTGCTACGGATAACTTGGTGGTGTGGGTGGACATTATTTGTTCTTACAACTTAAGAAAGTAGCGTAAAAAGGCTATAGGTCAAGCGGTGCCAATTGATCAACACCTTGGCGCTAAATGATGAGACTTAGGCTTAAAAAATTATATGAGGTAGTTCTTAAATGTTGCAAAGTCGACACATCACCTTGACACTTTAAGGACAATGCCATGATGTTGTGTGGCTGGACATTTTGACTTTACAACGAGAAGTGACTACGGTGTCATGATTCAGCATCCGCGGTCTTTGTGTAATGGAAATTTTCCCTATAACTTAGGGAAGATGTACGCGAAACGCAAGATTTAACACTATGGTGCTTGTCACATCACCTCAAACCCATTTAACAATGTTGCGAAGTGGAGTGCCAAAGTTCAAAATTCTAAGAGCTCATCACCGTAGTGCTGGTATCACGTGAAAAGGAGTCAAGACTCATTTTAAGGTAATTTTCTATGAGATTTGAAGCAATGGTAGTCCATGGTTGCTAATCGACTCTTGGATATTACGGTTAATATCCCTCTCGATGCTAGTAGATTGAAACCAACGATAAAACCCGTGATGATGGAAACATGGGATCTTTATTGGGACTATCCTCCTATTTTCTTTAGACAATCATCCACATCATAACACCTCTAGATACCGATTCATATTAAAAAGATATGTCTATTTCTAATCTTAATTGAGAGTGCTCTCTTACTATGATAAGAAGGGTAATTAACTATGAATGCTTGTGTTCATATAAAGTACTCATATATAAATAAACCTTAAAGAACTGATTGCTCTGGAAAAACACCTTTAAATCTTGAGGTGTTTTAATTTCGGATGCCGGGTGGACACCACATAGATCTTAGGGGGTACTTATTGAAGTGATCGGGTATGATATTAAGGTATGATGTACTATCTCAAATGATAGAAATATCACCCTACAATGGACCTAATCACCTAATAAGGACTCATAAAGGCATGATGAGTCTTCATATATACCAGAGATCTTTCCTCTACTTTACATGAAAAGTAAAGTAGGGTTTATTTTATGCTGGGTTCTTTAATTCCCTATGGAGGCAAGCTTCCATAGTTAATTACATAATAGGAAAGAGGAATTAATTGTTATTTTTATCCCATCCCATGTTAGTGATTTAATGTGTTTAAGGAGAGGTAATAGATGAATTTTTATAAATTAATTAAGTTTGGAATCATTAAGCAATTCATTTAATTACACTTTTTTATGCTTCTTTAATTTAATTAAACACTTATTCATGATCCTCAAATGATATGCAAATGAAAAATTAAAATTGCAATGCTCCTAGAGGACATAATGTAATAGGCTTATTCTTAAGTGTTAATTAGGTTAAGGAGTCTAATTTAGTACTTTTATGATTTTCCCACACCCATAGGTTAATCATAATTTTCTTAAAGGTCTTTATGTAATTAAACACATAAAGAGGAACCCATGGATTGAAATTAAATTATCTAAAGTGGTTACCATTTCAATTTGATTAATTTTTTTGATGATTGCTTAATGAATTTCGTAATTAGCCCACACATCAATTAACTCTCTTTAATGAAATAAATTTGGAAAAGTAATTAAGAAAGAGGTTCTAATCACTCTACTCCATCATCTCACTATTAAGTGATTAATGAAGTTTAATTAATTAATTTTTACTATTTGGGATTTTAAATAATCATTAAATGACTTAAGAGGGTAATTATGGTTTAAATTTCAAATTCCCCTAATTACATAGCTAATAAATCCCAAGAAAATCATGAGAGGTAGAGGTTATCCCATTAAATCAACATGCCAAGTTTGGGATTAATTACCCAAGTAATTAGAGCATAATTAAGCTAATTAAGAAAAAATTCAAACCATAATTAAGCTCTATTCACTTTTCAAAATATGTTGAAATTATTTTTATTAAATTGTCCTTTGTTTAACCATTCCAAAATGGATATAATTACATTTTTAGATTTTTTTTATAATTAATTTTGATTTTATGAAATTTTAGAGCAAATAACCACATTTTAATCTCTAATCCCGTCGGTGCCACGTGGGAGCTAACATGACAGCGCTTTCCACGTGGCACCATGACACTGACCACTTAAACAGTTTGACATGGTGGCTTAGTTAGCAGCGGTGAACACGCTTTCATCCCCACTGTTTGATCTCAAATCAGACAGTGGGAATTAATCTTGTGGTTCCTGAAGGGAATAAATCACGGTCGTCTATTCCAATCTTACAGAACGGAGGGCGGATGATCCATCATCCTCCGAGCGATGGAAGATGGACACCATCCCATCCCATGATCAATCCAAGCTCACTGGAGCTCGTGAGGCATTGGGATCAACTCAAAAATATTCAAGAGGGAGATTTAGAGGGATCTATGGTGGGATTCACACGAAATGACAAAATTCTTTATAAAAGACCAACACCTAGGGGATTTTCTATGGTTTTCCATAGTTTACCTCGCCGAAGCTTAGGCCAGCAGTCTATCAATCGAGATAGCTTCATCTTGAAGAGAGACAAGACATTGAGAAGCTCATGTCTCTCACCGACACTGTGGACCAAGCATCACCAAAACTCATTGAAATTGGTTTTGTAAGGGTCTTCGCTCAATCTCGTGAATTGATTTTATCTTGATGGTCAGAGCTTGGGGAATGTGTGGGTGAAGTTAATTTGTATTTGATGATGTTTGAGAGGTGTTGGATGGAGTGGAGGCTAAGTTTTGTTTAGCTTTGGTGTCGTCGGTGATGGTGAGCTCAAGAGAGATCAGGAACTCACAAATGGAAGGTTGCCACTACTCTTTGAAGGTCTCTATGTGCTTGGAATGGAATGGAAAGGAGTATAGCCTCCTCCTCGGTGGTGACCCAATAGTTGGCTTCTCTGAGTTTTTTTGGCGTTGCTCACACAGGCGAGACAATGAGGTAGGTGGCTCAATTTGAGTGGGTGAGGGTCTGAGGTGGGCTGCTAAGGCTGAGGTGGAGTATCCCTCCTCCCCAAGGTGAGCCAATGGGATGGTTTGGGTTAGGTAACCATCTTTGACCCATGGCAAACCTAATTAGCATTGGGTCAGGTTAGCTAGTGTGATAAAGGTCCAAATCAAGCTAAGGGTGGTTGCTAAGGGAAAAGGAGTAGGTGAGACCACCCAAATGTGGATTTTGTCCCATTTGAAGAGCTTTACATTAAGGATATTAGGTCAACTCGGGTTTGATTTGGGCTGACCTATGGTGACCCAAGGATGGGTCATGCCAAATTTGAATGGGTTTGGGTTTGGTTTGGTTGGGTTTGGCTCAATTTGACTCATGTAAGTCAAATTAGGCTAGCTTGGATTAAGTTGACCAATTAGTCAAACTTGATCAAACCATGGGTTGAGACAAGTTCAAATGATGATTTGAGATGCTTTGGATCAATTGATTTGACTTGATTTAGATTAGATTTGAATTTGACTCATATAGGTTCATATGGGTCAAATTGGCTAAGTTGACCAATTTTGTCAAATTGGCCAAATTGGTTTGGGTTAGGTGTTGATTTAGGTTCAATTGATGATTTGAAGATGATTGTAAGTTTTGATTTCAAACAATTTGGATTTAGAATTAATTTAGGCCAGTTTGACCCTTTAGGTTAATTTGGGATAAATGGGTCAATTGGGTTCAATCAACGGTTTGACCATGTTCAATAATCAATTTGTGATGGATTTGAATCATTGGTTTTAATTAATTTGGATTAGAATTTGATTTGGCCCAATTTGGTCTTTTAGGTCAAATTGGGTCAACTTGGGTCAAGAGGCCAATTGGACTTGGTTTGGCTAAATTGATGGTTTAATCACATTCAAGGATCAATTTAGAGTGGGTAGGAATCTAGGTTTCAATTAATTTGGTTTGGAATGAAATTTGGTTAGATTTTATTCATGTAGACTAAATGGGTCAAATTGAGTCAAGTGATCAAATTAGTTTGGTGTGACCCAATTGATTGTACAATCAAGGGTGATTAACAATCATTGTAAGAGGTTTTGAATGGGTTGGTTCAATCTAATTTGGGTTGGATTAGAGTTTGGCTGGGATTCTTTAGGCCATCTTGGGTCAAGTGAACATACAATTGAGTTGGTTTTGGGTTGAATAAGGTTGATTGAGTTTAATGATTTATTTGGGATTGATTCATGGCTTTGATTGCAATTGATTTAGGTTTAATTGGATTTTAGCTCATTTGGACATTTCAGGTTCAAAGAGGCTAGGTTAGATTAATTGAATTGGTTTGATTTTATTAGCTTGATTATAGATTTTGGAAGAATTTAAAATGGAGATTTGAGGGGTTGGAGTGCTTTTGTGAAAATCAATTTGGTTTGGTTTGATTGAAGGAATTTTGATTAACTCCATAGGATTGGAATATGGGATTAGGTTTAAGTCATTTTGGGTTGGAGCTTGGATATAAAATAGGATTCAATTGGGTTTTGATTGGTTAGATTTGAGATTGGATTTTTGCTAAGTGGATAGGACTGTGTTTGGTTTAATCCATATAAGATGATTAGGTTTGCTTATGTCCTAAAGGCATAACCTAAACTTAAGGTTTACCATTCTTAAGTCTCTAAGCTAGTTTAATGTTCACCAAGTCACTAGAAGTGTCCTATAACTGGTGTTTTATTTTTGGTTGTCATGTGTGTGTATATGGGGTGAGGAGGGGGGGATATTCGGATGTACTTATTGAGGTGATGTATGATCAAGGAATAGTGCACTATCTCATAAGATAGAAATCACTACCCCTACGATGGACCTAATCACCTAATAAGGACTCCTAAGCATGATGGGTCTTGAATATACCGAGATTTTTTCCTACTTTACATGGATGAATAAACTAGGGTTTATTTAAATGTTCTAAAGTTCCTATGGGGCAATCCCCCCCTAAAAGTTCTCAAAGATAGGAATCTCAATAAATTGATTATATTTGGAAGATCAAATAGGATAGATTGAAAGAAAAGATTTATTATCGAAGCCAAAAGGAGATGAGTAGAGGATGCTCATGATACTAGAAAACTTAGTGAGCATCCCAAACTATCATATAGTTGGGCTTTATATGTTTCAAAATTGATGAGAATTATATATTTGAGTTAAAATTTTATTAGAAATCTAGGACTTATAATCCCACAATACAATATTATGAAATGCCTAAGAGCTGAGAATTTATGCATGTAGCCCCAAAGAGAAAAAGTAACCTTAGATCCTAAATCTAAGGAGCTTTAGCAAGGGCCAAAGCACGACTTACATCTAAGGCGAAAAGTTGGTATATAGTTTACCTCCATAAGAGAGAGTAAATCACCAGACTGCTGGACCTATAACCATCTAGAGTGGCAACCAGCTAACTCCTCCTACGATTTAAAACCATGTAGGCAAGTCTTGTGATTTTACAAGATGGCTAGGATGTTATTATTTAGAAAAAAAATTAAGTCCTTAAACCCACTCCTTAAGAGACTAGAACATGAGTGGTATAAATAATGACTTATTCTAATGCAAATCTTTTCAATTTTTAATTTATTTTTAACACTTTAATTTGACAAAGTCTTTATGATTTTATATGCCTAAATGCATGATGAAATGAGTTATTGGCTAAATCAAAAGCGAAAGATGTATTTTCCACCATAAGGGACTCTCAAAGGTTAAGCTTTTTCCCTATCTGGAAAAAATGGAAACTCTCTCTTAGCAGAGTGAAATGAAATGACATGTATGATATTAAGCATACAACATCTAGCTAAGGGGTTGCTAAATCTTTTATTATCTTGATTTAGACCTAGGCTTTATGTGAGGTTATGAATTGTTTAGAAAATTTTAGTTATGTGTTATTGTTGGGATAGAAAAAATTAATTTTATCCTAACAGCCTAATCGCATCCAGGCCATATAGCAATCATCAATCATAAATAAATTATGAAAATACATGCTATTTCTAATGTGCAATCATAAACACAACATCAATCAATTTTATAAAATGCAACCATTTTTTACCATAAATGCAACCATTTTTTACCTCATGATTGGAGTTCAATTCTCTATGGATGATGACCTCCATGGAATCGATAAGAAGAGCTCTCGGCTAACTTTGAAAACCTAAGGAGATATCAATTTCATTTCTTCTCTGACTCCATCACCTTCTCCAAGTGAAATTGAACCTGAACATACCTTCCCCCTTCTCCCAAGCTCTCCCAATTATTCCCAACACCAAATTCTGATAAGCCATGATGGACATCTATCTTTGCATCAATCTAAAGGGAGGCAAAGCTTGATTTTTCTTCCAAAAGTTTTGTCTCACCTCCTTGAACATTTTCAAAATGCAAACCACTGTCGAGACCCCATGCCGGTGAGGTGTGGCCAAAACTGAGCCTTTTTCATTTGATGTTGGTCATTTATGAAGTAAAGTAAACCATAGAATTGATCAAATCGCATATATCTCTTCAAAACCACTCACTAATTATTTTGCAATTGAAATCTTATGATTTCATTACGTATATAACAGATGATTAGTTGCAAAAAAGTTGACGGTGTGTCAATGGAGAAGATGAAATTGTGATCGTCTATTCTTTCTATTTGAAATGAACGATCATGATTTAGCTAGATTGTTTGATTAATCCCCTTAAGGAATACCGGGATGGTCCAGAGTTGTCCGATCTTTGATTGAATCACCCGGATAAAACCGCAACCCGTCGTCAAAATAATGCGGGATCCATATGGATCTCCCGTGGCCGAATCACACCGCGCCACATGTAAAGAGGCACTACGTCAGCGCCATGTTTTAATAACAAAAATAAGATTTTTTTGAGTTTAAAAATTATAGAAAATATACATAACTTTAAAATTGCATAGAAAATAAAATACTCAAACAAAAAAAATCCAAATAAAGGCTCTATAGATTCATCTCAGTGAGAGAAATCTATTAAATCTAAAATCCCTAATTTTCTTAAGTATTTTTGAGTTAATTTGAGTTTGATTGAAAATAATCAAACCTAAATTAAACTCAAACCATTATCCAATCATTTTGAAACTTTAGGGAAATCAAATTAAGGTTGAAATACACCTTAGATAAAAATATGGGGATTTATAAGCAACTAAAATGAAACATATAAAAAGTTTAATCCATAAATCCTAATCTAATAGAATTAATTAATACCAATACAATAATATCATGAAAAATTATAAAATCTACTTAAATCATTATAATAAATTTTAATGAATCTAAAAACACCATTAGAACTCTCAAACTTAATAAACTTTAAATTGACCTTAATTAAAGATTAAATCAATTAATTGGTTAGAAATTTAAATAATCATAATAAATAAACCAACCTAAAATTCTAAATAAACCCTCTATGGATGCATATTTTAGAGAGGAATCAAGAAAATTTGAAACTCCTAATTAATTTCTTCTAATTAAAGCTTAATTTAAGTCATATTAAAATAATTAAAACCTTAATTAGTCTTAAAACATACATTAGATTAAGATGAAACTTTGGGGAGATTAAATTGGCAAGGAACCCCACTTATCATAAAAATTTTAAACCCAAATGATCTTTGAATGAGGAGTTGTAGAATTTTTAATCTCTTGGTCAATTTAAATAAAATAATAAATCATTAAAATTACAAAATTTATGGAATTTTATGAAACCAATTTAAAACATCTCATTAACATCATAATACTTAAGAAAATTTTCTTAGCTCTTTGAAGTTAAGGAATTTAATTAATTATACAGTTAAGGCTTATGTGATAATTAAGTATATAAGAAATATACTAAAGGCTGAATTATGAAATTAATAAGGTTATAATAAACCAAATATTTAATTGTAAATCAAAGTTAATCAACTTCTGAATTTCACACTCAAATAACAAATTCATTAATAGTGAAATTACTTGAATCCATTTAAAATTAATGAATAACATAAGTTCAAATATATATAAATAATAATGATTAACCAAACTAACCAAATTTACATAACTTAGAAATTTAAAATGGCATAGGTTAGATTTGATGCCCTTTCTAAGATTATGATTGATAAATAAACTTTTCAATTAAATTATAAACTTTAATGTATAATAATCCATTGAAACCAAATTAAATGATAAATTAAAATTTTCAAGGTTGATGAATGCTCTTAAGTTATGAAATTGAAATATAATAAATCATTCAAATGATAAAGCCAAAACCTTTAAATTAAGTTTGAATTAAGATTCAATTTGAGTGAATTAAGTTAATTCATTCAAGCTAATAAACATAAACATTATTGAAATGAATAAATGAGATCAAATAAAATCAAATAAATCAAATAATTAAAACATATAAGATCGAATGAACACTTAATCAAACTAAGAGAAACATAGGATTAAATGTAAAGCTAAATAATGAAAATAATATAAAACATTAAATAACAAAAAATATGAATTAATCAAATCATTTGAAGGGAAATCAAACTAAAATAAAAATTACATTAAACTTAATCATGATAATATAGACTTTTAATTAAGACTTAAAGAAATATTTTAAATTTTAATTAAAGATAATAAATCAAACATAAGAAACATTAAACAAAATAAAAGAAATGAGTTAAGAATGAAGTCTTCAAATGTTAATAAGATTAGATTTTGTAAACGCTAAACCTTAAAAGGAAAATTAAAATACTAATCAAGTCAAACCCAACCAAAAGTAAACCATCTAAATCAATTCAAAAAATTATGATACTTAGGACATTAGTTTGACTCTTAGAATAGAATTTTATCTTAAGATTGAAATCTCATTCTACTAGGATTTAGGATGTTGAATAGAGTGGGTTCCACCGAAAGTGAAATTTATTTTATTTTTCATTCTTTAAATTTTAAATTCCACTTTAACATAAAATGAAATTAACTCATAAATTAATTAAATCAATTAAATTAAAACCATCTAATGGTAAATTGAATAAATCTAAAAATAAAAGAAACAAAATGAAAATATAATTTTTTATAACTAGTTATCATATAGTATATAGTTTGGACACCCAACGTTATTGGGCTATTGGTCTGAAAGAGGTCTTGATATCTCGAACCTTTAGTTTATGACACATACCTATGAAATAAGATTATGAAAAGTAAAATTTAAATTAAACTTTAACTTGAACTTAAACAAAAGGCCTAGATAGACACAAGTCTCTTCACACCAAATTATAACACCAACTCTAGAAGTTTAAAATATTTATTTATTATTTTGGTGTAATAAGAATTAGATGGCTAAGATTGTTTGCCCGCTAATATGGATGTTAGGACGTTCTTCTTAGACTAATGTTATTTTATGCAAGGGGCTATGCTAAAAGGAACCACTATTATAAAAATATAATAAATGCTATTTACTTACAGGTGCTACTTAAGTCCCTAAGTATAACCTAATAAGATAGGTGAGCTTAACAAAAGCTAGCATTATGCCCATATGTTTGTATTATAGCTGCTAGTATGCTGTGTGTATTTCTTGATATTTGTTTTGCACGATTAGTGATTTATTTCAAAATTCTAAAATATAATTTGAGCTTAGAATTAAGTTAGGATCTATAGGGTCTAGAAATAGCAAGAGTTGACTTTACCAGTTAGTGGTCCCCTATGAAGCCCATAGATGTCCCTGACGAAGGTGATGATATTAGAAGAGGAACCTCATATATCAAAATTTTTAATTTTAGGATGGGCTATATAAGGGTAGAACTCAATTGTATATTTTCTCTTTCTGGTTGATTGCCTACCTATTTTATTATTAATTCAAATTGGTTTGATTTATTTTGGGTGCATAATAAAATTGTATTTTTTGGTTTTTTTTTTCTCTTTAGATGGATGAAATGCATGGAAGTATATTATGAAACTTAAATTTTCTTACCCCAACTTAAATATAAATAACTTGAACATAAAATAAAATTCAAAACCTCAAAATAATTAAAACCCTAGAATAACTTAAAAGCAACTATAAAATTAATTTTTGTGAGCCATGGGAGGATACAGTCATTCTCAATTATGATACCCATTGTACATGGGGGCATCTAACTTTTGAGGATGACCATCCTTCTTGGGGGAATTGTGTCTTCTTATTTTGTTTAACCCACAACCACTTCTAACAGCATAGCATTATGGGCATGAACTGCATACCTCAAGCCTTAAAATGAATCATAAGTCAAAATACATAAAAGAAGAAATTTATTACATTGATTAGTGCATAACATGCCAAATATTATCCTAGGGATAGAAAGCAAGTATATGTTCTTAGATTCATTTTTAAAATATAATAGCCCAAAAATCTTACATACATAATACTAGACTCATAGTTTATAAAATCGCTTAGTATAAGATACTCTTTCAAGAGTTATAAGTTCGTAAGAGTGATATGTTCATTTTTCTTCTGGTAGGAAAAAATAGATAATTCATAAAATTTATATATAGTCGAGCATTAGGAGTCATTATTAAACAATTAAATTTATTATTAGATAATATAATTATCTTTTGAAATAATATATTAATCTCTTAATGACATTTTTGATTACCTAAATAAGTTCCCTCAAAATCATCTGCATGGTGTTCTAAATAAAATTTTCACAACACTTCCTTCAGAATTTCACCAGTTGTTTACTAATGACAAACATTTAATAATAATATTCCACTAACGTTTATTTGATATTCCATCTTATTAATAGAAAAATCATGTTCATTTCCTATCATAACTTAACTTCTAATAATCTTTATTTATCATCATTCAATGTTTATTAAAAAGTGACATTTGACATCTGTCAACCATCATATCTTGGTCACCTAATTTTCCCTCTTCTTAATGAGCAACCAAGGTGTACTTCAATAATGAATCACTTTCAAATTTCTCATAATTTATCTTTTAACATGATCAATGATCAATATTTGATATTAAGTAATTATCAAAATTGAACACTTATCTTCTTAATCATTTGAATTTTTTTTACCTACAAGGAGAATTAGTCAATAACCATGCTAACTACCTATCATCGTTCAACATTCATCATTCCTTCTTGACTACCATACAAGCTTATTAATGGTTGATGTTTAATGCTTATTAGCCATCAATGTATTATGCTCACCTTCACAATTAGTTGGATTTCCCTCATATTAGGATAACAATAACATGCCCCGTATTATTTCTCATCTTTCAAAGTTCTTTGTTGTTATCATATGATTTTAAATGACTAGAATTTGATATTTATCAATCACTTCTAAAAATCATTATTTATATTACTTAATTTTCTTGTGTAAAGAAATGATAAAATCAATGCTTAATCTTCTCTTAGCTTTGATCCTCATCGACGATTGCCTAAGCAAAATACAATGTCATACATCCATCATTCCTGTGGCACAACCATTCAACCTATTAGGCAAGGGTGTTGATAATTGACATGCTTAATTTTTTTTGTTTAAGTTATAAAGTATGGATCATTTAATTTTTGGGGTCAGATTTTGGGATGATCAGCAAACTCAAGGTTTACCCTATTTTTACTTTCAAAGTCAATATTGACTCAAAATTATTATGGAATGCATGTCCAAATGTGTCATTTGGGTTGAAGGTGAGACGCCATGATTGACCTAGAAACTTGAATACCAAGGCAGTGAATGAGTAAAAGAAAAAAATTCTTTAATTATACACATCCAAAATAGTACAAATTATAAAATATCTTTCAAATTCATAATAGCTAACTAAAATCCAATCCATGTAATACAAATATATTTAAAAGTAAAAAACATTCACGATTGAAATTATATAAAACATAATTAAATATCGACCTGAAGTTCTCCTACATCTGTATTCAAAGTCCTCCTTTCTAATGTCCATTTAAATAGAAGGATTACTTGAAAAATTTGCAATAACCAACAAATGAATTAAAGATTTAGTTGATAATTATGTTTCTACATTATAGTAAAATAAGGCCATAGAGTTAGTATGCATGACAGTTTAAGTAACAATTGCATATGTAAGTAAAGTATATTTAAACAATTTGACATGCAAGAAATAAAAGAAGTGGACATTACTAAATAGATATAGACATTTTGTTTTCTTATTTTTAACTATCACTGGAGTCACCGTCTAAAAAATATTTTTCAAACACATCTAATGGATAAGTAACCATTTTCATTGTTATTTACATGCGTGGGTACGTTGCATCCCTAGCCAGTATTATAAGATGTTAGGCTCAAATCATGCACATTCATAACATACTTATGACTTTATTATATATTAGATTTCATCAACTTTTATATCCATTATATCGAGCATTTATGAAGTTTGCCATGATGGTTTCAAAATATTTGAAAAATAAAATAGTATTAGAACATGTGTAGCAATATGTCAGATTAATATTGAAGCAATCTATTCAATATGAGGATTATAAAAGACATACATCACATTGCAAAAAAAATTTTTATCCCCTCATAAAGGCATTTAATTTTGAGTTAATTTCAATGGATGAACATATTTACCAATGAAGCTATTTGGATCTCTTCCTTTCAAAATTTTTCTTTAATTGAAATGCCTATAAATAAGAATATTAATTTGATTAACATTTAGAAGTATAATTATGTCTAGTTTATTAGAAATTGTTTTTCACCTAAGGTACCTCATTTATTTCATTCTATTATTAAATAATGATAAAAATTCTTAATTGAGTTCTCATACTTATCATGATTTTATGACTTATATTTAGACCAAGTTAATTTAATTAACATTAATGTTGGCTATCGTATTTCTTTAGTTTAAGATTTTATTCATTTAACATGCACAAAATCTTTTATTAACTCAACTCAAAGTCTAATCTTTCCAATTTAATATGATTTAAAATTTTCAATTATTCTTTCTAATTATTTAGTCTAGACATAATAATATATCTTCATTTCAATTCTCATGTTTGTCCACGTTTTTTATTGCTAATTTACATATTTACTTATAAAGTAAAATATAGTTTCTCCCCTATTTTTTAAATATAAATATAATACATTTAGTCCAATGTTATTTTCATAAAAATTTTAATTCAAGTTTGCAAATATTAATAAAAGAATCAAGACATTAACTCTTTCACTTACTAATTTACTTTACTACATCTTTCTTTTCTTTAAAATTTGCCACTCTTATTAGTCTTATAATAAACCATACTTATTTGAAATTTTCCTATTAAAATAGACTTAGGGATTTGTAATTTTTTACAATTATAATCTTATATAGAAGTGTTTCATCAAATTTGAGACAAATTTGCATCAAGGATCTTATCAATAATCATGATAAATAAATTTTCTTTTCTAGCTAATTTGTTTCTTTCATCTAACACTTCTAGTCAAATCAAACTTCTCTCAACAAAAAACTATAAATTTAAAATTAATCTAATATTATTCACTAAGAAGGCAATAAAAATAATTAAGTTCTTTGCTAATTTTTATAATAAACTTGATTGATTTATTACAATTTTCTCTTTGATTTATTATAATATATATATATATATATATATATATATATATATATATATATATATATTGAAATCTAAAATTTCAAATTTTAAAAATAAAATAAAATTTAGAAAACTTTGATTTATTTAAATATCTCTTACTTTTCTCTCTTTCTCTCTTCTCTCTCTCTCTCTCTCTCTCTCTCTCTATATATATATATATATATATATATATATTTTATTTTTTTATTTATATATATATTGAAATCTAAAATTTCAAATTTTAAAATAAAATAGAATTTAGAAAACTTTGATTTATTTAAATATCTCTTACTTATTTTTTTTTTCTTTCTTTCTTTCAAATCTTTTCTTCTTCTTCCTCTCTTCCTTCTCATCCTTCTTCTTCCTGTCTTTTTTCTCGTCCGCCACTCCGCTGTTTTTTTTTGTTTAGCTGTAACATCAGTTTCGAACCTACACTACAGTTCATAACAATATTTTTTTTGTTTTTTTTGTAAATATTGGTTATTGCACAAGATGAGTTTGGATCAAAACTTTTGATTTATTTAATAAATCAATTGGATTTTCGTCAAATTCAGACAAGTCTTGAATCAAATCCATTTACTTAAATTGACACACATACTATTAGGAGAACAACTAAGTTGACTAACCTCTTTCATAGCCCAACTTCTAACATCCTCGGCAACTACTATTTGAAGTCTGTCAAAAAATCATGTATGGCATCCACTCAAATTGACATTCTCTTATTCTATCAAGAAATGAAAAAGTTGAGCTCTCACCTTCACTTGACTTTCCATCCATGTGCATCGAACACTTGCTGATGCGTAATACTTAATGTTCGATACTCACCGTTTTAGTCACCCAATCTTTCCTCTTGTTAAGATACCACCCAAGTTAATTGCCCATCATCGCCTAACCTTCTATAATTTTCATTAATCATCATTAAAAACTTATCATTGACTAATATCTAATACATACTAGCCACTAACATCTGTTTATCTTTCTATATCTGTATCTCCCCTCTAATCATGAAATAATGAAGATTGATATCCAATGTTTATTAGCCATTAATGTCTAACACTTGCTTCTCAGTTATCTTATTTTTCTTTTTATTAGGAAACAATCAAGTTAAAGTCCATCATTTTTAATGTTCATTGACTATATAAATTATATATGTAAATTTCCCTATCTTTTAATGTTCCCTCTTTAAGTGTCATCTATTACTTGTTAACGATTGATGTCTAATGCCCATCAACCACTAGAGCTGATTTCCAACTAAATTAAATTTTTAGCATTATCTTATTATAACTCTTATATCTAAAGCTCATGATGTTTCCATCATAAAAGTTGTCCTATATAATTTATGTCATTTGCTTTAAATTAACTTCTTTTATTAAGAAAACAATATGTCATTCATGATTTTTTGATTAACATTATTGTAATCATTTTAATTTGCTCAAGGACTTATAATTTCCTTTTTTTTCAAATTTATATGTTAATACATTTGCATGCATGTAAGAATTTAGAGCCATATTAATAGGTAAAAAAAAATTTCTTAAACAAAACCAATATTTCTAACATTCATTACAAATAAATATTCAAATATATTACTATTTCAGATTAAAAATTTTAAAATAAAATAAAACAAAATTATACATATTATTAAAAACAACCAAAAGAGAAGATCAAATTCAAATGAAGAACATTAGATGCATGAAAACAATTTATTATTATTATTAAAATTTTATACTATTTTTTATTATTTATTAAATATTTGCAACATTTGTTATATATAATTATAATTATTTAATTTGCATAATGTATATTATTAAAATCATCCATACATAAACTTACATTGATATTTCTAATTTTGAGATTTAACTTTAGAAGTAAGTTTGAATTTTCTATTTTAATAATTATTAGCTAACAATTCAATTGTATTTATATTTGTTTGCAACTAAAAAAATAAATAAATAACAATGAAAAAAATGAATATCTTAACTCCACCGCCGCGAGGCCGCAAACCTGACGCTTAAGCACTCGCTCCGCTGCCCATAAATTTAATGAATTTGAAAAACATTAACCACTCTTGCCAACAACTGTCTCCTTCAGCAATAACCATGTGGCGATAGTGGGAGCGGTTAGGAGAGCGGAGTGGTTGATAGAAGAGTGAGAACAATTGAGAACTGACTTTATAAGAAGAGAAGAGCCTGTGCCTTCTTCTTCTTCTTCTTCTTTTCTTGAACACACCTCTCGGACTCCATTGTAAGTTTCTCTCTCGCGCTTCTCCTTGCAAGGTGAGATTCCAGATAAGACTCCAAATGAAAAGCTTCTTTTATATGATTTTTTTGCTATGCAGGAAAATCTTGAAGAATTTCACTGTTGATGTTGGATCCGATGCTAAATGAAGATCCTTTCTCCCTCAATCATGGATCTAGAGCAAGGGAGAAAAACACTATCATGTTAAAATATGAAATTTTAGCATTGCCAAGATAAAATGCTGCCAAAATTAAGATTAAATTCAGTTTTAATTCCCTATAATTTAATTTTAAAACTTCAAGATATCCGTCGTCGAACTTAATTCTAGCGTGAGATGATAAATTCTCCCTCAGTTGATCTTGGATTTGAAACAACAGAGAAGAGTGCATTTTACACTAAAATATTTTGAAACTTAGTATTGCTAAGTCGTTATGCTGCAAAAAATTCTAAAAATAAAGAAATCATATAAAAATAGCATTAGAACAGAGTTTTCCAACCCATAGCCAAGAACATATCCAACGCTATGGCATTTGAGCTCTCGGATTTTGAAGATTAACACTCCATTTTGCAGCACCACAATGTTGTTGTATGGCACTGAGGCATTGTGGCCAAATCTTGGTGCAATAGTGCCACCTTCTCTGATTGTAAAGTCAAAAAGTCCACTTCCCAGCACTGTGGCTTGAATCTTGGCATCGTCGTGTTTTCTTCTAGAGTAATGAGGCCGATGCATATACATGTAGTGTCACAGTGCTATTTTCAAAGTAATGAGGTGATGTAACAACACCATAGTGCTACTTTGCTAGTGCTTAGGCATTATGTTCTCTGATTTTTAGTCAAAGTCCCACTATATAGCATAGATGCATTGACTTTTTCAGTCTAGCTTTTTTTATAATTAGAAACTTTTTTCAACTAAATTCTAACTTATAACAAATATCTAAATTGCAATTTAGTTCAATAGATAGCCAACTATTACACAAATAATATGAAATAAAATTTTATTACAAAATAAAAAATTTATTATAAAAATAAATCAAAGTGCAAATAAGATAAGACATGAAACAACACTACTAGTTAGATTATCAGGTTAGACTCCTCTCTCTAGACAGTAAATGCACCAGAATGATTGGAAAGTGTTCAAGTGCCTAAAAGAGTACAAGAACTCTTGAAGAATTGCGGTCTCACTCCCTCCAATGTCAACCTTCTTTTGATTGAATGCTTTCCTGAAAGATGGCTTCTTTCTAATCTTCCTGGTTTACTATTCATTATTAAATGTTACAAGTTCTGTTAAGAACTAGCTAAAATTACAATTGTGTAAAAAAAAAAAGAGAAATTAAAAGAGGGAGAAAAGACTATCCTAAGTCATAGTCATCATCCTCATTATCTTCTTTTGGCGATGGGTGCTAATATGGGTGATAATGAGATGCTAGTAGGAAAATGAACTCTACTTGGGCTGACATTAAAGTTACAATTTTCAAACATTTGAATGAGTGTTGAAGTGAACTCATTCATATAAGAAAATTGTTACTATTGCTGCTGTTGCTAAGCCATATGATAATAAAATTTTTTATCTAGTTCCTACTATCGCCAACTGCTTTTGCCAACCCATTTTTTAAATTCTGAGACTTCTCCTCCAATATCTTGGAGTTGCTAAGTTAACATCTTGGATGATTTGTGCGAGCTTTCTTCTACTTTCATTTTAATCCAAACCCTTGAATCATCCTATGACACGCTGGCCGCAAGAAATAAAAAATAAATGAGAAAATTGTGACCATACCCTAGAGTAGTACTACCCTTAAGAATATTACAAATTGAATTATAATTAATCTTTCATATATCTATAGTAAAGCCCTTTTGAATCACATTATTAAAATGGTTCTATCCTTAGATACCTCACTAATATTACTAGTATCAATTTGGCAAAAAATAAAATAGTGTCAAACTTTAGCCTCAATTGTTAGCCGTGGACAAGAAAAATAATAATCTTTATTCTCATTTCTAATGAACATTTGAATTTCTAACATCGAGGAAACTGAGGATTTCGTCAATATAAAAATGATTATTATGGTAGAAAAGATATTGATCATATGCAATAATTTATAAATTGTAATATGCATTAATGGAAGTACTATCATAACACACCCATTCCCTAGTACAAAAATTTAGCTTTTATGGTGATCCTTCACATTAGCGAAGAACTCCCTCACCACAGGGACAATGTAAACAACATTGTTGTAGGCAAAATGCTCCAAGCCTCGCTTATTGATAACCCTATCCGCACCCTCACCCAAATGGTGGAAGCTCCTCTTTGGAATGAGGTGCTTGCTGATGAGAGCAAGTTTGTATCGCGCATCTATGACCACATTGATGAATTTGCTAGCATCACTTGAGGATGTCCTAATCTTTCCCTTTGGGTTGATCTTGAGTGATATGTTTGTTATTCTAGGGTTGAGAAAAAGCTAAGATGCAATAACTCTTGAAAGAACATAAGTTTTAGAATGAAATTTTTGGTAGCTTGGGGGTTCTATTTATATGTTAGACCTAGCACCAAGGTGCTATCCTTTTGGTTTCAGAGATAAGAAACAAGCACCATGGTGCTTCATATGCAATAACTTGGCATCGCTCTTGGTCAAGACAGATTATTGTTACAAAAAAAGAGCATTTATTAATATTTATTACTATTAATTCTATAATCAACCAATCAAAAGTGCATCGACATTGAGAGCCGAGGCTCTCGATGCAATGCTATGTTGCCGCCAAAGTTTAACCCTTTCTATAAAATACATGCCCCTATCGATATTTGAATGACTTTTTGATTGGCCCTGTGACGCCCCTTTGGCAATGCCTTATTATTGGTCAAATAATTAACATATTTTCTATTATTTTTAATGGCACTTCATCACCGTGGCTCTTGGTTTACAGTGTCGAAGTGTTGCCCTCTCTGATTTTGAGACTTATGTTTTTGCCTAACGACACTGGCTCACCAGCGTTGAGGCGCCAACTTCACAGCGTTGTCCCTTAGAAATAAAATAAAAAATGAAAAATCAAATGCGAACACCTTTTCCTTCGCTATGAGAACATTCCTATAAATCTTTTGGCATTCCCAAGGGATGTAACCCCAATCTATTCGTTCACCATGCAAACATTTCTAATTTTAGCATTTCAAAGGTATGTAAGTCCAATCTTTTCATTTGCTATACAAATACCTAACCTAGTGGCCTTCCAAGGGATGTAAGTCTAATCTATATGTTCTCATGTGAACTTCAAAATCTAAGACTTTCCAAAGTGATGTAAGCTCAATCTATATGTTCACATGCAAACTTCTAAACTCTAACTAGCTTTCCAAGCCCATTCTATATGTTTGTCATGCGAAATTCTAAAATTTAACTAGCTTTTCAATGGATGTAAACCCAGTCTTATGTCCATCGTGCAAACTTCTTCATAATTTATAGCATTCCAAATGGATATAAGTCTAATCTAATAGTTTTCTAATAAATGTATGTCCACTGTGTTTGCAATGCAAGCACAATCTAAACCAACCTACACCATAACACCTATAACACCTCTAGTCTATTTGGGATATCTAAGATGAGGCAGCCCATAACTGCTAAACATTACGGCTAATAGCTCTCTGATGTTGGTATATTGGAATAACGACAGTCCCGAGATGATGGAGCCATGAAATCTTGATTGGGACTACCGTCCTATTTTTCTTAAACAGTCATTCACATCACACCTCTAGTCACCGATTCATATCATAAAGATACGTCTATTTGTAACATTAATCGAGTGCTCTCTTATTGCGAAGAGTGGTAATTAACTATGAAACATTATTACTTCATGCTTAAAATAAATAGTAGGAAAAATCTTAATAATTAACTAATTATTAATTATTTTGACTATTTTAAATATTAAATAATTATATTTAATTAAATCTTTAATAAGATAGAATTTAATTAGAATTAGAAAATAAAATATTATATAATCATAAGAATGAGATTAACCTTAATTATTCAAAATTTTCTAATAAAAATCCTTCTCATTATTTTCGCATGAGTTTGGAGAGATGAAAAATTCCTAATATCTTTCTATTCATTTTATTTTAAACTATAGAAAAAATGTCTCAAAATTTGGTGGATGTATATCTATGGCAATTATGATATATATATATATATATATATATATATATATATATATATATATATATATATATATATATATATATATATCGAGAGAGAGAGAGAGAAAGAATTTTACATTCTTTAGAGCCTTGGTTAAAACAAAGATTTGAATTATATTCATAAATTGTTTGGTTGCTTGAAAAGGCGAATAAAATAAAAGAAAGTGTAATTAAAATATGTTGCATTTGAAATATTGTAACCTTATTTGATTAAATGTAAAATAAATTCCCTTGGGTATTGTTGACCTCACTTTTGGAGTGACCTTTCAACTTCTTCATCGTAGACATAAGGACCTCTAAACACTAAGAGTTCCTTAGTCTTAAGACACTTCTAGTGATTAGGTGAACACTTAACCTAACCCTAGAGTCTTTGAAGAGTTAGCCATAGGAATAGGTTATGCCTTAGGTGTATTAGGAAAACTTGGCTACCCTATAGCTTGAACCAAATCCTTCCTTCTTTCAAGTCAAACTTCAAATTCAAAATCAACTTTGAATTCAAATTAATTCCAAATCAAACCTTAAATCAATTCCAACTCAATAGATTTTCTCAAATCATGAATCAATTTTAAATCAAATAATTGAAACCCATGATCAATTCCAAATGATTGAAACCCATGATTGAATTAAAATCTCAAAAATATTTCCTAAGCCATTTTGATTTCACCTTATGGACTTAGCTCAAACCAAATCCAAATCACTCCAAATTCAAAAGATTTTCTCATAACCCATTTATGTTCTCATTTATATTCACAAATATAAGTGAAATATAAATTCAAATAATCAAAACCAAATTCAAACTCAAGTCCAAATCTAACCTACAATCAACTTGTACCCTTTCAAGTCAAATCCTTGAACTTAACTAAACCAAATTGAAATCGCTCCAAATTCAAAATATTTTTTGATAACCCATTTATATTCTCATTTATATTCACAAATATTAAATATATATATTTTCAAATGACCACAACTAAACTCAAAATGCAAGTCCAAATCTAACCAAAGTACAACCTATACCCTTTCAAGTCAACTTTTTGAACTTAGCCAAACCATCTTTAAATCAATCCAAACCTTTGGATTTTCTCTTCAAACAATCATTCCTTCAATCACATGCCCAAATATAAACATAAACTTTAATCATCAAACTAAAATCAAACTAACCCAAGTCAAGCCCATGTTCACCCTTTTGACTTGAAATTGTCAAATGAATCAAAACCTATTTGACTCCAAATCACTTACAATTGGATTTATATTTCAATCATAAGTCCATATGTGAGTTCAACCAAACTTGAATCAAGCATTGATCAAGCCAATTGACCCAGTTAAGCTCACTTGACTGAAAGCGACCTAAAGGATCTTTTTGAGCCAAATTATAATCCAACCTGAATTGGATTGAACTAAGCCCATCTAAGCCTCACATTGCAAGCAACAATCATCCAAGGATGATCAATCTCTCAAATTGGGTCAAACCTAGCCTTTGATAAAGTCAACACTTAGCCCAAATGAAACCCAAATTAGCCAAAATCAACCATATGCCAAATTGATTCAAACTATTGATCTAAACCAATTCATAGCCAATGATTGAACTTGATCAATAATCAATCCAAGCCAAACCATTTGACCATTTGACCAAATGTTGACCTAAAAAGTCAAAATGGATCAAATCTTGATCTAAGCCAAATTGATTACAACCAATGGGTCAAATTCATTATAAAGTGATTGTTGAACTTGACCAAAGCTTCAAATGGCCAATAACACCCAACCGCAATTGAATGAACTAACTTGACCTAAAAGGTCAAATCAACTTGAAATCAAACCAAACCAAAATTGATTGAAACCAAAGCTTGCAAAATATTTCAAATGATCAACCAAGCCTAAACCAACTCATGACCTAACCCAATTGGGTCAAATGAGTCAAATTGGTCAACTTGACCCATTTGACCTAAGTGAACCTAAATGAATCATAAACCAAATTGAACCAAACCAATGATACCCATAGGCTCCAAATGATCATTTGAACTTGACCTAACCCATAGACCAATTTGACCAATTGGTAACTTAACCCAAATTGACCCAACTTGACCTAAATAAGTCAAATTGAACCAATTCAAATCAAATGAACTCAAATCACTTAAAATTTGGCCCAACCCATTTTTGAATCATTTCAAATTTGTCCAAATCAAAATCAAGGCCAAATGACCACTTTACCCTAGGTCAGTATCTATGGCCAAATTCACTTGGAATTTGGCCAATTCTTTCTCATGGCCTCTTAGCATCTTCCTAGTGGTCCATGGACACTAAGGAGGTGATGAACATGAAATCACCTTGGGTCAGCCATGACCCAACCCCAAACCAACCGCCTCAATGCAAAGTGACCACTTGGATCACCCCATACACTCACCTAGGACATGAGCACTCCCTCTCCTCCACTCCTTTGCTTAAAACAAATCACATGGAGTGCCTAATAGTCTAAACGAACCAATAAATTAGAGCAATTGATTAAAAATGGTAAAGTTAGTCTTGGTCATTTGATCCAAGGAGCATTC
Source organism: Cymbidium sinense (assembly GCA_021442155.1). Taxonomy (NCBI): domain Eukaryota; kingdom Viridiplantae; phylum Streptophyta; class Magnoliopsida; order Asparagales; family Orchidaceae; genus Cymbidium; species Cymbidium sinense. The sequence goes on along the minus strand of CM038228.1, from coordinate 76,922,053 downwards.
CCAGTTAAACTAGGGTCATTGCATTTGATTGAGCTCTATGAATCGAAAGCATGCTTCTCCAAGTTTCCTAAGGTCATTTCCAAGCCTCCTCAGTTTCTCCTTCTTGATTTTCCAAAGCTAGAATAGGGAGGTGAAGTGAAATTCCAACTTACTCAACTCACCATCAAATTCAAATTGCTCTTGCAAGCACCATCAAGGGACTTAGTCGAGCTCACTCAAGATGTTTCCCAAGTCACCAAGCCACGGGAAGGGGGACTTTGATCAAAGTCGATTGCCATTGAAGGGGAGCTTGATCAAGTAAGACATGCACTTCAAATCAAGGCTTGATACTTTCAACCAGGCTTCGTCTCCATTAGACAAAGCTACCTCCTCCGTTGGAAGCGTCGGTGATAGCCTCCGGCAAGGTATTGTTCAAAATCGATCCTAAGTTAAAAAATGCTTGGTCCTTTGTGAAGGGAATTATAATCCCATTAGATCTTAGTCGTTAGATCTCTTGCTTATGCTCCTCTAAAAGTGTGAGGTGAGTTTGAACTCCATCCAGCTTCGATAGCTCAAATCGATGAATCGACGATGGCATCCATCTCTCACCGCCGGAGGAGATAGATCACACCCATCCATTCCCGTGATTGGAATGACGGCTGTGATTTAATCATGCATAGATATCTATTTAAACCTTTAGAACCACGATTAATTCATGCGATCTTAGATCGACGGAGAAAAGCGTCCGCCGCCAGCTGACGCAGCGCGCGATGTGATAACTTAAATAACCAATTCTATTGTGCCACATGGAAAGCACATCGCGTCAGCAGTCCACGTGGCTCTGACGGGATTAGTTAATTAATTAAGCTATTTTAATTATCCATAATCACATAAACTTCATAAAATCATAATTAAATGTAAGAAAATCTAAAAAATATAAATGAGGGCTCATTTTAAAGGTATCTCAGAGGGGAATCCAATAAAATTATTTCTACTTAATTTTAAATAGTGAATTTTCTTTAATTAGGGTTTAATTAAAATATAATCATGTTAATTACTCCTTACCACTTAATTAATTTCAAATTTCTCAAACATTTTTGGTGGGATAACTTTTGCCTCCCTTAATTTTCTTGGAATTTATCAATGAGTTAATTAGAGAAATTAATTAATGAACCCCTAATCATCCCTTAATATAATTAAGAGTAATTAAGCATATGAATAGTGATTTAATCCCTTAATTGAGATAATTAAATATTATTTAAGTAAGGAGGAGGTTTATGGAATAGGTTTGGGATATTTTCCCTAAGTTATTCCCTAAACCCCTTTCTTTCTTAATCCAAACATATTAAGGATTAATACTAATGATTTACTTAATTATTGTAATCAAACTTTCAAAACCAATATGGAATTAATCAATCTCTTTCTGGTAGATCGTTAGGTGTTCAAAAGCCTAATGTTTGAGAAAATCATATCCAACTCATGTGTGAGAAGGTTATGAAAGTACTTAATGAAAACCTTTAGCTTAATTAATCAATAATTGTGAGCCAATTGCAGCCCCTTATTTCTTAGGTGCATTGGATTTAAATTTATGTGGTTGCATATCATATGTTGGCTCATAATTACTTGTTTAATTATGTTAAAGTGGTAGGTATAGGTAATTAATGGATTTAATTCACACCTTAACCTAAATAAAACATAAAATCAACCTAATTATTCTAAAATTAAACTAAATCAATTCACACATGGGAGAAATGGGTTAGGACCAGCAAACTCTTTCACATTTCCTAAGTCAAATCAAATTCAAAAAAATAAAATCTCCTTAAAGAATTTTGATTCAATTTTAAATGATCTTATTTCATAGGATTGTCTTTAGAATTAATTAGGGTGAATGAAGTCATATGCTTACATCACTTTATTTCTTTCCAAGCATGTTAAATATTATTTGCCATATGAAATCATCTATTCATATCTTTTGAAAAATCAATTAAATAAAATATTTTTCTTTATATCAAATTGCATGTTTTGGCTAAGAGTTAAGAATATGAGTGACTATTAAATCAAAAACTATTTTCAAAACTTATAAATCAAAGATTATGAATGAAGTGATGCTACTTATAAGTACTTATAAGCTTGCATGTGATTATAACATAAGATGTGTATTATGTGATTTTCTTCTCTTCTCTTAACATGGATTTGAATAGGATTTGCAAAGTGTATAGTTCATTTGAAAAGAACATAACACTTGCTTAAATCTATTCTTATGCACTTTATGTTATGACTTAAGAAGGACCTTCATATTACACATGTATTATACAACCAAATCAAAAAAAAATCTTTTGCATGATTCTTCATCCATTTGTTTCTTTTGTACATTTACATGTATTTAAGAAAAGTGGTATATTAATTTGGACATCTCGAGATTGAAGGCTTTTAAGTAGCCCAAGTAGTCTGTACCTTACACTGTAGAAAATAATTATACTCACTTATATCTTTTATACATGTAGATGTGCATTTATCTAATGGATAAAAGAATCCCTCTCTTTTCTACATAATAAAAAATATGCATTCATGGAATATCCAAATTTTCTTAAGCAACATCTCGCATTCATCATCAAGGTGTGCTAAAACTTGCATTGCATGTATATGTATGCTTAGGATTATTTATATGCATGATATACATGGTGAAAAAAAATAAATGGTTATGTGTAAAGTGATAGTAATTCACCATAATTAATCCTAAGTTGCCTTTCTTATTGAATAGGTTTATTTAAAGTAAATCTAAACTTAGGGTTAATTTAAATACATAATAAAACATTCACTAATGAAAAGTCATTAATGAATCTACCTTAGAAATTACTTAAGGTAGGGATGAAAGAAGTTCTCTCTTTTTTCTTCTCTTACAATATTTAGTAACTAAATGTAGGTTCATTCAATTAAATCAAATCATTAAATAAAATTAAATCAAATAAATCACTTAAATGAAATCACCCTCTCAGTTGAACCTTTCACACTTAGAAAATTCCAACTTTAAAGCCTAGCTAAAATACACACAAGCCTTAATTGGCACACACATTAAAGTCATCATTTTAGCTCTATGTTAGGGCGTGCATGGTTAGATGCGATTTATTTTATGATGTAATATTTTAGGATGAGGGTGCATGCGTAGATGGATGATGGACAATCTTAATCTAATCATGTCTTCTAGGGATCATGCTTAAGGACTGTAATAAAAATATAAATATTTTTGTAGTTGCTTATACCCCAACCATGATCTAAATTAGACAGTGACTTGGTTACCCATGTGTGGGGTGCTAAGTCCAAATTATTCCTATAACTGCTCGGGTTGTGTGGTATGTTTAGCTAATATCTATTTTGTAGGTTTAGTTAGATTTATCTTTCCCATTTTGATGTAATTTTTGCAATTGAAATTTAAAATGAATGTTATGGGGAAATTAAGGTGAACATTGGTCATAAGAGCATGTCTTATGTACCATGTGAAGCCTTGAGCAAATTACATCCCAAGACAAAAGGAAGAAATAGTGAAGAAAAGAAAGAAAGAAAGAAATGAAGAAAGAAAGAAATGAAGAAATGAAGAAATGAAGAATGAAGACCCCAAAAACATGAATTCTTTTGATTGTAATTATTCATTTGTAATCCATGTTGTATATGTAGAGCTCAACTACCCATTTTCTTTTGAGTGCTTTACCACATGAACCTCTTATTCTTTGTGCTAGCTTTATAAAATTATTTGATGTTTGTTTAGCTTGCATTAGAAATGCATGATTTTTAATTTCTTAATTGCTTGATGGTTGTTGAATGACATCTGATTAGGCTCTTAGAAAACAATAAAATTTCTATCCAATTAATCAACTCAAAATTAAAATTAAATAACTCATAACCTCACCTAAAAAGCCTAGGACATAAATCAAGATAATAAAAGATTTAGCAATCCCTTAGCTAGATTTTGTATGTCTCACATCATGCATAAAATATATTGCTTCACTCTTGCTAATGGAGGGCTTCCTCCTTTGCCAAAGAAAATGGCTTGACCTTTGAGAGCCATGGTGGAAACACACCTCTTTATTTCTGATTTTGACCCATAATCAATCTTCTCATGCATTAAGCATATGAAATCTCATAGCCTGTATCAAATAAAAATGTCTAAAAATGAAAATAAAACTTAACAAAATTTGCATTAGATTAAGTCATTTATTCATGCCCTTGATGATCTAGTCTCTTAGGGAGTGTGTTTAAGGATTTAGTCTTCTTTTCTAAATAAATAATAGCCTATCTATCTTGCAAAGCATAAGACTTGCCTACATGTATTTAAAATCATAGGAGGAGTTAATTCATCATCCCAGATTGTAAGTCCAATGGATTTTATTCTCTCTTGTGGAGATAAATCATATACCTATTTTCACCTTAGATTTAGGTCATGCCTTAGCTTTCACCAAAGCTCCCTAGATTTAGGATCTGAGGTTATTGTTTCTCTTTGTGGGCTACAAGCATAAATCCTCACATCTTAGGCATTTCCGTGATCTTATATTATGGAATTGTAAGCCCTAAATTTCTAATAAAAATTTAACTCAAATATATAATTCTTCTCAAATTTCAAAAATATATAGCCCAACCATAGGATAGTTTAGGATGTTAGCTAGGTTTCTTAGCATCGTGAGCATCCCCTACTCATCTATCTTTGGTTTCAATAATAACTCTTTCCTTTTGATCAATCCCACTTGATCTTTCAAAAATAATCAATTTCTTGATAGTCCTATCTTTAAAATCTTTGGATAAATGATCATTTACATAAATTGAGTATTCTTAAGGAATCTCATTCCTTACATGTAATTAACTATGACTTGCCTCATAGGAAACTTAATGAACATGTAAAGTGGGCGAAAGATTTTTGGTACATTCGAAGACCCATTGTCCTTAGGAGTTCTCATTAGGTGATTAGGTACATTGTAGGATGATGACTCCTATCTCTCGAGATAGTACATCATTCCTTAATGTCACACCCGATCACCCTAATAAGTACATCTGCGGATCTACATGGTATCCCAACACATACCAAATTTATTTTTCAAATTCCCAAAGTTTAAGAAATAAACACCATCGGTATGTTCACCTCTCTCTCATTTATTCTTTATGTGTTGTGGTTGGTGTGTTAAGGGATACAAATGAAGAAGTCCTCATATAAAGAGCTCACCAAATAAAAAAAAAAGATTGATGGGTTTGGATAAAAAATAGAAGTAGGAGAGATTTCATGAGCTCCTTGGTCCAGATCTAAATCGAAGACATTAACTAAGCAACTACAAAATATTAGAGGAGAATAATAAAAGGGTGGTGAAAGCAATGTGAGGAATTGGAGAAGAAATTTGATTATCATATGGGCTACCAACATTTTTCTTACATGAATGAGTTTAACTCAACACTCATTCAAATATTTGAAAATTGTAACTTTAATGATAGCCCAAGTAGAGTTTCTTTTACTGCCTCACCACTCTATGTTAGCATCCATGAAGAAGAAGAAGAGGAGAAGAAGGAGGACTATGATTTTTAGGCTAGTTTCCCCCTTATTTTATCTGTATATTTTTTTTTCATTTTATTTGTAAAATTTTATAATAATTTTTTTTAATAAAAATACTTTCATTTTATATTTTATTTGTAGAATATTTTTATTTTATATTTTGTATTTTATTGTTTGGCTGCTCTAAGATTTAAAACTAAAATCCAATTAAATAAAAAAATTAAATCCAAAATTAATAGCTTTGAGAGTTCAACGTTGTCTAGCTAGTGTTGTGGTGCTGTAAATGAAACTCAGCCTTAAAATCAGAGAGATCAGCACCTTGGCACTACCTGGATAACTTGGTGGCACTGTGGGTGGACATTATTTGTTCTTACAACTTGAGAAAGTGCGCCAAGATCAGCGTCAGAATATTGATCAACACCTTGGCGCTAAATGATGAGACTTAGGCTTAAAAAATTATATGAGGTAGTTCTTAAATGTTGCAAAGTTGACACATCACCTTGACACTTTAAGGACAATGCCATGATGTTGTGGACTGGACATTTTGACTCTACAACCTGAGAAGGCAGAGCTACGGTGTCATGATTCAGCATCACGGTGCTGTGTAATGGAAATTTTTCCTATAACTTAAGAAGATGGCACAAAACACCAAGATTTAGCATTGTGGTGCTTGTCACATCACCTCAAACCCATTTAACAATGCGAAGTGGAGTGCCAAAGTTCAAAATTCTAAGAGCTCATCACCGTAGTGCTAGGTATCAATGCGTAGTGCCATGAGTCAGAAGACTCCATTTTAAGGTAATTTTTCTATGAGATTTGAAGCAATGGTAGTCCATGGTTGCTAATCAGACTCCTTGGATATTACGGTTAATATCCCTCTGATGCTAGTAGATTGAAACAACAAACCAGGATGATGGAAACATGGGATCTTTATTGGGACTATCCTCCTATTTTCTTTAGACAGTCATTCACATAACACCTCTAGATACTGATTCATATCAAAAAGATATGTCTATTTCTAATCTTAATAGAGAGTGCTCTCTTACTATGATAAGAAGGGTAATTAACTTTGAATGCTTGTGTTCGTAGAAAGTACTCATATCTAAATAAACCTTAAAGAACTGATTGCTCTAGAAAAACACCTTTAAATCTTGAGATTTTTGAATTTCGGATGCCGGGTGGACACCACATAGATCTTAGGGGTACTTATGGATGCATGATATTAAGGTATGATGTACTATCTTGAATGATAGAAATATCACCCTACAATGGACCTAATCACCTAATAAGGACTCATAAGGCATGATGAGTCTTCAAATATACCAGAGATCTTTCCTCTACTTTACATGGAAAAGTAAAGTAGGGTTTATTTTATGTTGGGTTCTTTAATTCCCTATGGAGCTCCTATAGTTAAATCATATACTAGGAAAGAGGAATTAATTGCTATTTTTATCGCATCTCATGTTAGTGATTTAATGTGTTTAAGGAGAGGTAATTAGATGAATTTTTATGAATTAATTAAGTTTGGAATCATTAAGCAATTCATTTAATTACCCTTTTTATGCTTCTTTAATTTAATTAAACACTTATTCATGAGCCTCAAATGATATGCAAATGAAAAATTAAAATTGTAATGCTCCTAAAGGACATAATGTAATGGGCTTATTCTTAAGTGTTAATTAGGTTAAGGAATCTAATTTAGTTATTTTATGATTTTCTCACTCCCATAGGTTAATCATAATTTTCTTAAAGGTCTTTATGTTATTAAACACATAAAGAGGAACCCATGGATTGAAATTAAATTATTCCATTTCAATTTGATTAATTTTTGTTGATGATTGCTTAAATTTTAAATTAGCCCACACGCCAATTAACTCTCTTTAATGAAATAAATTTGGAAAAGTATTAAGAAAGAGGTTCTAATCACTCTCCTCCATCATCTCACTATTAAGTGATTAATGAAGTTTAATTAATTAATTTTTACTATTTGGGATTTTAAATAATCATTAAATGACTTAAGAGGGTAATTATGGTTTAAATTTCAAATTCTCCTAATTACATGGCCAATAAATCCCAAGAAAATCATGGGAGGTAGAGGTTATCCCATTAAATTAGCATGCCATGTTTGGGATTAATTACCCAAGTAATTAGGGCTTAATTAAGCTAATTAAGAAAAAATTCAAACCTTAATTAAGCTCTATTCACTTTTCAAAATATGTTGGAATTATTTTTATTAAATTGTCCTTTGTTTAACCATTCCAAAATGGGTTTAATTATATTTTTAGATTTTTTTACAATTAATTATGATTTTATAAAATTTTAGAGCAATTACCACATTTTAATCTCTAATCATGTCGATGCCACATGGGAGCTAACATGACAGCGCTTTCCACATGGAATCATGACACTGGCCACTTAAATGGTCTGACATGGTGGCTTAGGCGCGAATACGCTTTCATTATTCAATCTCATCGCTGGGGATTAATCTTGAATTCAAGGAATAAATCATGGTCGTCTATTCCGATCTTACAGAATGGAGGTCGGATGACCCATCATCCCCCGAGCGATGGAAGATGTATACCATCTATCCTCCCATGATCGACCCAAGCTCACTGGAGCTCGTGAGACATTGGGATCAACTAGAAAATATTCAAGAGGGAGATTTATAGGGATCCTATGGTGGGATTCGCACGAAATGACAAAATTATTTACAAAAGACCAACACCTAGGGGATTTTCTATGGTTTCCCGTAGTTTACCTTGCCGAAGCTCAGGCCAGCAGTCTATCAATCGAGATAGCTTCATCTTGAAGAGACAAAGACCTGTTGAGAAGCTCACGCCTTGTCTCCTCGCCAACTCTGTGGACCAAGCATCACCAAAATCCTCATTGAAGTTGGTTTTGTAAGGGTCTTCGGTGCTCGAATCGATCAGGAATTGATTTTATCTTGATGGTCAAAGCTTGGGGAACATGTGGGTGAAGTTAATTTGTATTTGATGATGTTTGAGAGGAGTTGGATGGAGTGGAGGCTCAATTTTTTTTAGCTTTGGTGTTGTCGGTGATGGTGAGCTCAAGGGAGATCAGGAACTCACGATGGAAGGTTTCCACTACTCTTTGAAGGTCTCTATGTGCTTGGAATGGAATGGAAAGGAGTATACCCTCCTCCCATATGGTGACCTAATAGTTGGCTTCTCCAGTTTTTTTTGTTGTTCGGCGTGGCAGGGGACAATAGAGGGTGGTCAGGTGGCTGGGAGGATTGAGGTGGGCTGCCAAGGCTAAGGTGGAGTATCCTTCCTCCCCAAGGTCAGCCAATGGGATGGTTTGGGTTAGGTAACCTTCTTTGACTCATGGCTAACCTAGCATTGGGTGCTAGAGTGGGATAGAGGTCCAAATCAAGCTGGGTGCAAGGGCAAAGTAGGTGAGACCACCCAAATTGGATTTTTTCCCATTTGGAGAGCTTTACCTTAAGGATATTAGGGTCAACTGGTTTGATTTGATGGTGACCCAAGGTCATGCCAAGTTTGAATAGGGTTTGGGTTTGGCTCAATTTGACTCATGTAGTCAAAATTGGATTGTTGACCAATTGGTCAAATTTGGTCAAACCATGGGAGACAAGTTCAAATGATGATTTGAGATGTTTAGGATCAATGGTTTGACTTGATTTGATTAGATTTGAATTTGACTCATATAGGTTCATATGGGTCAAATAAGTTAACCAATTTTGTCAAATTGGCCAAATTAGTTTGGGTTAGGTGTTGATTTAGGTTCAATTGATGATTTGAAGATGATTGTAAGTTTTGATTTCAATCAATTTGGATTTAAAATTAATTTAGGCCAATTTGACCCTTAAGGTTAATTTGGGCTAAATGGGTCAATTGGGTTCAATCAACAGTTTGATCATGTTCAATAATCAATTTGTAATGGATTTGAGTCATTGGTTTTAATTAATTTAGATTAGAATTTGATTTGGCCCAATTTGGTCTTTTAGGTCAAATTGGGTCAACTTGGGTCAAGAGGCCAATTGGACTTGGTTTGGCTCAATTGATGGTTCAATCGCATTCAAGGATCAATTTAGAGTGGGTAGGAATCTTGGTTTCAATTAATTTGGTTTGGAAATGAAATTTGGTTGATTTTATTCATAGACTAAATGGGTCAAATTGAGTCAAGTGATCAAATTAGTTTGGTTTAACCCAATTGATTACAATTGGACAATCGATTAACAATCATTGTAAGAGGTTTTGAATGGGTTGGTTCAATCTAATTTGGGTTGGATTAGAGTTTGGCTCAAGTGGGTTCTTTAGGCCATCTTGGGTCAAGTGAACATAATGGGTCAATTGAGTTGGTTTTGGGTTGAATTAGGTTGAGTTGAGTTTGATGATTGATTTGGGATTGATTCATGGCTTTGATTGCAATTGATTTGGGTTTAATTGGATTTTAACTCATTTGGACATTTTAAGTTCAAAGGGGCTAGGTTAGATTAATTGAATTGGTTTGATTTTATTAGCTTGATTATAGATTTTGGAAGAGTTTAAAATGGATATTTGAGGGGTTGGAGTCCTTTTGTGAAAATCAATTGGGTTTGGTTTGATTGAAGGAATTTTGATTAACTCCATAGGATTGGAATATGGGATTAGGTTTAAGTCATTTTGGCTTGGAGCTTGGGTATAAAATAGGATTCAATTGAGTTTTGATTGGTTTGATTTGAGATTGGATTTTTGCTATGTGGATAGGCATGTGTTTGGTTTAAGCCATATAAGATGATTAGGTTTGCTTATGTCCTAAAGGCATAACCTAAACTTAAGGTTTACCATCCTTAAGTCTCTAGGCTTAGGTTTAGTGTTCACCAAGTCACTAGAAGTGTCCTATGACTGTGGTGTTTATTTTTGGTTTGTCATGTTATGATGTGTGTATATGGGGTATGAGGGGGGGGGGGGGGACGCAGATGAGGATACTTATTGAGGTCATCGGTATGACATCAAGGAATAGCCACTATCTCAAAAGATATAAATCACTACCCTACGATAGACCTAATCACATAATAAGGACTCCTTAAGCATGATGGGTCTTCGAATATACCAGAGATTTTTTCCCTAATTTACATGGATGAATAAAGTAGGGCTTATTTAAACTGGGTTCTAAAGTTCCCTATGGGGGCAATCCCCCATAGTTAATTACATCGTAAGGAAGGTGAGTTCTTTATGAATACTCTCGATTAAAATAGGAAATTATTATCTCCAAAGAATTCAAAGATAGAAATATTAATAAATTAGTTATATTTGGAAGATCAAATGGGATAGATTGAAAGAAAAGATTTATTATCGAAGCCAAAAGGAGATGAGTAGAGGATGCTCATGATACTAGAAAACCTAGTGAGCATCCCAAACTATCATATAGTTGGGCTTTATATGTTTCAAAATTGATGAGAATTATATATTTGAGTTGAAATTTTATTAGAAATCTAGGACTTATAATCCCACAATACAACATTGTGAAATGCCTAAGATGTGAGGATTTATGCATGTAGCCCCAAAGAGAAAAAGTAACCTTAGATCCTAAATCTAGGGAGCTTTAGCAAGGGCCAAAGCACGACTTACATCTAAGGCAAAAGTGGGTATATAGTTTACCTCCCTAAGAGAGAGTAAATCACCCGACTGCTGGACTTATAACCATCTAGAGTGGCATCCAACTAACTCCTCCTATGATTTAAAACTATGTAGACAAGTTTTATGATTTTACAAGATGGCTAGGCTATTATTATTTAGAAAAGAAATTAAGTCCTTAAACCCACTCCCTAAGAGACTAGAACATGAGTGGTATAAATAATGACTTATTCTAATGCAAATCTTTTCAATTTTTAATTTATTTTTGACACTTCAATTTGACAAAGGCTTTAGGATTTTATATGCCTAAATGCATGATGAAATGAGTTATGGGCTAAATCAAAAGAGAAAGAAGTGTTTTCCACCATAAGGGACTCTTAAAGGTTAAGCTTTTTCCATATCTGGCAAAAATGGAAACCCTCTCTTAGCAAGAGTGAAATGAAATGACATGTATGATATTAAGCATACAACATCTCGCTATGGGGTTGCTAAATCATTTATTATCTTGATTTAGTACCTAGGATTTATGTGAGGTTATGAATTATTTAGAAAATTTTAGTTATGTGTTATTGTTGGGATAGAAAAAATTAATTTTATCCTAAGAGCCAAATCGTATCCAGGCCATATAGCAATCATCAATCATAAATAAATTATGAAAAGACTTGCTATTTCTAATGCACAACCATAAACACAACATCAATCAATTTTATAAAACGCAACCATTTTTTACCTCATGATTGGAGTTCAATTCTCTACGGATGATGGCCTCTGTGGAACTGATAAGAAGAGCTCTTGGCTAACTTTAAAAACCTAAGGAGATATCAATTTCATTTCTTCTCTCGACTCCATCACCTTTTCCAAGTGAAATTGAACCTGAACATACCTTCCCCCTCCTCCTAAGCTCTCTCAATTATTCCCAACACCAAATTATGATAAGCCACGATGGAAATCAATCTCTGCATCGATCTAAAGGGAGGCAAAGCTTGATTTTTCTTCCAAAAGTTTTGTCTCACCTCCTTGAACATTTTCGAAATGCAAACCACTGTCGAGACCCCATGCCGATGAGGTATGGCCAAAACTGAGCCATTTTCATTTGATGTTGGTCATTTATGAAGTAAAGTAAACCATAGGGGCTATGGTAAAAGGAACCACTATTATAAAAATATAATAAATGCTATTTACTTATAGGTGCTACTTAAGTCCCTAAGTATAACCTAATAAGATAGGCGGGCTTAACAAATGGCACTAAGCCCATATGTTTGTATTATAGTACTGTGTATTTCCTGATGTTTGTTTTGTAGGATTAGTGATTTATTTTGAAATTCTAAAATATAATTTGAGCTTAGAATTAAGTTATGATCTATAGGGTTTAGAAATAGTAAGAGCTGACTTTGCTAGTTAGTGGTCCCCTATGAAGCCCATAGATGTCCCTGATGAAGGTGACGATATTAGAAGAAGACCCTCATATATCAAAATTTTTAATTCTAGGATGGGCTATATAAGGGCATAACTCAACTGTAATTTTCTCTTTCTTTCAGGGTGTATAGTGGTTCCCGATTGCACTGGTCTATTTTATTAATTCAAATTGGTTTGATTTATTTTGGGGTATATAATAAAAATTGCATGCTCTTTTTAGATTTCTTTCTGTGCTATGATATGTGATGAAATGCATGGAACGTAGGCTATTATGAAACTTAAATTTTCTACCCCAACTTAAATATAAATAACTTGAACATAAAAATAAAAATTCAAAACCTCATAATAATTAAAACCTTAGGAATAACTTAAAAGCAACTATAAAAATTAATTTTTGTGAGCCATGGGAGCATATGGTTCATTCTCTTTGAATTGGGCGATTCACCCATTGCACATAAAGGGGCATCTAACCTTTGAGGATGACCACCCTTCTCGGGGAAAGTGTGTCTTCTTATTTTGTTTGACCCACAACCACTTCTAACAGCATATCATTATGGGCATGAATTGCATACCTCAAGCCTTAAAATGAATCATAAGTCAAAATACATAAAAGAAGAAATTTATTACATTGATTAGGTGCATAGCATGCCAAATATTATCCTAGGGATAGAAAGTAAGTATATGTTGTTAGATTACTTTCTAAAATATAATAGCTCAATAATCTTACATACATAAGACTAGACTCATAGTTTATAAGATCGCTTAGGTGGTGTTAGCTGACAACTCTTCCAAGCAGGTTATAAGTTCAGAAGAGTCAGGGATATGTTCATTTTTTTTCTCTGGTAGGAAAAAATAGAGAATTCCCATAAAATTTATATATGGTCGAGCATTTGACTTATGTTAGAAGTATTTATAGACTTAGGGTCTAATGTATCGTATTGGGACAAATCTTCAATCGCTAGGCATTTTTATAGTCTTGTGTTGCTAGAGTCCAAGTCCTAGAATTCTAATAAAATGTCAATTCAAATCATAATTAATTTAATGTCAAAATGTAAAGCCTAATGATATGATAGTTGAAATGCTTGCTGAACTTCCCAATATCTAAAAGTATTTCCTGCTTAATTCTGATTGTCCTCCAAAAATAAGTGTTCCCTATTGAATTCCAATGTAATCATCATTTTAAGACAAACTTTGAAATCCATAGAGATAAAAGTATATTTTTTTAATCGAGAGTATTCTCAGGAAGATATCCTTCATTCCTAAGAAGTAATTAATTATAGGGCATGACCTTACAAGGAACTATGAACCTTACGCTAAAATAAATCATATTTTTCTTCTCCATATAGTTTAGGGGAAAAATCTCTGGTACATCAAAGTCTCATTAGCTTTAGGAGTCATTATTAAGCAATTAAATTTATTATAAGATAATATAATTATCTTTTGAAATAATATATTAATCCCTTAATGGCGTATTTGATTACCTAAATAAGTTCCCTCAAAATCATTTGCATGGTGTTCTAAATAAAATTTTCACAACACTTCCTAATTTCACCAGTTGTTTACTAATGATGTATATATTAATATTCCACTAACGTTTATTTGATATTCCATCTTATTAATAGAATAATCATGTTCATTTCCTATCATAACTTAACTTCTAATAATCTTTATTTATCATCATTCAATGTTTATTAAAAAGTGACATTTGACATCTGTCAACCATCATATCTTGGTCACCTAATTTCCCCTCTTCTTAAGTGAACAACCAAGATGTGCTTCAATAATGAATCACTTTCAAATTTCTCATAATTTAACTTTTAACATGATCAATGATCAATATTTGATATTAAGTAATTATCGAAATTGAACACTTATCTACTCAATCATTTGAATTTTTTTTACCTACAAGGAGAATCAGTCAATAACCAAGCTAACTACCTATCATCGTTCAACATTCATCATTCCTTCTTGACTACCATACAAGCTTATTTTTGGTTGATGTTTAATGCTTATTAGCCATCAATGTATTACGCTCACCTTCACAATTAGTTGGATTTCCCTCATATTAGGATAACAATAACATGCCCCGTATTATTTCTCATCTTACAAAGTTCTTTGTTGTTATCATATGCTTTTAAATGACTAGAATTTGATATTTATCAATCACTTCTAAAAATCATAATTTATATTACTTAATTTTCTTGTGTAAAGAAATGATAAAATCAATGTTTAATCTTCTCTTAGCTTTCATCCTCATCGATGATTGCCTAAGAAAAATACAATGTCATACATCCATCATTCATGTGGCACAACCATTCAACCTATTAGGCAAGGGTGTTGATAGTTGACATGCTTAATTTTTTTTTTTTTTTTGTTTAAGTTATAAAGTATGGATCATTTAATTTTTTGGGTCAGATTTTGGGATGACCAGCAAACTCAAGATTTACCTTATTTTTACTTTCAAAGTCAATATTGACTCAAAATTATTATGGAATGCATGTCCAAATGGGTCATTTGGGTTGAAGGTGAGATGTCACGATTGACCTAGAAACTTGAATACCAAGGCAGGAACAGATAGTCAAATGGAAAAGTCTTTAATTATACACATCCAAAATAGTACAAATTATAAAATATCTTTCAAATTCATAATAGCTAACTAAAAATCCAATCCATGTAATACACAAATATATTTAAAAGTAAAAAACATTCACAATTAAAATTATATAAAACATAATTAAATATCTGCCTCCTAAAGTTCTCCTACGTCTGTATTTAAAGTCCTTTTTTCTACTGTCCATTTAAATAGAAGGATTACTTGAAAAATTTGCAATAACCAGCAAATGAATTAAAGATTTAGTTGATAATTATGTTTCTACATTATAGTAAAATAAGGCCACAGAGTTAGTATGCATGACAGTTTAAGTAAAAATTGCATATGTAAGTAAAGTGTATTTAAACAATTTGACATGCAAAAAATAAAAGAAGTGGACATTACTAAATAGATATAGACATTTTGTTTTCTTATTTTTAACTATAACTGGAGTCACCGTCTAAAAAATATTTTTCAAACACATTTAATGGATAGGTAACCATTTTCATTGTTATTGACATGCATGGGTATGTTGCATCTCCGGCCAGTATTATAAGAGGTTTAACTCTAGGCTCAAATCATGCACATTCATAACATACTTATGACTTCATTATATATTAGATTTCATCAACTTTTATATCAATTATATCGAGCATTTATGAAGTTGTCCATGTTGGTTTCAAAATATTTGAAAAATAAAATAGTATTAGAACATATGTAGCAATATGTCAGATTAATATTGAAGCCATCTATTCAATTTGAGGATTATAAAAGGCATTCATCAATATTGCAATAAAATTTTTTTTATCCCCTCTATCCATACATAAAGGCATTTAATTTTGAGAAAGAATTAATTTCATTATGATGAAGGAACATATTTACCCATTTTAATGTGAAGCTATTTGGATCTCCTTTCCTTTGAAATTTGCTTCTTTAATTGAAATGCCTATAAATAAGAATATTAATTTGATTAACATTTAGAAGTATAATTATGTCTAGTTTATTAGAAATTGTTTTTCACCTAAGGTACCTTCATTTATTTCATTCTATTATTAAATAATGATTAAAATTCTTAATTGAGTTTTCATACTTATCATGATTTTATTACTTATATTTATACCAAGTTAATTTAATTAACATTAATGTTGGCTATTGTATTTCTTTAGTTTAAGATTTTATTCATTTAACATGCACAAAATTTTTTATTAACTCAACTCAAAGTCTAATCTTTCCAATTTAATATGATTTAAAATTTTCAATTATTCTTTC
Source organism: Cymbidium sinense (assembly GCA_021442155.1). Lineage (NCBI taxonomy): Eukaryota > Viridiplantae > Streptophyta > Magnoliopsida > Asparagales > Orchidaceae > Cymbidium > Cymbidium sinense. Next base: position 76,905,672 of record CM038228.1, on the reverse strand, counting down.
TAATTATTTAGTCTAGACATAATAATATATCTTCATTTCAATTCTCATGTTTGTACATTTTTTATTGCTAATTTACATATTTACTTATAAAGTTCAGTATAGTTTCTCCCCTATTTTTTAAATATAAATATAATACATTTAGTCCAATGTTATTTTCATAAAATTTTTAATTCAAGTTTTCAAATATTAATAAAAGAATCAAGACTTCAAGTCTTTCACTTACTTATTTACTTTACTACATCTTTCTTTTCTTTAAAATTTGCCACTCTTATTAGTCTTATAATAAACCATATTTATTTAAAATTTTCCTATTAAAATAGACTTAGGGATTTGTAATTTTTTACAATTATAATCTTATATAGAAGTGTTTCATCAAATTTGAGACATTTGCATCAAGGATCTTATCAATAATCATGATAAATAAATTTTCTTTTCTAGCTAATTTGTTTCATGTAACACTTCTAGTCAAATCAAACTTCTCTCAACACAAAACTATAAATTTAAAATTAATCTAATATTATTCACTAACAAGGCAATAAAAATAATTAAGTTCTTTGCTAATTTTTATAATGATTTATTAATTACAATTTTCTCTTTTTTGCATTTAGTATAATCATCACTACAATATATATATATATATATATATATATATATATATATATATATATATATATATATTGAAATCTAAAATTTCAAATTTTAAAAATAAAATAGAATTTAGAAAACTTTGATTTATTTAAATATCTCTTACTTTGCTCCTTTTTTTCTTTCTTTCTTTCACTTCTTTCTCTTCTTCTTCTTCCTCTCTTCCTTCTCATCCTTCTTCTTCCTCTCTTTTTTTGGGTATTTTTTTCTATTCTTACTCGTCCGCCACTCCCTTGTTTTTTTTTGTTTAGCTGTAACATCAGTTTCGAACCTACACTACAGTTCAGAACAATATTTTTTTTGTTTTTTTTTTGTTGTAAATATTGGTTATTTCACAAGAAGAGTTTGGATCAAAACTTGTGATTTATTTAATAAATCGATTGGATTTTCGTCATATTTATTTGGGTTGGGTTGGGTCAAATTCAGGCAAGACTTGAATCAAATCCATTTACTTAAATTGCCACACATACTATTAGGAGAACAACTAAGTTGACTAACCTCTTTCATAGCCCAACTTCTAACATACTCCGCAACTTCTATTTGATGTCTGCCAAAAAATCATGTATGGCATCCACTCAAATTGACATTCTCTTATTCTATCAAGAAATGAAAAAGTTGAGCTCTCACCTTCACTTGACTTTTCATCCATGTGCATCGAACACTTGCTGATGAGTAATACTTAATGTTCGATACTCACCATTTTAGTCACCCAATCTTCCCTCTTGTTAAGATACCACCCAAGTTAATTGCCCATCTTCGCCTAACCTTCTATAATTTTTCATTAATCATCATTAAAAACTTATCACTGACTAATATCTAATACATACTAGACACTAACATATGATGTTTATCTTTCTATATCAGTATCTCCCCTCTAATCATGAAATAATGAAGATTGATATCCAATGTTTATTAGCCATTAATGTCTAACACTTGTTTCTCAGTTATCTTATTTTTCTTTTTATCAGGAAACAATCAAGCTAAAGTCCATCATTTTTAATGTTCATTGACTATATAAATTATATATGTAAATTTCCCTATCTTTTAATGTTCCCTCTTTAAGTGTCATCTATTACTTACCCCTAGAGTTGATTTCCAACCAAATTAATTATTTAGCATCATTTTATTATAACTTTTATATCTAAAGCTCATGATGTTTCCATCATAAAAGTTGTCTTAAATAATTTATGTCATTTGCTTAAATTAACTTCTTTTATTAAGAAAAAAATATGTCATTCGTGATTTTTGATTAACATTAATGTAATCATTTTATTTGCTCAAGGTCTTGTAATTTCCTACTTTTTCAAATTTATATGTTAATACATTTGCATGCATGTAAGAATTTAGAGCCATATTAATAGGTAAAAAAATTTTCTTAAACAAAACCAATATTTCTAACATTCACTTCAAATAAATATTCAAATATATTACTATTTTAGATTACAAATTTTAAAATAAAATAAAACAAAATTATACATATTATTAAAAACAACCAAAAGAGAAGATCGAATTCAAATGAAGAACATTAGATGCATGAAAACAATTTTTTATTATTATTAAAATTTTATACTATTTTTTATTATTTATTAAATATTTGCAACATTTGTTATATATAATTATAATATTTTAATTTGCATAATGTATATTATTAAAATCATCCATACATAAACGTACATTGATATTTCTAATTTTGAGATTTAACTTTAGAAGTAAGTTTGAATTTTTTATTTTAATAATTATTAGCTAACAATTCAATTGTATTTATATTTGTTTGCAACTGAAAAATAAATAAATAACAATGAAGAAAATGAATATCTTAACTCCATCGCCGCGACGACGCAAACCCGACGCATAAGCACTGGCTCCGCTGCCCATAAATTTAAAGAATCTGAAAAACATTAACCACTCTTGCCAACAACTGTCTCCTTCAGTGATAACCGCCTGTGGCGATAGTGGGAGCGGTTAGGAGAGCGGGAGTGGTTGATAGGAGAGTGAGAACAATTGAGAACTGACTCTTATAAGAAGAGAAGAGCCTGTCCCTTCTTCTTCTTCTTCTTGTTTTTTTTTTTTTTTTTTTTCCTGAACACACTCCCTCTGCGGACTCCATTGTAAGTTTCTCTATCGCACGCCTTCTTGCAAGGTGAGATTCAGATAAGACTCCAAATGAAAAGCTTCTTTTATATGATTTCTTCCTAGGAAAATCTTGAAAAATTTCACTGTTGATGTTGGATCCGATGCTAAATGAAGATCCTTCCTCCCTCAATCATGGATCTAGAGCAAGGGAGAAAAACAGGATCACGTTAAATATGAAATTTTAGCATTGCCAAGATAAAATGCTGCCAAAATTAAGATTAAATCGAGTTTCAATTCCCTATAATTTAATTTTAAATCTTCAAGATATCCGTCGTCGAACTTAATTCTAGCGTGAGATGATAAATTCTCTCTCAGTTGATCTTGGATTTTAAACAATAGAGAAGAGTGCATTTTACACTAAAATATTTTGAAACTTAGTATTGTTAAGTCGTTATGCTGCCAAAAATTCTAAAAATAATCAAATCATACAAAAAAATCGCATTAGAACAGAGTTTTCCAACCCATAGCATCGTAACACTGATATCCAACGCTATGGCATTTGAGCTCTCGGTATTTTGAAGATTAGCACTCCATTTTGCAGCGCCACAATGTTGTTGTATGGCACTGAGGCATTGTGGCCAAATCTTGGCGCAATAGTGCCACCTTCTCTGATTGTAAAGTGAAAAAGTCCACTTGCCAGCACTGTGGCGCTGAATCTTGGCATTGTAGTGTTGTGTTCTAGAGTCATGAGGCCGATGCATATACCTGTAGTGCCACAGTGCTATTTTCAAAGTAATGAGGTGATGTAACAGCACCATAGTGCTACTTTGCTAGCGCTTAGGCATTGTGTTCTATGATTTTTAATCAAAGTCTAGAGGCATTGACTTTTTCAGTCTAGCTTTTTTTTATAATTAGAAATTTTTTTCAACTAAATTCTAACTTATAACAAATATCTAAATTGCAATTTAGTTCAAGAGATAGCCAACTATTACACAAATAATATGAAATAAAATTTTATTACAAAAAAATAAAATTTATTATAAAAATAAATCAAAGTGCAAATAAAAGATAAGACATGAAACAACACTACTAGTTAGATTATCGGTTAGACTCCTCTCTAGACAAGAAATGCACGAATGATTGGAAAGTGTTCAAGTGCCTAAAAGAGTACAAGAACTCTAGAAGAATTGCGGTCTCACTCCCTCCAATGTCAGCCTTCTTTCGATTGAATGCTTTCCTGAAAGATGGCTTCTTTATAATATTCCTGGTTTACTATTCATTATTAAATGTTACATGTTCTGTTAAGAACTAGCTAAAATTACAATTGTGTAAAAAAATATAAATACAAATTAAAAGAGGGAGAAAAGACTATCCTAATAGCCATAGTCATCATCCTCATTATCTTCTTTTGGCTTCGATGGGTGCTAATATAGGGTGATAATGAGATGTTGAAGGAAAATGAACTCTACTTGGGCTGACATTAAAGTTATAATTTTCAAACATTTGAATGAGTGTTGAAGTGAACTCATTCATATAAGAAAATTGCTACTATTGCTGCTGCTGCTGACCCATATGATAATAAAATTTCTTCTCTAGTTCCTACTATCGCCAGCTGCTTTTGCCCACCCATTTTTTAAATTCTGAGACTTCTCCTCCAATATCTTGGAGTTGCTAAGTTAACATCTTGGATGATTTGTGCGAGCTTTCTCCTACTTTCATTTTAATCCAAACCCTTCAATTGTTCTTTTAGTTAGGAGAGCCCTTTATATAAGGACTTCTTTATCTGGGTCCTATGACACGCTGGCCGCAACAAATAAAAAATAAATGAGAGAATTGTGACCATACCCTAGAGTAGTACTACCCTTAAGCATATTACAAATTGAATTATAATTAATCTTTCATATATCTATGGTAAATCCCTTTTGAATCACATTATTAAAATGGTTCTATCCTTAGTTACCTCACTAATATTACTAGTGGGTATTAATTTGGAAAAAATAAAATAATGTCAAACTTTAGCCTCAACTATTAGGCCAGGGACAGGAAAATTAATAATCTTTTATTCTCGCCATTTCTAATGAACATTTGAATTTCTAACATCGAGGAAATTAAGGATTTCATCAATATCAAAATGATTATTATGGTAGAAAAGATATTGATCATATGCAACAATTTATAAATTGTAATATGCATTAATGGAAGTACTATCATAACGCACCCATTCCCCAGTACAAAAATTTAGCTTTTCTAGTGATCCTTCATGTTAGCGAAGAACTCCCTCACCACGAGGACAATGTAAACAACATTGTTGTAGGCGAAACGCTCCAAGCCTCACTTATTGATAACCTTATCCACACGCTCACCCAAATTGTGGAAGCTCCTCTTTGGAATGAGGTGCTTGCTGATGAGAGCAAGCTGGTATCGCGCATCTGTGTCCACATTGATGAATTTGCTAGCATCGCTTGAGGATGTCCTCATTTTTCCCTTTGGGTTGATCTTGAGCGATATTTTTGTTATTCTAGGGTTGAGAAAAAGCTAAGATGCAATAACTCTTGAAAGACCAGAAGTTTTAGAATAAAATTTTTGGTAGCTTGGGGGTTCTATTTATATGTTAGACCTAGCGCCAAGGTGCTGTCCTTTTGGTTTCAGAGATACGGAACCAGCACCATGGTGCTTCATATGCAATAACTTGGCATCGCTCAGCTGGTCAAGACAGTTATTGTGTCAAAAAAAGAGCATTTATTAATATTTATTACTATTAATTCTATAATCAACCAATCTGAAAAGTGCATCAGACATTGATGGAGCCAGGCTCTCGATGCAATCGTTGCCAAAAGTTTAACCCTTTCTATAAAATATGCATGCCTGCCTATCGATATTTGAATGACTTTTTGATTGGCCCTGTGACGCCCCTTTGGAATGCCTTATTACTGGTCAAAGAATTAACATATTTTCTATTATTTTTAATGGCACTTCAGCACCGTGGCTCTTGGTTTATAGTGTCGAAGTGTTGCCCTCTCTGATTTTGAGACATATGTTTCTGCCTAAAGGCACTGGCTCACTAGAGTTGAGGCGTTGAAGTGCCAACTTCCCAGTGTTGTCCCTTAGAAATAAAAAAAAATCAAAATCAAATGAGAACACCTTTTCATTCGCTATGCGAACATTCCTATAAACCTTCTGGCATTCCCAAGGGATGTAAGCCCAATCTATTCGTTCACCGTGCGAACATTTCTAATTTTAGCATTTCAAAGGTAAGTAAGTCCAATCTTTTCATTTGCTATGCAAATACCTAACCTAATGGCCTTCCAAGGGATGTAAGTCTAATCTATATGTTCTCATGTGAACTTCTAAAATCTAACTGACTTTTCAAAGTGATGTAAGCTCAATCTATATGTTCGTCATGCAAACTTCTAAACTCTAACTAGCTTTCCAAGCCCATTCTATATGTTTGTCATGCGAAATTCTAAAATCTAACTAGCTTTTCAATGGATGTAAACCTAGTCTTATGTCCATCATGCAAACTTCTTCATAATTTACAGCATTCCAAATGGATATAAGTCTAATCTAATAGTTTTCTAATAATATAAGTCCACTGTTTGCAATGCAAGCATAATCTAAACCAACCTACACCATAACACCTATAACACCTCTAGTCTATTTGGGATCTAAGATGAGGCACCATAACTAAACATTACGGCCTAATAGCTATGATGTGTTGGTATATTGGAATAACGACAATCCCGAGATGATGGAACCATGAAATCTTGATCAGGACTACCATCCTATTTTTCATAAACAGTCATTCACATCACACCTCTAGATACCGATTCATAAAATAAAGATACGTCTATTTGTAACATTAATCGTGAGTGCTCTCTTATTGCACTAAGAGTGGTAATTAACTATGAAACATTATTACTTCATGCTTAAAATAAATAGTAGGAAAAATCAAAATAATTAATTAATTATTAATTATTTTGATTATTTTAAATATTAAATAATTATATTTAATTAAATCTTTAATAAGATAGAACTTAATTAGAATTAAAAGATAAAATATTATACAATCATAAGAATGAGATTAACCTTAATTATTCAAAATTTTCTAATAAAAATCCTTCTCATTATTTTCGCATGAGTTTGGAGAGATGCAAAATTCCTAATCTCTTTCTATTCATTTTATTTTAAACTATAGAAAAAAAATGCCTCAAAATTTGGTGGATGTATATCTAAGTGGCAATTATGATATATATATATATATTGAGAAAGAATTTTACATTCTTTAGAGCCTTGTTAGAAAAAGATTTGAATTATATTCATAAATTGTTTGGTTGCTTGAAAAGGAATAAAATAAAAGAAAGTGTAATTAAAATAAGATGCATTTGAAATATTTTAACCTTATTTGATTAAATATAAAATAATTTCCCTTGGGTATTGTTGACCTCACTTTTGGAGTGAGCTTTCAACTTCATCATCCTAGACATAAGGACCTCTAAACACTAAGAGTTCCTTAGTCTTAAGACACTTCTAGTGATTAGAACACTAACCCTAGAGTCTATGAAGAGTTAGCCATAGAATAGGTTATGCCTTAGGTGTATTAGGAAAACTTGGCTACCCTATAGCTTGAACCAAATCCTTACTTCTTTCAAGTCAAACTTCAAATTCAAATCAACTTTGAATTCAAATTAATTCCAAATCAAACCTTAAATCAATTCCAACACAATAGATTTTCTCAAATCATGAATCAATTTTAAATCAAATAATTGAACCCCATGATCAATTCCAAATGATTGAAACCCATGATTGAATTCAAATCCCAAAAATATTTCCTAAGCCATTTTGATTTCACCTTATGGACTTAGCTCAAACCAAATCCAAATCACTCCAAATTCAAAAGATTTTCTCATAAACCATTTATGTTCTCATTTATATTTCACAAATATAAATGAAATATAAATTCAAATAACCAAAACCAAATTCAAAACTCAAGTCCAAATCTAACCTAAAATCAACATATACCCTTTCAAGTCAAATCCTTGAACTTAACCAAACCAAATTCAAATCACTCCAAATTCAAAATATTTTCTCATAACCCATTTATATTCTCATTTATATTCATAAATATAACTGAAATATAAATACAAATGACCAAAACTAAACTAAAAATGGAAGTCCAAATCTAACCAAAGTACAACCTATACCCTTTCAAGTTTTTGAACTTAGCCAAACCATCCTTAAATCAATCCAAACCTTTGATTTTCTCTTCAAACAATCATTCCTTCAATCACATGCCCAAATATAAACATAAACTTCAATCATCAAACTAATATCAAACTAACCCAAGTCAAGCCCATGTTCACTCTTTTGACTTGAAATTGTCAAATGAATCAAAACCAATTTGACTCCAAATCACTTACAATTGGATTTATATTTCAATCATAATATAGTGAGTTCAACCAAACTTGAATCAAGCATTGATCAAGCCAATTGACCCAGTTAGGCTCACTTGACCGAAAGCGACCTAAAAGATCTTTTTGAGCCAAATTATAATCCAACCCGAATTGGATTGAACTGAGCCCATCTAAGCCTCACATTGTGAGTAACAATCATCTTAGGATGATCAATCACTCAAATTGGGTCAAACCAAGTCAAACCTAGCCTATGACCAAGTCAACACTTAGCCCAATGAAACCCAAACTAGCCAAAATCAATCATATGCCAAATTGATTAAAACCATTGATCTAAACCAATTCATAACTAATTATTGAAATTGATCAAGCCATCAATTGAGCCAAACCATGCCCAATTGGCCACTTGACCTAAGTTGACCTAAAAAGTCAAAATGGGTCAAATCTTGATCTAAGCCAAATTGATTGCAACCAATGGTCAAATTCATTCTAAAGTGATTGTTGAACTTGACCAAAGCTTCAAATGACAAACAAGACCCAACCTAGCCCAATTGACCATGAACCCAACTTGACCTAAAAGGTCAAATTAACTTGAAATCAAACCAAACTAAAATTGATTGAAACAAAGCTTGCAAAACATTTCAAATGATCAACCAAGCTCAAACCAACCCATGACCTACCTTAATCAAATGGGTCAAATTTGTCAACTTGACCCATTTGACCTAAGTGAACCTAAATGAATCATAAACCAAATTGAACCAAACCAATGATACCCATAGGCTCCAAATGATCATTTGAACTTGACCTAACCCATAGTTGGACCCAATTTGACCAATTGGTTAACTTAACCCAAATTGACCCAACTTGACCTAAATAAGTCAAATTGAACCAATTCAAATCAAATGAACTCAAATCACTTAAAATTTGGCCCAACCCATTTTTGAATCATTTCAAATTTGTCCAAATCAAAATCAAGGCCAAATGACCACTTTACCCCTAGGTCAAAGGGTATCCTATGGCCAAATTCACTTGGAATTTGGCCAATTCTTTCTCATGGCCTCTTAGCATCTTCCTAGTGGTCCATGTGGACACTAAGGGAGGTGATGAACATGACCATCACCTTGGGTCAGCCATGACCCAACCCAAGGCCAAAATCGACCCCTCCAATGCAAAGTGACCACTTGGATCACCCCATACACTCACCTAGCACATGAGCACTCCCTCTCCTCCACTCCTTTGCTTAAAACGAATCACATGGAGTGCCTAACAGCCTCAACGAACTAATCAATCAGAGCAATTGATCAAAATGGTAAAGTTAGTTGGTCATCTGATCCAAGGAGCATTCCCACTCAAACCAGGGGTCATTGCATTTTGATTGAGCTCTAGGAATCGAAAGCATGCTTCTCCAAGTTTCCTAAGGTCATTTCCAAGCCTCCTCAGTTTCTCCTTCTTGATTTTCGTCAAAGCCGAAATAGGGGAGGTGAAGTGAAATTCCAACTTACTCAACTCCATCAAATTCAAATTGCTCTTGCAAGCACCATCAAGGGACCTAGTCGAGCTCACTCAAGATGTTTCCCAAGTCACCAAGCCACGTGAAGGGGGACTTTGATCAAAGCTGATTGCCATTGAAGGGGAGCTTGATCAACCAAGACATCCATTTTAAATCAAGGCTTGGTACTTTCAACTGGGCTTTATCTCCACTAGACAAAGCTACCTCCTCCGTTAGAAGCATCGGTGATAGCCTCCGACGAGGTATTGCTCAAAATCAATCATAAGTTAAAAAAATGCTTGGTCCTTTGTGAAGGGAATTGTAATCCCATTAGATCTTAGTCTTTAGATCTCTTGCTTATGCTCCTCCAAAAGTGTGAGGTGAGTTTGAACTCCATCCAGCTCGATAGCTTCGAATGACATCGACGATGGCATCCATCTCTCACCGCCGGAGGAGATAAATCACTCACCATCCATTTTGAGTGATTAGAACGGACAATTGTGATTTAATCATGCATAGATCTCTGTTTAAACCCCTTATAATCATGAGATTAATTGAGGCTATCCGATCTTAGATCGGCGAGAAAGCGTCGCCGCCGAATGGCTGCGATGTGATAACTTAAATAACCAATTCAGCCACATGGAAAGCATCGCGCATCCGCGGCTCACGGATTAGTTAATTAATTAGCTATTTTAATTATCCATAATCACATAAACTTCATAAAATCATAATTAAATGTAAAAATCTAAAAATATAAAGGAGGGCTCATTTTAAAGGTATCTCGAGGAATCCAATAAAATTTCTACTTTAATTTTAAATAGTAAATTTTCCTTAATAGGGTTTAATTAAAAATATAATCATGTTAATTACTCCCTAATTACTTAATTAATTAATTTCAAATTTCTCAAATATGTTTAGTGGGATGACTTCTGCCTCCCTTAATTTTCTTGGAATTTATCAATGAGTTAATTAGAGAAATTAATTAATGAACCCCTAATCACCCCTTAATATAATTAAGAGTAATTAAGCATATGAATAGTGATTTAATCTTAATTGAGATAATTAAATATTTTAAGTAAGGAGGAGGTTTATGGAATAGGTTTGGGATATTTTTCCTAAGTTATTCCCTAAACCCCTTTCTTCCTTAATCCAAACATAATTAAGGATTGATCTACTAATGATTTACTTAATTATTGTAATCAAACTTTCAAAACCAATATGGAATTAATCAATCTCTTTCTAGGTAGATCGTTAGGTGTTCAAAAGCCTAATGTAAGTTTGAGAAAATCATACCCAACTCACATGTGTGAGAAGGTTATGAAAGTTCTTAATGAAAACCAATTAGCTTAATTAATCAATAACTGTGAGCCAATTGCATTAGGCCCCCTTATTTCTTAGGTGCATTGCTGATTTAAATTCCATGTGGTTTCATATCATATGTTGGCTCATAATTACTTGTTTAATTATGTTAAAGTGGTGTAGGTAATAGGTAATTAATGGATTTAATTCACACCTTAACCTAAATAAAACATAAAATCAACCAAATTATTCTAAAATTAAAGTAAATCAATTCACACATGGGAGAAATGGGTTAGGACTAGCAAACTCTTTCCACATTTCCTAAGTCAAATCAAATTAAAAAAAATAAAAATCTCCTTAAAGAATTTTGATTCACTTTAAATGATCTTATTTCATAGGATTGTCTTTAAGAATTAATTAGGGTGAATGAAGGCATATGCTTACATCACTTTATTTCTTTCCAAGCATGTTAAATATTATTTGCCATATGAAATCATCTATTCATATCTTTTGAAAAATCAATTAAATAAAATATTTTCTTTATATCAAATTGCATGTTTTTGGGTTAAGAATATGAGTGACTATTATCACTATTAAATCAAAAACTATTTTTGAAACTTATAAATCAAAGATTATGAATGAAGTGATGCTACTTATAAGTACTTATAAGCCTGCAAGTGATTATAGCATAGGATGTGTATTATGTGATTTTCTTATCTTCTCTTAACATGGATTTGAATAGGATTTGCAAAGTGTATAGTTTATTTGAAAAGAACATAACACTTGCTTAAATCTATTCTTATGCACTTTTATGTTATGACTTAAAAAGGACCTTCATATTACACATATAAATTATACAACTCAATCAAAAAAAAATTTTTTTTTTGCATGATTCTTCATCCATTTGTTTCTTTTTGTACATTTACATGTATTTAAGAAAAGTGGTATATTAATTTGGACATCTCGAGATTGTGAAGCTTTAAGTAGCCTCTAGGTCTACACTTACCTGTATAGAAAATAATGGCGTCATACTCACTTATATCTTTTATACATGTAGATGTGCATTTATCTAATGGATAAAATAATCCCTCTCTTTTCTACATAATAAAAAAATATGCATTCATGGAATATCCAAATTTTCTTAAGCAACATCTCTCAGCATTCATCATCAAGGTGTGCTAAAACTTGCATTGCATGTATATGTATGCTTAGGATTATTTATATGCATGATATACATGGTGGAAAGAAATAAATGGTTATGTGTAAAGTGATAGTAATTCACCATAATTAATCCTAAGTTGCCTTTCTTATTGAATAGGTTTATTTAGAGCAAATCTAAACTTAGGGTTAATTAAATACATAATAAAACATTCACTAATGAAAAGTCATTAATGAATCTACCTTAGAAATTACTTAAGGTAGGGATGAAAGAGAAGTTCTCTTCTCTTTTCTTCTCTTTACAATATTAAGTAACTAAATGTACGTTCATTCAAATTAAATCAAATCATTAAATAAAATTAGCAAATCAAATAAATCACTTAAATGAAATCACCCTCTCGGTTGAACCTTTACTTAGAAAATTCAACTTTAAAGCTAGCTAAGACATACACACAAGCCTTAATTGGCACACATTAGGCTAAGTCATCATTTTAGCTCTATGTTAGGGGGTGCATGGTTAGATGCGATTTTATTTTATGATGTAATATTTTAGATTGGATGTTAGGGTGCATGTCGTGGATGATAGGATGACAATCTTAATCATGTCTTCGAGGGATCATGCTTAGGAGCTTGTAATAAAATATAAATATTTTTGTGTGTAGTTGCTTATACCCCCAACCATGATCTAAACTAGGGTGGTTACCCATGTGTGGGGTAAGTCCAAATTATTCTATAAGCTGGGGTTGTGTGGTATGTTTAGCTAATCTCTATTTTGTAGGTTTAGTTAGATTTATCTTTCCCATTTTGATGTAATTTTTGCAATTGAAATTTAAAATGAATGTTATGGGAGAATTAAGGTGAACATTGGTCATAAGAGCATGTTTATGTACCATGTGAAGCCTTGGAGCAAATTACATCCCAAGATAAATCAAAAGGAAGAAATAAGTGAAGAAAAGAAAGAAAGAAAGAAATGAAGAAAGAAAGAAATGAAGAAATGAAGAAATGAAGAATGAAGACCCCCAAAATATGAATTTCTTTTTGATTGTAATTATTCATTTGTAATCCATGTTGTATAAGTGTAGAGCTCAACTGCCCATTTTCCTTTTTGAGTTTGTGCGGTGGAGCCTGACCACATCGACCTCTTATTCTTTTGTGCTAGCTTTATAAAATTATTTGATGTTTGTTTAGCTTGTGCATTAGAAATGACATGATTTTTCTAATTTCTTAATTGCTTGATGGTTGTTGAATGACTTGGATGCGATTAGGCTCTTAGAAAAATAAAATTTCTATCCAATTAATCAACTCAAAATTAAAATTAAATAACTCATAACCTCACCTAAAAGCCTAGGACATAAATCAAGATAATAAAAGATTTAGCAACCCCTTAGCTAGATTTTGTATGTCTCACATCATGCATAAAATATATTGCTTCACTCTTGCTAATGGAGGGCTTCCACCTTTGCTAAAGAAAATGGCTTGACCTTTGAGAGTCATGGTGGAAACACACCTCTTTCTTTTGATTTTGACCCATAATCAATCTCATGCATTAAGCATATGAAATCTCATAGCCGGTGTCAAATAAAAATGTCTAAAAATGAAAATAAAACTTAACAAAATTTGCATTAGATTAAGTCATTTATTCATGCCCTTGATGATCTAGTCTCTTAGGGAGTATGTTTAAGGATTTAGTCTTCTTTTCTAAATAAACTATCTATCTTGCAAAGCATAAGACTTGCCTACATGTATTTAAAATCATAGAGAGTTAATTCATCATCCCAGTGTTGTAAGTCCAATGTTGGGTGGTTTATTCTCTCTTGTGGAGATAAATCATATACCTATTTTCACCTTAGATTTAAGTCATGCCTTGGCTTTCATCAAAGCTCCCTAGATTTAGGATCAGGTTGTTTCTCTTTCCAATAAATCCTCACATCTTAGGCATTTCATCTTATATTATGGAATTGTAAGCCCTAAATTTCTAATAAAAAATTTACTCAAATATATAATTCTTCTCAAATTTCAAAAATATATAGCCATAGGATAGTTTGGGATGTTGTTGGGTTTCTTAGCATGTGAGCATCCCTACTGTCTATCTTTGGTTTCAATAACTCTTTCCTTTTGATCAATCCCACTTGATCTTTCAAAAATAATCAATTTCTTGATAGTCCTATCTTTAAAATCTTTGGAGACAATGATCATTTACATAAATTGAGAGTATTCTTAAGGAATCTCATTCCTTAAGATGTAATTAACTATGGGGACTTGCCTCTATAGGAAACTTAATGAACATGTAAAGTAGGCGAAAGATTTTTGGTACATTCGAAGACCCATTGTCCTTAGGAGTTCTCATTTGATTAGGTACATTGTAGATGATGACCTATCTCTGAGATAGTACATCATTCACAATGTCACCATCACCAATAAGTACATCTGATCACATGGTATCCCAACACATACCAAATTTATTTTTCAAATTCAAAGTTTAAGAAATAAACACCATGTATATACCTCTCTCTCATTTATTCTTTATGTGTTGTGGTTGGTGTGTTGGGATACAAATGAAGAATTATATAAAGAGCTCACCAAATAAAAAAAAAAAAGATTGATGGGTTTGGATAAAAAATAGAAGTAGGAGAGATTTCATGAGCTCCTTGGTCAGATCTAAATCAAGACATTAACTAAGAACTCAAAATATTAGGAGAATAATAAAAATGGTAAAAACGGTGTAGGAATTGGAGAAGAAATTTGATTATCATGGGTTGATTTTCTTACATGAATGAGTTTAACTCAACACTCATTCAAATATTTGAAAATTGTAACTTCAATGACAGCCCAAGTAGAGTTTCTTTTCTTACAGTGTCTCACTACCACTCCTATGTTAGCATCCCGCCAGAATCTGAAGAGAAGAAGAGGAGGAGAAGGAGGGCTATGATTTTTAGGCTAGTTTCCCCCTTGTTTTATCTGTATATTTTTTTTCATTTTATTTGTAAAATTTTATAATAATTTTTTAATAAAATACTTTCATTTTATATTTTATTTGTAGAATATTTTTATTTTATATTTTGTATTTTATCATTTGGCTACTCTAGGATTTAAAACTAAATCCAATTAAATAAAAAATTAAATCCAAAATTAATAGCTTTGAGAGTTCAAGTTGTCTAGCTAGTGTTGTGTGTCTTTGTAAATGAAACTCTTAAAATCAGAGATCAACACCTTGGCACTACGATAACTTGGTGGCTGGGTGGACATTATTTGTTCTTACAACTTGAGAAAGTAATGGCGCCAAGTAGCGTCATTGCGATTCAACACCTTGGCTAAATGATGAGACTTAGGCTTAAAAATTATATGAGGTAGTTCTTAAATGTTGCAAAGTCACATCACTTTGACACTTTAAGGACAATGCCATGATGTTGTGGATTGGACATTTGACTTTACAACGAGAAGGGGTAGATTATGATTGACATCACGGTCTGTAATGGAAATTTTCTCTATAACTTAAGAAGATGGCAAACACCAAGATTTGCTGTGGTGCTTGTCACATCACCTCAAACCCATTTAATAATGTTTGAAGTGGAGTGCCAAAGTTCAAAATTCTAAGAGCTCATCAGTAGTCTTAATGCTAGTACATGAGTGACTCCATTTTAAGGTAATTTTTCTATGAGATTTGAAGCAATGGTAGTACATGGTTTTAATCAGAATCTTGGATATTATGGTTAATATCCCTCCGATGCTAGTAGATTGAACAAACACTCGATGATGGAAACATGGGATCTTTTGTTGACTCCTCTATTTTCTTTAGCATCATTCACATAACACCTCAGAATCATTCATATCAAAAGATATGTCTATTTCTAATCTTAATAGAGTGCTCTCTTACTATGATAAGAAGGGTAGTTAACTTTGAATGCTTGTGTTCGTAGAAAGTACTCATATCTAAATAAACCTTAAAGAACATTGCTAAAACACCTTTAAATCTTGAGTGTTTTAATTTATCTCACCACATGATCTTAGGGGTACTTATTGAAGTGATCGGGTATGATATTAAGGTATGATGTACTATCTCAATGATAGAAATATCTTTCTATAAATCACTAATAAGGTCATGATGGGTCTTCATATATACAGATGTTCACTTTACATGAAAAGTAAAGTAGGGTTTATTTTATCTTTGGGTTCTTTAATTCCCTATGGAGCAAGCCCATAGTTAATTACATCATAGGAAGAGGAATTTAATTTTTATCCCATCTCATGTTAGTGATTTAATGTATTTAAGAAGAAGTAATTAGATGAATTTTTATGAATTAATTTAATTGGAACCATTAAGCAATTCATTTAATTACCCTTTTTATGCTTCTTTAATTTAGTTAAACACTTATTCATGAGCCTCAAATGACAAGCAAATGAAAAATTAAAATTGCAATGCTCCTAAAGAACATAATGTAATAGGCTTATTCTTAAGTGTTAATTAGGTTAAGGAATCTAATTTAGTACTTTTATGATTTTCCCTCATCCATAGGTTAATCATAATTTTCTTAAAGGTCTTTATGTTATTAAACACATAAAGATGGAACCCATGGATTGAAATTAAATTATCTAAAGTGGTTACCATTTCAATTTGATTAATTTTTGTTGATGATTGCTTAAATTTTGTAATTAGCCCACACGTCAATTAACTCTCTTTAATGAAATAAATTTGGAAAAGTTATTAAGAAAGAGGTTCTAATCACTCTCCTCCATCATCTCACTATTAAGTGATTAATGAAGTTTAATTAATTAATTTTTACTATTTGGGATTTTAAATAATCATTAAATGACTTAAGAGGGTAATTATGGTTTAAATTTCAAATACCCCTAATTACATAGCTAATAAATCCCAAGAAAATCATGGGAGGTAGAGGTTATCCGATTAAATCAACATGCCAAGTTTGGGATTAATTACCCAAGTAATTAGTGCTTAATTAAGCTAATTAAGAAAAAAATTCAAACCCTAATTAAGCTCTATTCACTTTTCAAAATATGTTGAAATTATTTTTATTAAATTGTCCTTTGTTTAACCATTCTAAAATGGGTCTAATTATATTTTTAGATTTTTTTACAATTAATTATAATTTTATAAAATTTTAGAGGAATTAACCTTATTTTAATCTCTAATCCCGTCGGTGCCACGTGGGAGCTAACATGGCCTTTCCATTGGCACCATGATCTTGACAATGTGGTGGGCTTAGTCGGGGCGGCGAATACGCTTTCATCCCCATTATTCAATCTCAATCGACGGTGGGATTAATCTTGTTCTGGAATAAATCATTATTCCAATCTTACTAAGAGCGGGCTCGGATGATCTCATCCCCGGCGATGGAAGATGGACACCATCTATCCTCCCATGATCGATCCCAAGCTCCGGAGCTCGTGAGGCATTGGGATCAACTCAAAATATTCAAGAGGGAGATTTAGAGGGATCTATGGTGGGATTCGCAAAATGACAAAATTCTTACAAAAGACCAACACCTAGGGATTTTCTATGGTTTCCATAGTTTACCTCTGCTCGTGGCCAGTATATCAATCGAGATAGCTTCATCTTGAAGAGACAAAGACTGTTGAGAAGCTTGCGCCTTGTCTCTCTCAACTCTTTATGGACCAAGCATCACCAAAATCCTCATTGAAGTTGGTTTTGTAAGGGTCTTGCCTTATTCAGGTGATTTTATCTTGATGGTCAAAGCTTGGGGAACATGTGGGTGAAGTTAATTTGTATTTGATGATGTTTGAGAGGTGTTGGATGGAGTGGAGGCTCAATTTGTTTAGCTTTGGTGTGTCGGTGATGGTGAGCTCAAGGGAGATCGAACTCACAATGGAAGGTTTCTACTCTCTGAAGGTCTCTATGTGCTTGGAATGGAATGGAAAGGAGTATAGCCTCCCCTCATGGTGACCCAATAGTTGGCTTCTCCCAGTTTTTTTTTTTGGCGTCGTTGGCGTAGGTGGCAGGACAATAGAGGGTGGCTGAGGTGGCTCAGTTTGAGTGGGTGATGGTCTGAGGTGGGCTACCAAGGCTGAGGTGGAGTATCCCTCCTCCCCAAGGTGAGCCAATGGGACGGTTTGGGTTAGGTAACCTTCTTTGTTCCATGGCTAACCTAATTAGCATTGGGTCAGGTTAGCCAGTGTGATAGAGGTCCAAATCAAGCTAAGGGTGGTTGCTAAGGGCAAAGGGGTAGGTGAGACCACCCAAATATGGATTTTGTCCCATTTGGAGAGCTTTACCTTAAGGATATTAGGTCAACTCAGGTTTGATTTGGGCTGACCTATGGTGACCCAAGGAAGGGTCATGCTAAGTTTGAATGGGTTTGGGTTTGGCTCAATTTGACTCATGTAGGTCAAATTGGGCTAGGTTGGATTATGTTGACCAATTGGTCAAATTTGGTCAAACCATGGGTTGAGACAAGTTCAAATGATGATTTGAGATGTTTAGGATCAATTGGTTTGACTTGATTTGGATTAGATTTGAATTTGACTCATATAGGTTCATATGGGTCAAATTGGCTAAGTTAACCAATTTTGTCAAATTGGCCAATTTGGGTTAAGTGTTGATTTAGGTTCAATTGATGATTTGAAGATGATTGTAAGTTTTGATTTCAAACAATTTGGATTTAGATTTAATTTAGGCCAATTTGATCCTTTAGGTTAATTTGGGCTAAATGGGTCAATTGGGTTCAATCAACGGTTTCATCATGTTCAATAATTAATTTTGTGATGGATTTGAATCATTGGTTTTTATTAATTTGGATTAGAATTTGATTTGGCCCAATTTGATCTTTTAGGTCAAATTGGGTCAACTTGGGTCAAGAGGCCAATTGGACTTGGTTTGGCTCAATTGATGGTTCAATCACATTCAGGATCAATTTAGAGTGGGTAGGAATCTTGGTTTCAATTAATTTGGTTTGGAATGAAATTTGGTTAGATTTTATTCATGTAGACTAAATGGGTCAAATTGAGTCAAGTGATCAAATTAGTTTGGTTTAACCCAATTGATTACAATTGGACAATCAAGGGTGATTAACAATCATTGTAAGAGGTTTTGAATGGGTTGGTTCAATCTAATTTGGGTTGGATTAGAGTTTGGCTCAAGTGGGTTCTTTAGGTCATCTTGGGTCAAGTGAACATAATGGGTCAATTGAGTTGGTTTTGGGTTGAATTAGGTTGAGTTGAGTTTGATGATTGATTTGGGATTGATTCATGGCTTTGATAGCAATTGATTTGGTTTAATTGGATTTTAACTCATTTGGACATTTAAGTTCAAAGAAGTTAGATTAATTGGTTTGATTTTATTAGCTTGATTATAGATTTTGGAAGAGTTTAAAATGGATATTTGAGGTTGGAGTCCTTTTGTGAAAATCAATTGGGTTTGGTTTGATTGAAGGAATTTTGATTAACTCCATAGGATTGGAATATGGGATTAGGTTTAAGTCATTTTGGCTTGGAGTTTGGATATAAAATAGGATTCAATTGGGTTTTAATTGGTTTGATTTGAGATTGGATTTTTGCTAAGTGGATAGGACTGTGTTTGGTTTAAGGCATATAAGATGATTAGGTTTGCTTATGTCCTAAAGGTATAACCTAAACTTAAGGTTTACCATCCTTAAGTCTATAGGCTTAGGTTTAATGTTCACCAAGTCACTAGAAGTGCCCTATGACTATGGTGTTTATTTTTGGTTTGTCATGTTGTGATGTGTGTGTATATGGGGATGAGGAGGGGGGACACTACACATATCTGTGGATGTACTTATTGAGGTGATCAACTATGACATCAAGGAATAGTGCACTATCTCATAAGATAAAAATTACTATCCTACGATGGACCTAATCACCTAATAAGGACTCCTATGATGGGTCTTGAATATACCGAGATTTTTCCCTACTTTACATGGATGAATAAAGTAGGGTTTATTTAAATCGTTCTAAAGTTCTATGGGGCAATCCCATAGTTAATTACATCGTAAGGAAGGTGAGTTCTTTAGAATACTCGATTAAAGTAGAAAATTATTATCTCCAAAGAATTCAAAGAATATTAATAAATTAGTTATATTTGGAAGATCAAATATGGGATAGATTGAAAGAAAAGATTTATTATCAAGCCAAAAGGAGATGAGTAGAGGATGCTCATAGAAAAAACCTAGTGAGCATCCCAAACTATCATATAGTTGGGCTTTATATGTTTCAAAATTGATGAGAATTATATATTTGAGTTGAAATTTTTATTAGAAATCTGGGACTTATAATCCCCAATACAATTATGAAATGCCTAAGATGTGAGGATTTATGCATGTAGCCCCAAAGAGAAAAAGTAACCTTAGATCCTAAATCTAGGGAGCTTTAGCAAGGGCCAAAGCACGACTTACATCTAAGGCGAAAAGTGGGTATATAGTTTACCTCCATAAGAGAGAGTAAATCACCGAAGCACTGGACTTATAACCATCTAAGTGGCATCCAACTAACTCCTACAATTTAAAACCATGTAGGCAAATCTTATGATTTTACAAGATGGCTAGGCTATTATTATTTAGAAAAGAAATTAAGTCCTTAAACCCACTTCCTAAGAGACTAGAACATGAGTGGTATAAATAATGACTTATTCTAATGCAAATCTTTTCAATTTTTAATTTATTTTTAACACTTTAATTTGACAAAGTCTTTATGATTTTATATGCCTAAATGCATGATGAAATGAGTTATGGGCTAAATCAAAAGAGAAAGATGTGTTTTCCACCATAAGGGACTCTCAAAGGTTAAGCTTTTTCCCTATCTGGAAAAAATGGAAATCCTCTCTTAGCAAGAGTGAAATGAAATGACATGTATGATATTAAGCATACAACATCTAGCTAATGGGTTGCTAAATCGTTTATTATCTTGATTTAGTACCTAGGCTTTATGTGAGGTTATGAATTATTTAGAAAATTTTAGTTATGTGTTATTGTTGGGATAGAAAAAATTAATTTTATCCTAAGAGCCTAATTGGATCCAGGCCATATAGCAATCATCAATCATAAATAAATTATGAAAAGACATGCTATTTCTAATGCAACCACCATAAACACAACATCAATTTTATAAAAGCTAGCATAATAAAAAAGGCCGTATTGGTACCGCATAACCCAAAAAAAGAAATATGTGTAGCTGAGCTCTACCCTTATACAACCCGGTATATAAAAAAATAATTTACAATTTTACAAATGAAAATATGTTATGGAGGTCTTCAAGTCTTCGTGTCTTCATATCTTCATATCTTCATGTCTTCATGTCTTCATGTCTTCTTTCATTTGATTTATCAAGCTCCAGAGGATCACATGGTACATAAGACTTGGTCTTTTAACCAATGCTCATCCTAATCCCCCATAATACTAATCCTAATTCCTAATGTAAAATTAAAATAAAAGTAAGAAAAAGAAAATCTAACTACACATTTAAAACATATATTAGCTAAACATGCCATACGTCCCAAGTAGTTATATTTATAATTTGGACTTAGTACCCTACACACCCATCTATCCTAACTTAGATTATGCTTAGAGGTTATGCAACCTACACAACAAAACATTTATATTTTTATTACAGTGGCCCCTTAAGGATAATCCCTTGCAGAAAATATGATTAGGCTAATATCACCCTAACATCCAGTCTATGCACATACACCCTAACATCTAGTCTACAACAGTACATCACAAAATAACCATACAACAATTCATACACCACCCTAACATAAAGCTAGAAGTGGTGACATAATCTAATGTGTGTGTTAGAGCTTGTGTGGCATGTCCTAACTAGGCTTTAAAGTTAAGATTTTCTAAGTATGAAGGACATTTAATTATAAAGGGTGGTTTCACTTTAAATGGTTTAATTAATTTACAAATTTTACTTAATGTTTTCTTTTGTTTCGCTTGGCCTACACTTAACAACTAAATATTATGAAGAGAAAGAAAGAGAGGATCACTCTCTTTTATCCCTACCTTAAGTCACATCTAAAGTAAGTTAATTAATCAATTCCCTTAGTTAGTGACTTATTACATGTTTTAATTAGTCCTAAGTTCAGATTCACTTTAAATAAACTCATTAAATAAGAAAGGCATCTTAAGATTAGTTGGAATGAATTACTATCAAATAACACATATTTTTTCATTTCTTTCCATTATGTACATCATGCATATGATTAAATCCTAAGCATAGCTATACATATAATTTATATATTAGCACACTTAAATGATGAATGTGAGTAAATGTATTTGGAATTAATATTTCATTTGGTTGAATGCTTTTATCATATTAATTTAAAGCTCTATATAAATTCTTATGCAAAAGCATAAGAAAAGAACCTTAAATCACGTGACTAATCAAATCAACCAAATAAACAAAGTATGAATGCATGTCTTTTTTATAGAAAAAGGGGGTTTTCATTCATTAGTTAAGTACACATTCACATGTATAAAAATTTTAAGCAAGTACATCACCCTTATTCTACACCAAGGGAATGAGGTAGGAACCTTCTTAGGGCTACTTAAAGTCAGGCCGAATGTCCGCACTAATATACCCACTATCCTTAGAAACATATGGATGTATAAATAATTATAAGAATAGAAAGCCATGCAAAAAATCATATTTTAATTTGATTGATTTATTTTGTGTAAATGAATTAAAGTTCTATCTAAATTCTAATGTCCAAATGCATAAGAAGGAAATCAAGCAGGTACGTCACCATTGTTTTACACCAAGGGAATGAGGTAGGAACCTCCTTAGGCTACTTAAAGTCATGCGTCCCTGGGATGTCCAGACTAATATACCCACTAACATTCTTACTTATACAAATCAACACATAAATGTAAGGAAGATACTTTATTTCATACACTAAATTTATATTCACTTACATTTCTTATGTATATATAACTAAAGTTATAATATATATGTATATTCATTCATTAATAAACATTTGAAAATATATTTGAGATTTAATAGTGATACTACTCATACTTTTAATTAAGCCAACACATGCAAATTAACATAAAGGAAATCATTTTTTATTTGATTAATTTGAAAGACATGAATGCATGAGTACAAGTGGCATATAATATTTTAGTATAATTAGAAAGAAATAAAGAAACACAAGCATGTAGTTTCATTCAATCTAACTAAGTCCTAAGGACAATCATATTAAAAAAACTCACTTATGATGAAACAAAGTTTCTTAAAGCCATTTTTTATTTTTATATTAATTTGATTTAGGAAATGTAAAAGAGGTTTGCTAATCCCAATCTCATCCCCCATGTGTGAGTTAATTTGGTTTAATGAAGAGCAATTAGGTTGATTTTATGTCTTAATTAGATTGAGGTATTAATTTAGTCCATTAATTAACCCTTACCTACATCACCTTAAGCTAATTAACTAAATAATGATGAGCCAATATATAATGCAACCACATAAAAAGTAAATTGACAATGCACTTATGAAATGAAAGGGGCCTAATGCAATTGGCTCATAATTAATAGTTAATTGCTTAAGGAGCTCACTTAACTACTTTTATAGTTTTCTCACATATGTAAGCTAACAATAATTTCATTAGCTCTCTCTTTAGGTTATTGAACACCCAAAGGACTACCCAAGATTGATTAAACAAAGTTAGGTTGTAAATAATGGCTTTTAAATTAATTTCATTAAGCCTATGATTAATTGATTAAATTCTTTGATTATGCTTTAATTAGAATGATGAAACTAACTTAAGGAAAGGGATCAAAGAAGAGGCCTCAATCCTAATTCCTAAGTCATTTCAAACACTCAATTAGGCCTAAAATAATTAGGTTCTCTTATTTTAATTAGTTAATTGAATGGCTAATTAATTATTTAAGCTTTTAATTAACTTGAAAAAAATGAAAAGGCTTAATGAAATGGTTATAAGGAATGAACCCAAACCACTTCACTGAGACTTACCACTATTAATAGAGGATAATGAACTTAATGAATTAAATAAACCACTGTTAATTTGCTTAATTATCACTAATTAAGGTTGGAGAGTAATTAAGGCTTAATCTATTAATTTCCCTAATTGACTATCCAATAAATTCCAAGAAAAATAGAGGAGGCAAAGATAATCCCCCTAAACATCTCTGGAAAATTTGAAATTAATTGGACAACTAATCATGAGTAATTAGCTAATGTAGTTTTAATTAAACCTTAAGTAAATTACTTTTCAAATTAATTAATCATAATTTTAATAAGTCTACTCTAAAATATCTTTAAAATGAGCCCTCATTTGTATTTTTTTTTTGTATTTTTCTAGCATTAGATTGTAGAAGATTCAAATTTTTAAAATATATTAATTAAGCCTAATTATAGCCTTAATCCGACGCTTGATGTGACATGCCGATGGTGCTTTCCACGGGTGATGGGATTGGCCACTTAAGTTATCACATCCACCACTGACTCAGATTGCGGTGGATGCGCTATCCCCATGGACCATGTGATTCAAGATCAGATGACCATGATTTGATCTGCGATAAAGGAAGGAAATCAGGGGATCTATCACATAATTTGATCACGGCCATCCATTTCGATCACGCGGAATGGATAGCCCGTGATGTTCCTCCTTTGTGAGTGGAAAAAGATGGATGATATCCATCTTTTCCCCATTCAATTCGAGCTCACCCGAGCTCGGATTGCCTCCAAAATTATACAACACCTTTAGGAAATAGAGACACACACATCCAATGGCTAAGATTCGCTCAAATGCACATTCACTTCATAAAGGATCAAATGATTTTCACTAGGGAGTTCGATTTTGCAAAATTACCTCACCGAAGCTAATGTTCGACTATAGGATCAATGGAGGAAGCTTCGTCTGGTTGAGATGAAGCTCTACTGAGCTGCATGAGCCTTGATTTGGTGTAGAGCTCTCGGTTGACCAAGCCACACACGTAGGAACCTCAGCTTTGATCAAACTTTGGTGTTCGGTGGTTGGGAAGGCTCAGGAATAATTCAGTTGGCATCGACAAAGTATGCGAATGGTGTGGGTGTGAAGAATTGAGATTTGGTTAAGTGGAGAACGAATTGAATTGTGTTAATTTTTGCTCGAATTGGGGGAGTATACCCCGAAATCAAGCTTGATGGACAGATGGGATTATTTCCCAAAATTTGATCAATTTGCCACCACCACTATCGGAGTCATCTCCATTTGCTAAGTGGCTACATGATGGCCTGCAGTCAGTCGCCAAGGGGAAGATTTGGGTAGGCTTGGGTGATTGCTTTTCCCTAGTGTCCATGGTGGGTTCATCCATGAGAGGGAAGAAGGAAAGATTACCTTTGGTTCATGGGCAGTGTGTCTGTAGAGTGGGTGTCTAGAATGCCTCATTTGGCAAGTGGAAGGCTGTTATGGGAAAGGCAAAGTGGACTTTGCCCATATGGCAAGAATCCTATGCAAAGATCTTTGTACATTGGTCAATTCCCTTGGATTGGGTCCCACTTGGACTTGGGCAGGATCGGGGCTGACCTAGGGTCAATTTGGATCTAGTTAGGTCAACCACCAAGGTTCCATAGGTTGGTTTGGGGTGGTTTGGCGTCATTTGGTTTAGGTTGGGTTGGGTTGACCAATTGGTCAAATTGGGTCAAACCAAGACTTGGGCTAGGTTCAAATGATCATTTAAAGAGTTTTTTTTCAAGTGGTTTTGATTAATTTAGCTTAGGTTTGATTTTGGCTCATTTGGATTCAAATGGGTGAAAAGGTTCAAGTTGACCAATTTGACTGATTTGACTAAATTGGGTTGGGTTAGGTATTAGTTCATATTCAATTGGTTAATTGAAAATGATTGTGGGCTTTGGTTTGATTTGATTTAGGCTTAATTTAGATTTTGGCCACTTTGACCTTTTAAGCCAATTTGGGCTAGGTTTGGTCAAGTTGACCAATTGGTCCACTTGGGCTCAATTATGGCTTTGGTCAAGTTCAATAAGTGATTTGGAATGAAGTTGAGCTATTGGTTGCAATCAATTTTGATTAAATCATGATTTGACTCATTTTGGCTTTTTAGGCCAATTTATGTCAACTTAGGTCAAATGGTCGATTGGACTTGGTTTGGCTCAATTGAGGGTTTGGTTATGTTCAATCATTAATTATGAGTTGGTTTGGAACAAAGGTTTCAATCAATTTAGTATATGGTGGTTTGGTTTTTGCAAAGGTCATTCTTGGTCAAAGGGCCAAGTTGACTTGGTTTGACCAATTCAAGATAGTTGATCACCTTAGGATGATTATTGATCATAATATGAGGTTTGAAAGGGCTTAGTTCAATCCAATTTGGGTTAGATTAGAACTTGGCTGAAAAAGGATCTTTAGGTCATTTTGGATCCAGTGGACCTAAATGGGCCAATTGGTTAGGTTTTGGCTTGATTCAAGTTTAATTGAGCTCACATATGAGCCTAGAATGAAGATAGAAATCTATTTGTAATTTGTTTGGAGTCAAATAAATTTTGGTTCATATGACAATTTCAAGTCAAAAGGGGTCAACATGGGCTTGACTTGGGTTGACATGGATTTGGTTTGATAATTATAGTTTGTGTTTATATTTGGGACAATGATTGAAGGAATGATTGAATCATGAGAAATCAATGAGTTTTGAATTGATTTGAGTATCATTTAACCAAGTTCAAGAATTTGGCTAAAAAGGCTAAAATTGAGAATTTGATTTGATTTGGATTTAGTTTTGGTCATTGGAGGGTGAGTTTCATTTATATTTATGAATATAAATAAAGAAATGATTGATTTATAAAGAGATCAAGTCAGTTTGGGTTAATTTGGATTGAGATTTGGTTAAGCTTATGGAGGTGGGTCTATATGGCTTAGGAAAGGTCTTGATTTGGTTTGATTTAGTTTGATTTCATTTGAATGGTTTGAATTTGAGTCTCATTTATGTTTGTAAATATAAATGAAGGAATGATTGATTTATAAAGAAATCAACCAAGTTTGATTTAGTTTAAAGGAGGTTTTTGCTAAGCATATGAAGGTGGTTCATATGGCTTAGGAAGTGATTTGGAATTTGAATTTAATCATGGGTTTCAATCATTTGATTTGGGATTGGATTTATGATCTTGGATTTGAATTTAAGGTTTTTGTTTGAATAAGGAAGCAAGGATTGGGTTTAAGGCTATAGGGTAGGCAAGTCTTCCTAAATCCCTAAGGCATGACCTATTCCCATGGCTAATCCTTCTAAGTCTCTAGGCTTAGGTTAGGTGTTCACCTAATCACTAAAAGTGTGTTAAGATTAAGGAGCTCTTAGTGTATACAAGAGTCCTAGATCTATGATGAGAAAGTTGAGAGCTCACTCCAAAATTGAGGTCAACAAAGGGCGCCCAATAGGTATGGTGTAACTAACTAGGTGCACCGCACGTATTGGTGTTGACTAAGATGATCAACAATTTCTAAAGGATTGTGACAACTAATAGATACGATCTACTCCTAAACTAGAGAAGTAGAAAGAATTAAGATCTTAATGCAATGCAACTGAACTTATGCCAAGGGCATAAAAGCATAAGGAAGGATCTACTGAGGGATGAAGCATGTGAACCTTATACTAGGGAAGCAGGTCTAGCTCATCCATAGAGGATAAGAGTTTGACTTTGATAATGATTGGGGAAGAAAAGATCTGCTGGGGATGAGTGCATGAAATTTTCACTAGGGAAGCACATTGATCATCCATTAGAGATAGGGATTTGACTAGGTTTGATTTTATGAGGGCTCCATTGGGGAGAGGATATGATTCATGCCTTTTGGGAGGAGAAAATTGGTTTAATATGATTGGTGGGGCATCCACTAGGGATGAGAATTTAATTTGATTTGTTGATTTATGGTTTGAGGCTCCACTAGGGAGAGGTCAAGATCTAGTTTTGAGGGCACATCTACTAGAGATATGAGCTCAGATCTGTTGAGGATAAGGCAGATTTAAATTTGGATTCTCCTGGAGGGAGGATGGTGAATTTTATGAAATAGACCCAGTCGGTGTGCAATGGATCCAAAGAAGAAGGCTAACATCGCCTAGTCCCTTTTAGATTTACAAATCCAAAGGGATAGTCTGTCGACCATCAGGTGGAGCTATCCAACCTAAGGGTTGCCTTTCAGTGTGTAATGGTTAAGCCAGGAAGAAAGCTTGTAGACTTACAACTTCTTGAACATGAAACCACTGGGGTGATCAGTTGATAGCACAACAAATCAAACCCGACCTAAGGCGACTATTTGAGCAAATGCTACTGTGGTCTCACATCAACTCAAGAATAGTCAAAATTAATTTAATTTGGGATGGATTTACTAAGAAGGGGCTAATATCAGCCTAGTCATGTCTTAGATTTACAAATCCAAAGGTATAGTCTACCAACCGCGAGGTAGAGCTAACCAACCTAAGGGGTGCCTTTCGGTGTGCAGTGGTCAAGTTTGGAAGAAAGCTTGTAGACTTACACCTTTCTAAACAAGGAACTACTGGGGTGATCGGTTGATAGCACAACAAATCAAACCCGACCTAAGGCTGCCCGTCGGTGTGTGCGGACATGTTGGAAAGAATACATAATAGACTTATATTTTCCAAAGCAAGGATGACTGTCGGGGTGACTCATTGGTGGCACAATAAGTCAAGCTCGACTTAAGGGCGACTACTGAGAGAGTGCCAACTCGGGGACTTATCTCAACTCGAAAGTAGTCAGGCAATTCTTATAGAGAGTTTTGCTGACACTGCCCTAAAGATAGGATGTCTGCTTGGGAAAAGGTATCATTAAGGGTTTTGCTCCTAATCTACAAGAAGATATATATATATATATATATATATATATATATATATATATATATATATATATATATATATATATATATATATATATATATTATTATGTTTGTGGACCTTCTTGGTGCTGAGGCCAAGAGAAGGACCTTATATCAACCTAATCTTATCTCAGACTTACTAGACCAAGGGAGAATGCATATCCAAGACAAATTCTCCAACCATGTGGGGTGGCTACTAGGAAAGGGGGACTGTCCAATCCAAGAGTAACCCAGGGTAGTGTCTAAATGGGGTCATTAAGGAAGTGATCCAAATAGAGTGCTCACATAGGAGGTGACACTAGGGGCTTTATCTAGAATCCTGTAAAACAAAAGCCTATAAGTATTCAGTGGCCAACTCAAGGAGAAAGCGTAGCAGTCTTACATTTTCCAAGAGTGGTGTTCCCATCGGGTGGGTTGTCATCAGCATGGCGAACACCAACCAACCTAAGGTGCCCATCAGTGTGCAACAATCAATCTAGAAAGAAGGCATGTAGACTTACATCTCTCCAAAGTGAAATCGATTGCCAGGATAATCTATCTTCAGCTCGACAGGTGTTATCCAACCTAGACCTAGGCCTGCCCATTAATATGGATCCTCCGCTGGGTGACCCGTTGATGGCATAATAAATCAATCGAACCTAAGGGCGACTACCAAGTAGGGAGTCACAAAGAAGGACTAGTCCCAGACTTAAAGTAGTCAGGAGGAAAGGAGCCGCTAGGGGACTTGCCTTAATCCTCAACTCGACCAAGTTAGTTCACGATGGCCAGTTCAAGAAGAAGGCATGGCAAATTTACATCCTCTTGAATGAAGCCAACATGAGAGTAGCTTATCGACTGCGCAGTAATGCCTACCATGCTAACAAGGCACTCATCGGTATGCAGTGGTAAAGTTAGGAAAGAAAGCGAAAGTGCACTTACATCTTCCGAACAGGGACCATCGATGTGCTAGGTGGTAGCACGTTAGCCTGACCTAGAGCAGCTAATGAGTGAGTACCATAGGGGGCGTTATCCCACATCAAAGAAGCCCAAGATAAAAGATATGTGTTTATTTTATATGTGGTTGTGTGTAGTTTGTGTTGGTGTTATGTTGCTAAAGGACATGACGTCGCTTGGGTTCTTTGCACCTACCCTAAACACATTATGGCAGATTCGCAAGCAAAGATATTTCTAACCAATATGAAGAGATGGAATTTGAAATGAAAAGAAGTTTTATTGATAATTACTTTCAAACAAGATTTATGGATAATATTTATTTAGGTAGAGCACATTGATTGGAAGCATAGGGCGCTTCCTTTACAATTTATAAGCTGATAGGATCCTCCTTTTTAGGCCTTTCTATGGTGAAAGGGTCTTCCCAAGTGGGTTCAAATTTGCCTCCCATCTTTCGATGGGCAACAATTGGTTTCCTTAGAACTAAAACAACCTCTCCTACTTGAAAAGCTCTAGGGCGGACTAACTTGTTATGAGCTTGAATCATTTTGGCTTTATATAACTCGAGGTTCTGGCATGCTCGGAGATGTCTCTCTTCCAAACCTTTGAGCACTTCTAATCACAACTTGGAGTTCTGTTCTATTGTGATTTTACTACCCACAACTATCCTTAATGATGGGAGTTGAACTTCTAATGATAGAACAACTTCAGACCCATACACTAAAGAGAAAGGGGTAGATTGAGTTGGAGTCTTGTATGTGGTGCGGTAAGCCCACAAAGCTTCAACTAATTGCTCATGCCACTACCACTTATTATTGTCAAGTGTCTTCTTTAATATTTGGATGAGAGTTTTGTTGAAGGCTTCTAAGCATTTTCTCTGGGTAATAGATGGTGGAGTATCTCCAATCTATGATGTGTCTCTGAGCAAAGCTATTGATTTTAGTGCTCTTGAATGCGCATACCATTATTAGATATAATTCATTGAGGCACCCTGAACCTATATATGATATGGTTCCTAAAAAACAAGCACATGCTGAGTTGTGACCTCTCTGAGTAGGATTGCCTCCACCCACTTGGAAAAGTAGTCGGTGGCAGCTAGAATGAACCGGTGACCCTTGGAAGAAAAAGGATCGATCGGGCCCACTATGTCGATACCCCAACACTCGAATGGCCATGAGGCCAATGTAGGATATAGAATGTAGGGTGGTTATTGTAAGACCATACCATGCACCTGACATTGGTGGCATCTCCTAGCTACATCCATGTAGTCTGTGATCATTGAAAGCCAGTAGTATCCTAGTTTCTTGATCTTGGCTTTCATCTTCGGATCGGATTAGTGAGCTCTACATAAACCTGAGTGTAGTTCGATCATAATCTTATAGGCTTCGTGTTTGTCCAGACAACACAACCACATATGATCGAAGGATCGTCAGTACAAGGTGCCATCCACGAGACCATATGAGAGAGCTCTCTGCTTCACCTGATGGGCAAATGACTTCTCTTGAGGTAGTTTTCCTATATTTAGATAATCCATGAATGGTTGCCTCTAGTCTTACTCATCATCCTTTTGGCAATGGCAATCTCTCCTTCAAGAGAGAGTCTCTTGATGAGTTCAGTATCAATAAGGGATAAGACTTGTCTATTTTGGACCCTTATTGGTATGGACTCATCTTTCGGACATGCCAACTCTTGGCAAGCTTGTCTAATACATCTGTTATTGTGTTTTCTTCTCAAGGAATCTTGTAGATGGTAATCTAGGATTCAAGCAAACAACTCCATGGTGCACTTGTGGTAATGATGGAGTTTAGGCTTCAGGACTTTGTAAGACCCAATAATTTGATTGATAACTAATTAAGAATTCTCGAAGATGTTGATGCTCTGGATGCATACAGTATAATGGCTAACTCCAGGTCGGCAATCAGAGCCTCATATTTGACTTCATTATTGGTGCGTGGATTGATGATAATATGAGAATCTCATCATATCACGGTCTAGAGTTAGGAGAACTATTCCTACCACTGTCTTTCCTGGAAGAGTAGATCACGTTTCTTCTTTTTGAAAGGAAGTCGCACCATCAAAATACATCTCCCAATGGTGAATGCTAATGTTCGCTAAGTCATGATTTGTTCATCGGGGAGATCATCACTAAGAGAATCAAGAAGTGGGTGTCCGCTAAGAAATGCTAGTGCTTTTCACCGCACGTAGGTATGAATGTGATGTCAAACTATGAAATCATGGACCAATGGACCAACATCGCCATGTCATGAGATATTATGTGGATTGATCTTAAATATCGATTCACCTTATGAGAAAGCATGTAATGCATTTTGGGATGCAAAGATTAAAGCTAGGCGTTGCTTTTCAATAGGTGGGTAGTTTCTCGCAGATTAGATGATGACTGAGATAGTAGAGAGCATTCTCCTTTTCTTTGTCATTTATTTGGGCCAAGAAAGTGCCAAGGGAGTCATCTAATGCAGCGGTATATAATATCAATGGCTTGCCCGGGATAGGGGCTACTAGAATTTGTGGCATCATCAGGTAGTGCTTGATGTCTTCAAAGCATGCTGGCCCTTATCATCCCACTTGAACTTAGCATCCTTTTTGACAAGTGCTAAGAATGGTTTGCAACTTCCTGATAGGTTGGAAATGAAATATCTTAGATACGCCAACCACCCTTGAAATGATCTAAGTTAGGTTAGACTTTTAGGGGGTGGCATTTCTAAGATAGCCTTCATCTTCTCTAGATTGATTGCTATTCCCGGTAACAACAAACCCAAGGAATTTTCTACCCAAATGCACACTTTGGGATTCATTTTAAGGTTAAATTATCTTAATTGTTTCAAAACTACTCTCAAGTCAAGAGATGGTCTTCCTTTCTTGCTTTTGACTACAAGAGATCATCAACATAACATTCAACTTGATGATGAATGAGTTCATTGAAGATCGAGTCATGGCCCACCGGTATGTAGCACTGCATTTTAAGGCGAAAGGCATGACCTTATAACAATAAATTGATTGAAAAGTATTTTTTCTCATCCTCAGGGGACATCTTAAATTGGTTGTAGCTAAATAACCCATCCATGAAAGAGAATACCGCATGATATGAGGCAATGTCCACCATCAACTCTGGTATAGGAAATGAAAATTCATCCTTCAGACATGCATTATTTAGATCCATAAAGTTGACACATATGTGAATTTGGCCATTCTTTTCTTAACTAATGACACAGCCAACTGTGGGATATTTTTCTTCCGATAAAACCAACATCGAAATTTCTTGATTTTAGAAATGACTTCAATGTCTAATCACATGCATCTAGAGCTTGCTTGATAGGTTAGATTCTATTGCTAGTTTGGACGCTATGTTAGAGATAAATTAGGAATTTCTTCATAACTCCATGCAAAGTAGTCCTTAAACTCAGCTAATAGCCTAACTAAGTCATTGGTTTCTTCTTCATTCAATAAGGAATTGATGTATATCGGGCGTGGATCTTCTTTTATTCCTAAGTTGATTTCTTTGAGTTCATCGATGGTTGATCTAATTTCTTCTTCAAACTCTAGCGGTGCATCTCTGACTTCAAGATCAATTGGATTATCTGAAGTTTTTAAACATACCTTCTTATAAGAGTTAGCATGATTTGAGAAGAACCTATCATACCAAATGATTTGTGATGACTAGCAATGATTGTCATCGACTACCCACTATGTCAATCCTCGGTCTTGATTGAGAATGTCCTGGTTGTCCCATAACCTTTCAAAGTAATCCGACCTGTGTTTAGACCAAGTATGTGGGATTAATCCTTCTTTGCTAAATTAATAACACAAGGCAAATACCAATCAAAAGGCAATTGTATTAAATCTTTATATGAATCATCCTCAAGTTCTACATCAACTTCCTAACTTGAGGATGATGCTCCCAACAAAAACCTTTTTGTCTTGACATATGTGGATGACTTGGGGGCCTCCTTAACTATCAAACCCTAAATTTTCTGAGAAGGAAGTGGGGTTAGAGCTAAGGTTCCCAACTGCAGCCTGACTGTTCCACATAATAATGATTCGGATACATTCATGCTTTGCTTGGAGGACTGGTCTTCATTGCTATATGTTTTGAATGTCACCTCCAAAGAGACCTGTTGAGAGGGGTTGGTTGGCATGCTATCCACATGAGATTCATCCACCAAACTGGACTCTAAGTCTATGTGGATAGTAGGGGTACCCCTGAGTGAATATAGCTCCCAATGGTGGCCACAAGGAGGTCTTCCACTGAACCGATCCCTTCCCTCTACCTGGTGGGGGTTGAGTCATCCTACCAATATGGAGGAACAAACTGTGGGTGGAATCTAACTTCAGGCTCTATTTCTTCTTCTCGATTCGCTCACTTGCATTTTCTTTTATTTTTTCTTTTTTTTCTTTTCTTTTCTTTTTTCTTTTCTTCTTCTTTCTTTTCTTTTTGAACATTGACCAAGTTTGTAGAATAGACTTTTGATTTTGAGGAAGATAGTAGCATCCTCATATATCTCAACCTCTAACCTAAAATGGCTTCAAGTCTCCGGCACAATACTGATTCCACCTCTTCAAAATTTGATGCACTGATGTAAAGAGGATGGAACCATGTTGTTTCCATGTATCCAAGGCCTACCAAGCAAAGTAGTGAAAGATGTATCTGAATCAATTATGTAGAACTTGGCTTTTATCTTCTAGTCATCTATCTCTAATGGCAACACTATGGAGCCTAAAGCCCTCTCGCCTTGCTCATTGAATCCTCTCAACATCATCCGATCTCCTCGAGTTGAGATGTCAATCCTCAGGTAGGCAAGGGTCTTTAGACTCATAATGTTATCAATGCACTGATCAACTAACACCCTGAGAGTCTAAATCACCCATATGCACTGTGATGTAGAGGGGACGGTTGTGCTCAGTTGTCCCCAAAAGAAGGTCTTCATTGGTGAATGTAACTCCACAGGCTTCTCTTGAATAACATGTCTCCTCTCTAATAGCGGTCAGCTGAGCTAAGCATATTTATGGATCGAGAAATACTTTGATCAATGACTTCCTCATCTCTTTGGATAAGACAAGGGTATCATATATGCTTAGCTTAGCTGGCAACTTTTTTAGGTGACTGAGGATATTGTAGTCAACTCTGGTCCTCCATAAGCATCCATGGAGCATCCTATGGAGGGGCTACTTGATCTATAACCAATGACTTGTTTTACCCTTATCAGGTGCTACCTTAGGAGGTAGAACTTTGCCACTATGGAGGTTGACTTTAGTGACTTCATGAGATGGTTTAGTGGAAAGTTCTACCTCATCAGTTCACCTACATCTTTTCCTATAGGATCATCGAGGATGACTCCAAATCAATCTCAATGGGAAAACCCAATGATTCTGAATGGATAATCCATTTCCAAATCAAGAGGAGTGATTAGAACTAGAGTTATTAATTAGACTTGGAGAGCTATCTATAAGAATAAACTCGTGAAGATCATAGAAGTGACACAAATGTAAGTGAAATGCTTTCTTCATTGATTTCTTAGATTTGGATGAGGTACAAATAGAAATCAAGTAAAGTAAGCGAGTAGGGATTTGCCCTCCATTGATACAATATGATCTAGAAGAAGAGTCGGAGGAACTATAGGCAACTGTGGAAGGAGTCTGGAAATGGTGGTGGTTGCACAGTTATCGGGCAAGTGGAGGTGAACTATTGCTGCTTTCTACCTCCTCAAGTTTTCCTTAGCAACTTGCAAACCTTCCTTAGTTGGAGGTTTGCTACCCTCAAGGGTAATTTTCTGATCTTAGAATGATTTTCTTGAGGGATAGAGATATCCCAACCTCTTTTGTCTTAAGAGGATCACATGTATCCCTAAGGATTACCTTAAAAGATCTAGAAGGTTGTTCTAATAAGTATTCCTTGGGGATGATGATGGCACCCAACTTGAAGCTACGCTTAAGCCATACTTTAAAGGTAATGCAATCTTCTAAGATATGGCCTAATATGCGGTTGTAGGGGAAATAGTTTGGATCATGACTCTTGCCCACTTCCTCCAGCCTCTTAGGCTCCGATAACTATAAATCAGGCTTCTTTAAGAGATTCTTAAAGATCTTCTTGTCTACCTCCCTCTTGAATGAATAAGGTTTATTCAATCTTTCAATAAAGAGTAAAGTAATACCTACTGGTGGTAGGAATATTGCCGATGATGTCGATGAGGACACAGGTGGTGGCCACTATGGAAACCGAGGTGGATATGGTGGTGAAGGTGGTGGAGGAGGTGGAAAAGGAGGCCGAGCTCGAGGCCCATCTAACTAAACCTAGGGTCGCTTCTCATCACTATCAGACTACCCCTTCTTCTCAAATGCCTTCGAGGTGGTTTTGACCGGTCTGAAGGCAACTATTTGGCTTCCTCTTTATACTAACCGCCTTATTAATTAATTTCTCGAAAGATTTTATTGTAAAACCTATGAGCATGAAAGCAACGGGGCCATGGATATTCTTCAGGAGAATTTATATGGCATGCTATTTAGATAGTTGTGGTTCATTTCATGGTTTTCCACCGAGAATGTAATCAACAAGGGACTCATTGGGACTTGTGTCACTACAACAAGATTGCCTACACTAACCCTTTGATGAGCTCCAGTAAACCTCTTGATGAAGAGGTGCTCCAACTTAGCAAATGTTTTTACTGAACTATTAGGAATTTGGCATACCAGTCAAACGTAACACCCACTAAACTACTAACAAAAAATCTAAAAAGAAGGGCATCACTACCCCTAGTGTTGCAACAACCGACCCTGAAATGTGTAATGTGTTGGTGAGGGTTCTCACTGCCAATAAAGATTTTAAAAAGAAGGAGAATAAAAACCTTAGGATATTGGACAACATCAAATTGGGTAGGTCTACCCTTGGAACAGATGAGCCACCTTAAGCTTGCACCAGTGCTTCTCTCATTATTTTTCCACCATGTTTTTGATATCCTTCTCATGCATGGAGGTACTATCCACCACCTTCCTATGCAAGCTACCACTATCTTCCTCTACAAGAATGGATTTAGGATGATCTGAGGTATGTGCCAACTCGCCTCTACTATGAGAGAAGGCGTGAAATACTGGGCTAGAATGTTGAAACCACTGCCATCAACTCCTCAAATTTCTTCCCCATTTTGTCAATATGATCATCTCTCTATCTAAGCTGGTGGAGAAGCTGTTGAGTTGAATGGACGACATCATTCTCTTCAACTACAATACCTTTCTAACTTTGATGGTCTCTATGGAGGGAGCTCCTAGTATGGACCATGTGGACTTCCTCGAGGTCAAAATCATACCCTCCCCATTGGAGCAATCACCCTAAAAAATTTATTCTCTCCACAAAATATTATGCTAAAATGTCATCCAAGGAATGATCTAATTATGTTGGTACAAATGCTCACAAATGAGAGTAGGCTCACCGAAAAGTACATCTAACACTGCCTTCCATTGGATTGCTATCTATGAGAGTACTATGCTCGCTAGAAGATACATGCTCATGACTACCCAGTATCGGTGGAGTGCTATCTCTGGGGGGATCTACTACCATGGGAACTACATAATTGTCTCCCTCCCCCTCTGCTATTGTTGCCACTATCAACTACCATGGAGGTGGTGGAATGACTATGATGCTCTTAGGTCACCATTCCTTCTTCACCATAGTTGAAGTAGATGGTTGAGAAGGAGAGCTCGACCTCACCTCAATGAGTGGAGTAGATGGAACAAGACCCTAAGGTCATAATCGAATCACCAATGGGGCTTTCTTCTCCATCAATGCTATATTCTATGCCTTGGTGGCACAGGGGATGCTAGAGCATGTACTGGTGAAGGCGGACAATGAGCAGTGTGGTGTCATGGAGACACCACCGCCACAGAATCTCCCATGACTGACTACACTCGTGAGTACTATATCTAGTAGGTCGCTGAGCTCAAGAAATCCATAAGAGTGGAGGCTCACTACCGGCATACCTCCTCCTCTCTCTATCTGCCTCGATGCTCCACATGCCTCGGCCGCTCAATGATCCCTGACACTCTTAGGGATCAATGACCTCAAGTAGAATAATGCACCAGACTCTGAGCATCTGGGCTCGCATCTGGTGAATAACCGAGATATGCAAGGTCTCCTCCTCTCCTAGCTTGCATAAGTTTGAGGTGATGTGGCAATCCTCATAGTCCTCCTCTCCATCTGAGCCTGAGAGGGGATGGAAACTGTGCCAAGTGGGGAAACATCTTGAACCCTCCGCAACATGGATACTCTACCTCTCTGCTGCTAGCCAATGATGTCGCTTGAATGGCTTTTATTACACAAGTATGGGTGAGTGAGGCAGGGAGCGGAATCTACCTCAAGGTGAGAGACTATCTCAGAAGATAGCCCCTTGGGACCAAGGGGTGTCACCTCATCGAGGATAATGGACAATTGATGGAGCAGAACCAATTGGGGTGCTACCACTATGAATGAGAATGCTTCACTGGGACCAGCCTTCCTCTTTAATAGAGGAAACTCAGAGTTAGAAGGTATGTCAAATCAAACAAGTGGTGTCTATCTCACCAACTCCTCCCTATTGACACATGGTCACCCCTCACAAGTAACTCACCCCAAATCTATGACCAAATTAAATCAAACCAAGAAGGGGAAGTGAGCTTGTCATCTAGGTGAAGATGTCGAAAGGAGAACACAAATTGCTGGAGCCATGTGTACCAAACAACTAAATAGAACTGATGAGCTAAAACTCTACATTTGTTAAAAAACATAATCAATTGTCTTGCCTTATTCACCTTCAAAAAATAATAGACTTGATTTGAATTTTGAACCCACACTCAACAAATATATGTTAAGTGTTCATTGAAGAGATTTTGATATGTGAGGAGAGTCTTTGCCATATACTTTTGATTTAGAACCCATACTCAACCAATTTAAGTTGGTTGGGCAGGGTTCAAATGTTTATAGAGACCTTTAAAGATATTTGTATTGTGTCTTGTTTGAAAGTTTTGATTTGAAAGAACCTCTACTTAGCAAATTTATGTTTGCTAAGAAGAGGTTGTGATTTTGTATTTAGAAATTTTGTGAAAAATAATGATTGATTATGTGTGTGATATGTTGATGTGATTTGAAAATGCTTTTACTTAACAAACTTGGCATGTTAAGTTGATGCCAAATGTGTTTGATATGTGTTTGAAAATGAGACTCTCGCTTAACAAATGTGGTATGTTAAGTGAGAATCAAATATGATCGTGATTTGTGTTTTGAAAATGAGACTCTCACTTAACAAATTTGGTATGTTAAGTGAAAGCCAAATGTATGATTTGCTTTTTTGAAAAGAGACTCACTTAACAAATTTGGTATGTTAAGTGAGTCAAAATGTGTTTATGATTTGTTTTTTGAAATGAGACTCTCACTTAACAAATTTTTATTTGTGGATATTTTATGTTTAGATTTTATTTTGATTCTAAGCATTTTACAGTTTAGGTTTAGGTTTAGATTTATTTTATTTTAGTTTATTTTAATTTATTTTATTTTATTTTTTTTGATGAAAAAATAAAAAATTGAAGAAAAGCAAAGTATGTTGAAAGGAGAAGCAACCATCTGAGATGAAGACAAATGAGTTATTTTAATGAGGTAGCCATGTTGATGATTATTAATAAATTAACCAAATTAATGTGAAATGTGTTATGATAAATTACATTTGTACATACAAATGGTATGTTAAGTGAGTCAAATGTGTTTATGATTTATTTTTTGAAAATGAGACTCTCACTTAACAAATGTGGTATGTTAATGGGGGTCAAAATGTGTTTATGATTTGCTTTTTGAAATGAGACTCTCACTTAACAAATGGGATATGTTAAGTGGGGGTAAAATGCATTTATGATTTGCTTTTCGAAATGAGACTCTCACTTAACAAATGGGATATGTTAAGTGAAGGTCAAATGTGATATGATTTGCTTTTTTGAAATGAGACTCTCACTTAACAAAAGTGGTATGTTAAGTGGGGGTCAAATGTGTTTGTGATTTATGAAACAGAGATTCTCACTTAACAAATTTAGTATATTAAGTGGGAATCAAATGTGTTTATGATTTTCAAGATTTTGAAAAAGAAGAATTCTATTTAACAAATGCAAGTAAGTAAAATAGATTTCAACTTGTTTTTATCTTTCAAAAGAAAGGGGAACTCCCATTTGACAAATTTGGGGTGTGTCAAATGGTGGTTCAAAGTGTATCTTGATTTCATGTGTGTGGTTTCTTGCTTTTGAAAAGAAAACTTCAA
The DNA here is from genome assembly GCA_021442155.1 of Cymbidium sinense. NCBI lineage: Eukaryota > Viridiplantae > Streptophyta > Magnoliopsida > Asparagales > Orchidaceae > Cymbidium > Cymbidium sinense. The sequence goes on along the minus strand of CM038228.1, from coordinate 76,865,568 downwards.
CTCTAGCATATGTGAGATATGTTAAGTGAAGTTTTAATTTTATGTTATGATTTTTTTTTAGAAAATAGAATCTTCAATCAACAAATTTGGGTATGTTATATGAAGATGGCCATTTTCAAAAGTGTGCATTCGAAAAAGAGGGAAACTCCAACTCTAGCATATGTGAAATATGTTAAGTAGAGTTTCAATTTTATGCTATGATTTTATTTGAAAATAGAATCTCCATTCAACCAATTTGAGTATGTTGAATGAAGGTGGTCATTTTAAAAAATGTGCTTCTGAAAAGAGCCTCTATGTAACAATCATGGGGATTGTTAGGTGAGGTTTGGTTATATAAGTTTTTGTATTTTTTTTTTGAAAATTTTGTGCAAATTATTTATTATGTGAGTTTTAAAAAAGGTGCTTTTGAGTAACAGTTTGTAAAAGAGCTTATTTTCTTAATTGTTAAGATGAACCTTGCCTCACCAAGTGAGTGGTAAGGAGGTTCTAAATTTTTGTCATTTTCTTTCATGAGTTAAATTTATTTTTTACCTATTGGAAAACCCAATCGAGGTTCTAGGACCTACAATGAGTGAGGTCCTAAAATCTAGAGGATGTTGGCTAGCTTTGCTTAAGAATGAAATAAGCTAAGTGCCAATAGAAGGAAAGATAATATTGGACTAATATGAAATACAAGTCCACTATCGATGCTTGGAGATAATAATTATTTGCTAGAGATGGAGAGGGGAGCTATCCCCAGCGGAGTCGCCAAAAAAATTTGTGGTGTTTATTTTTGGTTCGTCATGTTATGATGCGTGTGTATATGGGGGGACACTACACAGATCTGAGGATGTACTTATTGAGATGATCCGGTACGACATCAAGGAATAATGCACTATCTCAAAAGATAGAAATCACTACCCTACGATGGACCTAATCACCTAATAAGGACTCCGAAGGCATGATGGGTCTTCGAATGTATCAGAGATTTTTTTCTTACTTTACATGGATGAATAAAATAGAGTTTATTTAAACTAGGTTCTAAAGCTCCCTATGGGGCAAGCTCCCATAGTTAATTACATCATAAGGAAGGTTAGTTCCTTATGAACACTCGATTAAAGTAGACAATTATTGTCTCCAAAGAATTCAAGAAACTATCAATAAATTGGTTATGGAAGATCAAATGGGATAGATCAAAGGAAAGATTTATTATCAAGCTAAAATGGGATGAGTAGGGGATGCTCATACTAGGAAACCTAGTGAGCATCAAACTATCCTATGGTTGGGCTTTATATGTTTAAAATTGAGGATTATATATTTGAGTTAAAAATTTTATTAGAAATCTAGGACTTATAATCCCATAATACTAGATTATGAAAACACCTAAGGGGTGAGGATTTATGCTTGTAGCCCCAAAGAGAAACAACAACCTCATATCCTAAATATAGGGAGCTTTAGCAAGGGCCAAAGCATGACCTACATCTAAGGCAAAAAGTGGGTGTATTGCTTACCTCCACAAGAGAGAGTAAATCACATGACTGCTAGACTTATAACAACCTGGAGTGGTAGCTAGCTATCTCCTCCTACGATTTAAAACCATGTAGCTAAGTCTTATAATTTTGCAAGATGGCTAGACTATTATTATCTAGAAAAGAACTAAGTCCTTAAACCCACTCCCTAAGAGACTAGAGCATGAGTGATATGAATAATGACTTATTCTAATGCAAATTTTTTCAATTTTTAATTTATTTTTGACACTTCAATTTGACAAAAGGCTTTAGGATTTTATATGCCTAAATGCATGATGAAATGAGTTATGGGCTAAATCAAAAGAGAAAGAGATGTTTTCTAACATATGGGACTCTCAAAGGTCAAGCCATTTTTCTATCTCACAAAGATGGAAACCCTCTCTTAACAAGAGTGAAATGAAATGACATGCATGATATTAAGCATACAAAATCCAGGTAAGGGGTTTCTAAATCTTTTATTATCTTGATTTAGTACCTAGGCTTTATGTGAGGTTATGAATTATTTAGAGAATTTTAGTTATGAGTTGTAGTTGGGATAGAAAAAATTAATTTTATCCTAAAAGCCTAATCACCTCCAGGCCATACATCAATCATCAATCATAAATAAACTATGAAAAGGCATGATATTTCTAATGCACAACCAAAAACACAACATCAATCAATTTTATAAAACTAGTGCAAAAGAATAAAAATGTGGTAGTACCAGCATAAACCCGAAAAGAAATTTGAATGAGCTCCCTTATACAACCCAGTATATTAAAGAATAATTTATAAATTTACAAATGAAAATATGTTATGGGGGTCTTCGTGTCTTCATGTCTTCGCGTCTTCATGTATTCATGTATTCATGTCTTCATGTCTTCTTTCATTTGATTTGGCAAGCTCCAAAGGATATGGTATATAAGACTTGGTCTTTTAACAAATGCTCATCCTAATCCCTAATAACACTAATCCTAATTCCTAATATAAAATTACATTAAAAGTAGGAAAAGTAAACCTAACTATACCTTCAAAATAGATATTAGCTAAACATGCCATACAACCCAAGCAGATATATTTATAATTTGGACTTAGTACCCTACACATGGGTAACCAAGCCCACCTGTCCTAACTTAGATTATAATTACAAATGAAAAATATTTATATTTTTATTATAGACCCCTTAAGCATAATCTATAAAAAATATGATTATGCTAATATCTCCCTAACATCTGACGCACATACACCTAACACCCATACAAATATATCATAAAAATGCATACATCAAACCATACACTACCCTAACATAAAGCTAAGTATGACATATAATGTGTGTGTGTTTGCTTATATGGTATGTCCTTGCTAGGCTTTAGAATTATGATTTTCTAAGTATGAAGGACATTTAATTATAAAGGGTGGTATCACTTTAAATGGTGTAATTAATTTGTAAATTTTACTTAATATTTTCTTTTGTTTCACTTGACCAACACTTTACAACCAAATGTTATGAAGAGAAAGAAAGAGAGGAACACTCTCTTTTATCCCTACCTTAAGTCACATCTAAAGCAAGTTAATTAACCAATTCCCTTTAGTGAATGACTTATTATATGTTTTAATTAGTCCTAAGTTTAGGTTCACTTTAAATAAACTCATTCAATAAGAATGTCATCTTAAGACTAGTTGGAATGAATTACTATCACATAACACATGTCTGTTCATTTCTTTCCATCATGTACATCATGCATATGATTAAATCCTAAGCATAGCTATACATATAATTTATGTCTTAATTAGATTGAGGTATTAATTAAGTCCATTAATTAACCCTTACCTACATCACCTTAAGTTAATTAACTAAATAATGATGAGCCAATATGAGATGCAACCACATAAAAAGTAAATTGATAATGCTCTAAGAAATGAAATCCTAATGCAATGGCTAAAAAATTAATAATTAATTAGTTTAAGGAGCTCACTTAACTACTTTTATGGTTTTCTCACACATGTGAGCTAACCATAATTTCATTAGCTCTCCTTTTAGATTATTGATGCCCAAAGGGTTACCTAAGATTGATTAAACAAAGTTAGGTTGTAAATGAATGGATTTTAAATTAATTTCATTAAGCCTTTGAATAATTGATTAAATTCTTTGATTATGTTTTAATTAGAATGGTGAAACTAACTTAAGAAGATCACAAGAGGCCTCAATCAATAGGTAGTCCATCCTGGTCATTTTAAACACTAAGGCTCAAAATAATTAGGTTCTCTATTTTAATTGGTTAATTAATATTAATTAATTATTTAAGCTTTTAATTAACTTGAAACAAATGAAAAGCTTAATGAAATGGTTATAAGGAATGAACCCAAACCACTTCCCTAAGACTTTCCACTGTTAATAGAGGATACTCATCTTAATTAATTAAATAAACCACATTTAAGTTGCTTAATTATCACTAATTAAGATTGGAGAGTAATTAAGGCTTAATCCATCGATTTCCCTAATTAACTATCTAATAAATTCTAAGAAAATTAGGGGAGGCAGAGATCATCCCCCTAAACATCTCTAGAAAATTTGAAATTAATTGCACCACTAATCAAAGAGTAATTAAGCTAATTAAGTTTTTAATTACACTTAAATTAAGTAAAAATTACTTCTCCAAATTAATTAATCATAACTTTAATGGATTCTACTCTAAAATATCTTTAAAAATAAGCCTCATTTCTATTTTTTTGATTTTGTAGGATTAGTTATGATTTTAGGAAGATTCGGCCTTAAAAATAGATTAATTAAGCCTAATTAATGCTTTAATCCAGTCTAGCCATGGGCTGCTGAGTCGGCGCGCTTTCCATGTGACGCAATGAGATTGTCCATTTAAGTTGTCACATCCACCACTAACTCAAATTACGATGGATGTGCTCTCCCCATGGACCATCCGATCCAAGATTAGATAGCCATGATTTAATCCACGATAAAGGAAGGAAATGGGGATTAACATATTGATCACAGATTATCATTGGAAATGGCTCGTGATCTTCCTCCTTTGCGAACGGTGGATGTTGTCTGCCTTTCCCCATTTGATGCGAGCTCACCCGATCTTGGATTGCCTCCAAAATCATCCCACACCTTTGGGGAAGGGAGACACACACATCCAATGGCTAAGATTCATTCAAATGCAAAGTCACTTCACCAAGGACCAGTCGATTTTCTTTAGGGAGCTCGATTTTGCAAAATTACCTCATAGGAGCTAATGTCTGGTGGTGGGATTGACGGAGGAAGCTTTGTCTGGTTTAAGTGCATGATGCATGAACCTTAATTTAATGTAGATCTCTCAGTCGACCAAGCCACGTATGTAGGAGCTTCGACTTTGATCAAACTCTAGTCTCCGGTGGTTGGGAAGTCTCGGGGATGATTCAGTTGGCTTCGATGAAGTATGAGAATGGTGTGGGTGCGAGGAATTGATATTTGGTTGAGTGAAGAAGGAGTATTGCATGAAAGAATTTGTCTATACTTTGCTCTAGGAGGAAAGGGCTATGGAGGAAGGGGGAGGCTCAAGTCTCTGGATTTTGAAAAGGCTTAAGGAAGTCTCAAAATCAAATTGTGTTGATTCTTGCTCAAATTAGGGGAGTATACCCCAAAATTGAGCTTGATGGATGGACGGGATCATTTTTATAAATTCGGCCAATTTACCATTACCTATGAGTCATCACCATGCTAAGTGGCTCACATGTCAGTCACCCAAGGGAAGATTTAGTTTGGGTGATTACTTTCCTTTATGTCCATGGTGGGTTAGAGAGGGGAAGGAAAGATTACCTTTGATCCATGGCAAGTACCAGTGTGTATGGGCTAAGGTGTCTTAAGAATGCCTCATTTGGCAAGTGGAGGGTATAGAAAGGCAATGTATACCATACATTGGTCAATTTCTTAGTTTGGGTCCCACTTGGACTTGGCTTAGCTGATAAATAATTTAAGTAGGACCAAGGTTCCATAGGTTGGTTTGGGTTGGTTTGGCTTCATTTGCTCAAAATGGGTTCATCTAGGTTAGGTTGGGTTGGGTTGACCAATTGGTCAAATTAGGTCAATCTGAGGTTTGGGTTAGGTTCAAAATATCATTTAAAGAGTCTTGGTTTAAGTGGTTTTGATTAATTTGGCTTAGGTTTGATTTTGGCTCATTTGGATTCAAATGGGTCAAATGGGTCAAGTTGACCAATTTAATCAATTTGAACAAATTGGGTTGGGTTAGGTGTTAGTTCATGTTCAATTGGTTAATTGAAAATGATTGTGGGCTTTGGTTTGGTTTGATTTGGATTTAATTTGGATTTTGGCAACTTTGACCTTTAGCCAATTGGGTTAGTTAGTCAATTGACCAATTGGTCCACTTGAGCTCAATTATGGCTTTGGTCAAGTTCAATAAGTGAAATAAACTTGAGAAATTGGTTGCAATCAATTTTGATTAAATCATGATTTGATCTATTTTGGCTTTTTAGGCCAATTTGGGTCAACTTAGGTCAAATGGCCAATTGGATTTGGTTTGGCTCAATTGAGGGTTTGGTTATATTCAATTATTGATTGTGAGTTGGTTTGGAATAAAGGTTTCAATCAATTCGATATATGGTGGGTTTTGGCTAGTTTGGGTTTCATTTGAGCTAAAGGTTGACTTGGTTAAATGACCAAGTTGACTTAGTTTGACCTAATTCAAGGTAGATCACCCCAGATGATTGTTGATCATGATATGAGGTTTGATTTTCCAATTTTGGTTGGATTAGAACTTAAAAAGGTCTTTGGTCTTTGGATCAAGTGAACTTAAATGGATCACCTAGATTTTGCTGAAGTTTAATTGAACTCACATATGAGCTAGATGATGATATAACCATTTGCAATTGGTTTGGTGTCAAATGAATTTGTTCATATGATAATTTCAAGTCAAATCAACATGGGCTAATTTGGGTTTGATTTTAATTTTGATAATTGTAGTTTGTGTTTATTTTTGGGAAAATGATTGAAGGAATGATTGAATCATGAGTAAATCCATGGGTTTTGAATTGATTTGGGTACCATTTAGCCAAGTTCAAGAATTTGGCTAAAAGGCTAAATTGAATTTGATTTGATTTGGTTTAGTTTTGGTCATTGATAGGGTTTCATTTATATTTGTGAATATAAATGAAGGAATGATTGATTTATAAAGAGATCAACTAAGTTTTGGTTAATTTGGATTGAGATTTGGTTAAGCTTAAGGAGGTGGGTCCATATGGCTTAAGAAAGGTCTTGATTTGGTTTGATTTAGTTTGATTTGATTTAAATGGTTTAAATCTAGGTCTCATTTATATTTGTGAATATAAATGAAGGAATGATTGATTTATAAAATAATCAACCAAGTTTGGTTTGGTTTAGGGTTTTAAGCATATGATGTGGTCTACATGTTAGGAAGTTTTGTAGTTTAAATTCAATCATAAGTTTCAATCATTTGGATTTGGATTTGATTTGGAATTTTTGTTAGGATTTGATTTAAGATTGAATTTGATATTTAATAAAATCAATTAAATTGGGGTTGGTTTGAATTTGGTTAAGGCTAAGTCCATAAGATAAAATCAAATTTGAAGTGATTTGGAATTTGAATTTAATCATGGGTTTCCATCATTTGATTATTGATTTATGATCTTAGATTTGAAGTTTTGGTTAAGGAAGGAAGCAAGGATTGGGTTTAAGGCTGTGGGTAGCAAGTCTTCCTAAATCCCTAAGGCATGATTATAGCTAATTCTTCTAAATCTCTAGGCTTGTTAAGTGTTCACCTAATCACTAGAAGTGTCTTAGGACTAAGGAGCTCTTAGTGTCTACAAGAGTCCTAAATCTATGATGAGGAAGTTGAGAGCTCACTCTAAAAGTGAGGTCAACAATATTTAAGAAAGTTCTAGTATCTAGAATTCTCCCAAGTCTAATATAAGAAGGATGAATCCTCACTCTAAAAATGAGGTCAACAAAAGGACCTCCAATAGGTATTGTATAATTGATAAGGTACACCGCATGTATTGACGTTGACTGAGGTGATCAATAGTGTCCAAGAAAGACCACAAGCACTAAAGATGTCCATCCATACCTAAACAAAGAGATGAGTGGGACCATAAATCCTAACATGATGCAATTCGCTTCATGCCAATGTCATGGGAGCGAGGAATCAATTTGGTTTAGATTGGTTGAGAATTGATCGCATGAATTGGTTGGATTATAGATTTATTTATGTGAAGGGAATAAAAGGGGAAGATTCGTTGGGGGATTGATTTGATTTAGTTTGTTTAGTTTGGTTGATTTTAATTTAATTTATGGAAGAGGGATCCACTAGAGATATGAGTTTGATTGGAATCTACTGAGGATTAAGGTTATGATTGGATTTGGATAGAATTTGCTAGGGATTAAGGTTTGATTGAGTATTTTTATTTAATTTGATTGATTTTGTTTGAGTTTGATTATGATTTGAGAGGATCCAAAAATGATGGGTTTATTGTTTGATATTGTTTGATGATGAATTTCATTAAGTAAGTTTGATTTTGAGTTTGTGTTTTAAGATTTGATTATTGAATTTTATTAATATTTGATGATCCAAGAGGAGAAAATGGAATTATTGGAAATAAAAGTGGGGAAAATGGTAAGAGTAAGCACCCAAAGTATTCCAAAATGAATTTATTATTTATTTTATCAAGAGGTATCCTGGTCCTAATCCACAAGATATTTCATTTTGTTTTTTATTTATTGGAAAGTGGAATGGTGTTTATTTTTGATTCATGTCACCATGCAGATCTGAGTGTACTTATTGAGGTGATTGGGTACATATTGAGAATAGTGTACTATCACAAAAGATAGATGTCACCCACTAATGGATTTAATCACCTAATAAGGACTGAGGCATGATGGGTCTGAGTATACCAAAGATTTTTCCTACTTTACATGGACAAATAAAGTGGATTTATTTAGATAGGTTCTAAAGTTCTTATGGGGCAAGCCCATAGTTAATTACATCTTAAGAAAATGAATCTAAGAATACTCTTAAAAGTAGGCATTGTTGTCTCCAAAGAATTCAAAGATAGACTATCAATAAATTGGTTGTATTCTAGAAAATCAAGTGGATGGATCAAAATAAAGATTATCAAAATCAAAGAAAATTAGTAGGGAGCGCTCATGATACTAGGAAGCCTAGTGAGCACTCTAATCTATCATATGATTGGGCTTTATATATTTGAAGTTGAGGAGATTTATTTATTTGAGTTAAAATTTTTTTAAAATTTAGAACTTATAATTTCACAATACAAGATTATGGAAATGCTATAGAGGTGAGGATTTATGCTTGTCGCCCACAGAAAATGGCAACCTCAGATCCTAAATTTAGGGAGCTTTGGCGAGGGCCTAAGCACGACCTAAATCTAAGGCGAAAGTGGATATATGATTTACCTCTACAAGAGAAAGTAAACCACCCATTATTATTATCAGAGTAGCGCCTAACTCCTACGCTTTTAAATCTATGTAGGCAAGTCATATGCTTTTGAAGATAGCTAGGTTATTATTATTTAGAAAAGAAACTAAGTCCTTAAACTCACTCCCTAAGAGACTAGAGCATAAGGGGTAGGAATAATGACTTAATCTAATGAAATTTTTTTTCAAATTTTATTTAATTTGGGACTCTTTATTTTGACACAAGCTATAGGATTTTGTATGTCTAAATGCATGAGAAGTTAACTATGGGCCAAATCAAAAGGAAAAGAGGCGTTCTTCCATCATAGGCTCCCAAAGGTTAAGCCCTTACAATCTGGCTAAGATGGGTGCCCTCCCTTAATAAGAGTGAAATAAGATGATTATGCATGATATTAAACATACAACATCCAACTAAGTGGTTATTAAATATTTTATTATCATAATTTAATGCTTAGGATTTTATATGATGTTATGAGTTATTTTGGAGGTTTAGTTATGAGTTATTAGTTTGGATAAAAATAATAATTTTTACCCTAGGAGCCTAATCGCATCCAGGCCATACAACAATCACCAATCATAAATAAACTATGAAAATGCATGATTTTTCTAATGCACAAGGTAAAAAAAATATCAAATAATTTTATAAAGCTATCACAAGAGAATAAAAGACCGATGGTAGCCATACAACCCGAAAAAAAAAATGTAGTGAAGCTCTACCCTTATACAACCTAGATTATAAGAGAATAATTACAATTACAAATGATGAATGTTATATGGTCTTCATTCTTCATTCTTCATTTTTCATCTTTTATTTATTCATTTGATTTGCTCCATTTCTTTCTTCTTTTAGCTTGATTTGGATGTGCTTGCTCCAAAGGCATCAATGGTACATAAGACTTGGTCTTATAACCAATACTCATCCTAATCCCCCATAACATTTATCTTAATCTTAATGCAAAATTATATTAAAAGAAGAAAAGTAAATCTAGCTAAACCTACAAAACAAATATCAGCTAAACACACCATACAACCCAAGCAGTTATATGAATAATTTGAACTTAACACCTCGCACATGAGTAACCAAGCCCACCTATCCTAATTTGGATTATGCTTAGGGCTAAGCAACTGCAGAAAACATTTATATTTTTAAGCCACTTAAGCACAACCCCCTACATAAAGCATGATTAGGTTAATATCGGCTTAACATCCAGACTACGTGCATACACTCTAACATCCGGTCTACAACAATACATCACAAAAATAAGCATACATCAAACCATACACCGCCCTAACATAAAGCTAGAAATGGTGACTTAGTCTAATGTGTGTACATTAAATCTTGTGTGGTATGTCCTAACTAGGCTTTAGAGTTGTAATTTGCTAAATGTGAAAGATTTAATATATAAAGGGTTGATTTCTCTTTAAGTGATTTAATTGATTTGAAGATTTTACTTAATGTTTTCTTTTGTTTCATATGGACTACACTTAACAACTAAGTGTTATAAAGAGAAGAAAGAGAGGGAACCTCTTTTTCATCTCTATCTTAAGTCATTTCTAAAGTAAGTTAATTAATCAATCTCCTTTAGTGAATGGCTTATTATATATTTTAATCAATCCTAAGTTTAAGTTTATTCTAAATGACCTTATTCAATAAGAAAGACATCTTAAGATTAATTAGAATGAATTACTATCACATAACACATGTTTATTCATTTCTTTTCATCATGTATATCATGCATATGATTAAATCCTAAGCATACCTATACATACAATTTATGTCTTAGCACACTTAAATGATGAATGCAAAGAAGTGTGTTGTGGAATTTAAATATTTCATTTCATTGAATTATGAATGCATGTCTTTTTAATAGAAGAGAGGGATTTTTCATCCATTAGCTAAGTACATATTTATATGTATAAAAGTTTTAAGTAAGTACATCATCATTGTTCTACATTAGGGGACTAAGGTACATGACCTACTTAGGGCTACTTAAAGCCTCAGGACATGTGACTAATATACCACTTTTCTTATTTACATATGATAAGCAACAACTATAAGAATAGAAAAAACTCATGCAAAAGTTATATTTGATTTATGATTCTTATTCATTGGTCATATCATTCATACATATGTATAAAAGTTTTAAGTGAGTACAACACCATTATTCTACACCAGGGGTGTAAGATACAAGATCTACTTAGGGCTACTTAAAGCCTCGCAACCCCGGAGTGGCCAGACCACTTTTCTCAATTACATGTGAATGTACAAAAAGAACCACAAGAACTAGAAGTCATGTAAGAAGTCATATTTGATTTGATTATATGATTTACATATGTGATATGAAATTCTTCCTAAGTCTTAGCATGGAGATGCATAGAGTAGATTTAGACAAATGTTGTGTTCTTTTCAAATGAACTATACATTTATAAATTCCATGCAAATCCATATAAGGTAAGGAAAGAGAACTTCATATTGCATACCTTATATTATCAACACATGCAAACTTATAGATATTTGTAATTAACATCACTTCATATATTAGAATTGATTTATGGGCTTTTGAAGATAACTATTGATTTAATAGTAATAATAACCACACCTATTTTTAATTTAAATCAACACATGCAATTTGACATAAAAGAAACCATTTCATTTAGTTAATTTAAAAAAAAATGAATGCATGATTACACTTGGCAAGCAACATTTAACATGATTGGAAAGAAATAAAGAAACATAAGCACATAATCTCATTCATTCTAAGTTATTCCTAAGGACAATCATACTAAATAAGATTATTTAAAATAAACCAAAGTTCTTTAATGGTATTTTTAATTTTGAGTTTGATTTGATTTAGGAAATGAAACAGGTTTGCTAATCCTAATCCCATTCCCCATGTGTGAGTTAATTTGGTTTAATGAAGTAATTGAGTTGATTTTATGTTTAATTAGATTAGGTATGAATTAAGCTAATTAGTTAACCCTTACCTACATAATCTTAAGTTAATTAACTAATTAATAATGAGCCAATATGATATGCAACCACATTAAAAGTAATTTACAGTGCTCCTAAGAAATAGAAAGGGTCTAATGCAATTGGCTCATGATTAATAGTTAATTAGGCTTAAGGGATCTCACTCAACTACTTTTATGATTTTCTCACACATGTGAGCTAACCATAATTTCATTATCTCCCACTTTGGGTTATTGAACACCCAAAGAGCTACACAAGATTAATTTAGGGTTTCTTAGATGTGAAATGAATTTTAGATTGAGTTAATCAAGCTTATTAATTAATTGATTGAATTTTTTGATTATATTTTAATTAGAATGATGAAATTAACTTAGGGAAAGGGATCAAGGACAAGGCCTCAATCCTTAACCCCTAAGTCACTTCAAACACTCAATTAGGCTTTGATTTTATCTTGAGATTAATTAATTAATAATTAATTACTCATTAATCATTAACTAATCAAATTCCAAAGAAAACTTAGAAATGAATTAGGAAAAATATCCCAACCACATTCCTAAGCTCCCTTACTTCAATAGATTATTAGACTTAAATAATTAATTAAACCATAGTTCATTCACTAATTATCACTAATTAAATTAAGAAAGTGATTAAGGCTTAATCAATTGATTTCCTAATTAAGCAACCAATAAAATCCCAAAAAAATTGGTGAGGCAAAGGTCATCCCCAAATATCCATAAAGTTGAGATCAATTGGGTGATTGATTAAAAAATAATTAATCAAATTAGATATCCAATTAAACCTTAATTAAGCCAAAATCACTATTCAAAATCAATTAATAATAAGTTTTCTATATTTTACTCTGAAATATCTTTAAAATGAACCTAAGTTTGTATTTTTTTTTGAATTTTTCTAGGATTGTTATGATTTTTAAAAGTTTAAAGCTTAAAATGGATTAATTAACACTAATTAAAGCTTTAATCCCATCGCCATGTCGCTAACGCATTTTCCACATGACGGAGTAGCTATTAAGTTGTCACATCCAAGGTGACTGGATGGCTGGATGCGCTTTCCATGGAATGTCCGATTTAAGATCAGACGGTCATGATTTTATCTACGATTTAGAGGAGAAATCAAAGGATTTAATGCGTGATCAAATCAGGACTGTCCATCTTGATCACATGGAATGGATGGTCCATGATCTATCTCCTCCCGAGTGGCAAAAGAAGAATACCTTCCATCGATTGTTGCTTGATCTGAGCTCACACGAGCTCGAATGGAGATGAAAATTATCCCACACCTTCAAAGAAGCAAAATAAAGAAATCTAACAGTGAAAATAGCATGACATAGAACTTTCTTTCATAAAACACCAACCTAATTTCATTCAAGGATTGGTTTTATGGCATACTTCACTTTTGATTCAATAATGAGGAACCTTCATTTGGTAGAAAAGAAACCCTGCTGAGCAGCAGCCTTAATTTGGTGTAGTTTGTTGAAGACCAATCCACAACATGTAGGTAATCGGTCTTGATTGAACTCTACCCTCCAACCATCGAGAAGCTTGAGAAATGATTCATTTCAGCTCATTTTGGTCCAAGGATGGTGTGTGCAAAATTAATTACACTTTGGTGGAGGTTTGAGCAAATGGCAGGATTATGGCTCCTATTTCTTTCACATAAACCGAGAGTATGGATTTTGGGAGCGGAAGCCTTAAAATTGCTCTGGGATCTCTTTCCTTGGCTATTAGGGTTAAATCAAGTGTGTATATGAGTTTGAGTGAGAATGAGGAGGGTATACCCCCTCATTCCTTGGATCAAATGATTATGGCTAGTTTGGCTTTTTCTTGATCATTTGGGCTATTTCAGAGGGTTGTGGAGGTCCTTGGGTGGATGATGTGGCTTGGTTTAGTTGTTTAAGGGTGTGAGGTGCCAAGGGAGTGGATGTCCTTGGTGGTTTGAAATGCTCCAATGGGAATGGGGAGGTGATTTCACCTCCCATGAGTCATAACCACCTTTGGGTCAGTCACCATGGTCCTTGGTGCCTAAGTGGACCTATGAATGAGTCAAGTGGCCAAGGGGAGGAAATGACCAAATGTATGTGCCTTATCTCATGGGATGCTCTAGACCCAAGGACAAAGTGGTCATTTATGGGTTTGATTTGGACAAATTTGAAATGGGTCAAAAGTGGGTTAGCCCAAATTTCAAGTGGTTTGGAGTTTATTTGATTATTTGGCTTGATTTGACCTATTTAGGTCAAATTGGGTTAGGTTGGGTCAAACCAAGGGTTGGGTCAAGTTCACATGCCTAATTGGAGTCATTGATTTGATTTAATTTGCTTTAGATTTGATTATGGCTCATTTGGGTTCATAAGTCAAATAGGTCAAGTTGACCAATTTGACCAATTTGGGTTGGGTTAGGTTTTGAGTCAAGTTCAATTTGCTAATTGAAAATGATTGTAGGCTTTGGTTTGGTTTAATTTGAATTTTGGCTAATTTGACCCTTTAGGTAAATTTGAGTTAGTCAAGTTGACCAATTGGTCAACTTGGGCTCAATTATGGCTTTGGTCAAGTTCAATAAGTGATTTGGAATGAACTTAAGCCATTGGTTGCAATCAATTTGAATCAAATCATGATTTGACCCATTTTGGCTTTTTAGGCCAATTTGGGTTAACTTGGGTCAAATGGCCAATTAAGCTTGGTTTGGCTCAAGTGAAGGTTTGGTCATGTTCAATCATTGATTATGAGTGGGTTTGAATTAATGGTTTTAATCAATTTGGCATATGGTGGATTTTTGCTAGTTTGGGTTTCATTTGGGCTAATTGTTGACTTGGTTAAATGCTAGGTTTGACTTGGTTTGACCCCATTTAAGGCAATTGATCACCCTAGGGTGGTTGTTGGTTATGTTGTAAAGTTTAAAAGGGATTAGTTTAATCTAATTTGGGTTGGATTAGAACTTGGCTCAAAAAGAATCCTTTAGGCCACTTTGGGTCAAGTGAGCCTAAATAGGTTAATTGGCTTGATCATGGCTTGATTCAAGTTTAGTTGAACTCACACATGAGCTTAGGATTGAAATATAAATCCAATTGCAAGTGGTTTGGAGACAAATGGTACGATAATTTCAAGCCAAAAGGGTCAACATGGACTTGATTTGGGTTTGGTTTGATAATGGTGGTTTATGTTTACATTTGGGTTAATGATTGCAGGAATGATTGAATTATGAAGGAATCCATGAGTTTTGAATTGATTTGGGTATCATTTAGCCAAGTTCAAGAATTTGGCTAAAAGGGCTAAAATTGGGAATTTTATTTGATTTGGGTTTGGTTTTGGCCATTTGAATTTATATTTCATTTATATTTGTAAATATACATGAAGATATAAATGGGTTATGAGAAAATCACTTGAGTTTAGAGTGATTTGAAAGCAAATTTGATTAAGCTTATGGAGGTAGGTTATAAACCTTAAGAAGGGTCCTAATTCAGTTTGATTTATTTTGATTTGATTTGGAGGGTTTGAACTTAGACTTCATTTATATTTATGAATATAAATGAAGAAAGGATTGATTTATGAAGAAATCAACCAAATTTGGGTTGGCTAAGCATATGAAGGTGGTTCATATGGCTTAAGAAGAGATTTTGGAATTTGAATTTGATTATGGGTTTCAATCACTTAAAGTTTGGAATCGATTTATGATTTGGAATTTGGATTTGATTTTGAATTTAATATTTGAGAAAATTAATTAAATTGGGGTTTATTTTAATTTGGTTAAGGCTAAGTCCATAAGATAAAATCAAAGGTCTTAAGAAGGGATTTGGAGTTTGAATTTAATCATGGGTCTCAATCATTTGATAGTTGGATTTGATTTGAGATTGGTTTGGAAGAAGGAAGCAAGGATTGGGTTTAGGCTATAGGGTAGGCAAGTCCTCCAAAATCCCCAAAGCACAACCTATTTCTATGGCTAACTCTTCTAAGTTATTAGGGTTAGGTTAAGTGTTCACCTAATTACTAGAAGTGTCTTAAGACTAAGGAACTCTTAGTGTATATATAAAAGTCCAGATCTATGAGGAAGTTGAGAGCTCACTCCAAAAGTGAAACAACCTTGTTGGTTTTAGAGGAACCACAGTAAGAAGGATCCAAGGGGCTTAGGCCTATCTCAGATTTACTAGCCCAAGGGAGAGTTCATACATCCACAGTATAAAACTTCCAACCACGGGGATGGATACTAGGAAAGGGGAACTATCCAATCTAGTAGTAATTTGGGTAGTGTCTAGATGGGGTCATAAAAGATATAGTCTAAATAGAATGCCCACAGGGAAGGTGCTTTTAGGGGTCTTACCATAATCCCTGTAAAAGAAGCCTATAGGTATACAATGGCCGAATTAGGGATCAAGCGCGGGGACTCACATCTACCTGAGCCATGTTATCCACCGGGTGGGTTACCGTCAGCAAGAAAAACACCAACCAATGTAAGGTGCCCGTTGGTTTGCAACGATCAATTTAGAAAGAAAGCATCAGAGACTCACACCTTCCTAAGTGGAACTAATCATCGAGATATCATCGATAAAGATTACTTATCCAACCTAGGGTGACTACCAAGTGGGGAGTCATAAAGAAGGACTAGATCCAATGCTTGAAGCAGTCAGAAGGAAGAGGACCCACTGGGGGACTTAACCTAATCCTCAGATATAAAATCAAACCCAAATAGTGTACAAAGGCTAGTTCAAGAAGAAAGCTCGGGAAGCCAACATCAAGTAGCTTATTGGTCCTGCAATAAGGCATACCACATTAACAAAGCGCTCATTAGTTTGCAGTAGTCAAGCTAGGAAGAAAGCATAGGGACTCACATCCTCCTAAACAGATAGACCACTAGGGAGACTCACTAGCTAGGTAGTGGATCAAACTTAACCTAGAGCAACTACTGAGTGAGGGCCACTCGGATACTTATCTCAACTCAAAGTAGCCTGAAGCAATTGGATTTGTGTTTGATTTATTTTTGTGTGCATTTTTGTGTTTATGTTATGTTAATGAGGGATAGGATGCCACTCGAGTTCTCTTACACCTACTATAAACACACCACAAAAATTGAGTAAATGGAAAGTTTCAATTTGAAGAGAAATTTTGATTTGAAATAGAATCTTATTGATGCAAATTATTTTGAACATTATATTATGAATAATATTTTTAAGGTAAAGTTTGTTGATTGGAAGCATCGAGTGTTCTCTTTTATGGTTGATGAGCTAGTATGATCCGCCTCGGTAGGCCTTATCTATGTCAAAAGGGCTTTCCCAAGTGGGTTCAAACTTGCCTCCCATCTTGCAATGGCTAACAATTGGTCTCCTTAGAACTAAAACAAACTCTCCTACTTGAAAAGCTCTAGGGCAGGCCAACTTGTTGTGAGCTTGAATCATTTTTGCTTTGTATAACTCGAGGTTCTAGCATGATCGTAAGTGTTTCTACTCCAATACTTCGAGCTCTTCTAATTACAACCTGACGTTCTGCTCAATTATGATTTTGCTACCCACAGCTATTCTTAGTGAAGGGAGTTGGACTTCTAATGGTAGAATGGCTTCAGGCCCATACACTAAGGAGAAAGGAGTAGATTGAGTTAGAGTTTTGTAGGTGGTACGGTAGGCCCATATAGCTTCAACTAACTGCTCATGTCAATGTCATTTGTTATCATCGACCATCTTCATGAGTATTTGGATGAGAGTTTTGTTGAAAGCTTTTGTTAAATCATTTGCCCGTAGGTAGTATATGGTAGAGTATCTCCAATCTATGTTATGTATCTGGGTGAAGTTATTGATCTTGGTGCTTTTGAATGTAGTACCATTATTGGATATTATTTAGTGAGGTACCCCAAATCTATATAATGACATTAAAACCAATAGCAATAATGTAACTGAACTAACCTCAGTGGAATCACCTCCGCCCACTTAGAAAAGTAATTAATAGCAGCAAGGATGAATCGATGAGGATCAATCGGACCCATTATGTCAGTACCTCAACACTCGAATGACCATGAGGCCAGTGTTGAATGTAGAATGTTGGGTGGCTGGTGTACGACCACTCCATGTACTTGGCATTGGTGGCATCGCCTGGCTACATCCATGCAATCGGTGATCATCATCAACCAATAGTATCTGAGTCTCTTAATTTTGGCTTTCATCTTAGGACCAGATTGATGAGCTCTGCATAATCCTGAATGGACCTCAATCATGATCTTGCAGGCTTCATGCTTGTCTAAATAACGTAATCACATATGATCGAAGGACCTCTAGTATAAGACACCATCCACGAGGGCATAAGAAAGTGCTCTTTTCTTCACTTGATGTGCTTGAGACTTCTCTTGAGGAAGTTTGCCTTTATTTAGGTAATCAATGAAGGGTTTCCTCCAATCCAGTTATTCATCTTTTTTGGCAATGATAACTTCCCCTTCAAGAGAATATTTTTCAATGAGCTCGACATTAATAAGAGGTGGGACTTGCCTATTTTGGACCTCTATTGATATGGACTCATCTTCCGGACATGCCAACTCCTTGGCAAGCTTGGCTAAGGCATTCAATATGGCATTTTTTTCTTGAAGGATCTTGTAGATGGTAACTTATGGGATTTGAGATAGTAACTCTATGGTGTACTTGTGGTAGTGATAAAGTCTAAGCTTTAGGACCTTATAGGATCCAGAGATTTGGTTTACCACTAGCTCAATCCCGAAAGATGTTGATGTTCTAGATGCCTAACGAAATGACAAACTCTAGACCTATAATCAAAGCCTCTTATTAGGCTTCATTATTGGTGCAAGGATCAGATAGATCATATGAGAATCTCATCATATCATGGTCTAGTGTTAGGAGAATTATTCCTACCCCTGCCTTTCCTGGAAGAATAGATTGTGGTTCTTCTCCTCTTTGAGAGGAAGTTACACCATCAAAGTACCTCCCCCAGTGACAAATATTAGTATCCTCTAAGTTCATGATTTGTTCATCGAAGAGATCATTACTAAGCAGAGAATTAGTAAAAAGTAAGTGTGTTGCTAAGAAATCTGTGAGTGCTTGTCCTTTCACCGCATGAAGGCATACGAAGGTGATATCAAACTATGATAGAATCATGGACCATCGTTCCAACCATCCGAATAGCATCGGTTGTGTCATGAGATATTGCAATGGATTGATTCTATAAATTAAGTTTACTTTATAAGAAAGCATATAATGTCGTATCTTTTGGGATGCGAAGATTAAAACTAGATAATGCTTCTCAATAGATAGAAAGTTTGCTTCAGCAGAGATTAGATGACAACTAAGATAGTAAAGTGTGTTCTCTTTCTCTTCGTCATTGGCTTGGGCCATCAAAGCACCAAGGGAGTCATCTAATGTAGTAGTGTAGAGTATAAGCAGTTTTCCTGAGATAGTGGAGGCTAGGACTGGTGGCATCATGAGATACTGCTTGATTCTCTTGAAGGCATGCTGGCACTTATCATCTCATTTGAACTTGGTGACTTTCTTGACCAGTGTTGAGAATGGTTAGCTTCTATGATAGGTTGGATATAAAGCATCATAGATACGTAAACCTCCCTTCGAATAATCTGAGTTGAGTTAGACTCTTAGGGGGTGGCATTTTTAATATTGCTTTAATCTTCTCTAGGTCAATTTCAATTATGCAGTGTCGGACAATGAACCTAAGAAATTTTCCTAAAGCTACTCTGAATGCACACTTCAGAGGGTTCATTTTGAGGTTATATTATCTTAACCGATTGAATACTACTCTCAAGTCAAAGAGGTGGTCTTCCTTTTCTTTGCTTTTGACCATGAGATCATCGACATAACATTTGACTTGATGATGAATGAGTTCATCGAAGATTCGATCATGACTTGCTGGTATGTATCACCAGCATTTTTAAGGCCAAAAGGCATGACCTTATAGTAATAGATTCTAATCAGGGTTTTGAAGGTAGTGTTTCTTTCATCTTCAGGTGCCATCTTTATTTGGTTGTATCCAGATGAACCATCCATTAAAGAAGACTGCATGAGATGAGGCAATGTCCACCATTAGTTTTGGTATAAGTAGTGGAAATTCATTTTTTAGACATGTCTTATTAAGATCTCTAAAATTGATGCATATCAATTTGGCCATTCTTCTTCTTAACTAGGGCGACCTAGCCAGGGTGGGGTATTTTTCCTCCTTGATGAAACCATCATCGATCAGTTTCTTGACTTCAGAAATGACCTTGTTGACCTCACTTTGGAGTGAGCTCTCAACCTCCTCCTCTTAGACTTAAGACTCTTCTAGATACTAAGAGTTCCTTAATCATTAGATAGTTCTAATGATTAGGTGAACACTTAACCTAAGCCTAGAGACTTAGAAGGGTTAATCATAGGATTAGTCCATGCTTTAAGACTTAAAAAAATCACCCACCCTATAGCTTAAACCTAATCCATATACACCTTCTCAATCAAACCCAGATTCAAATCTCAAACTAAACCTCAAATTCAAATTCAAATTCCAAATCTAATTTCAAATTTCACTCCAAATGATTGAAACCCAAAATCAAATTCAAATCCTAAGATTCTTCACATATGAACTACATTCATAAGCTTAGCCAAAACCCCCTTTTAATCAAATCAAGTTCAATTGATTTCTTTATAAATCAATTATTCCTTCATTCATATTCACAAATATATATGAAACCCACCTTCCAATGACCAAAAATGAATCAGACTAAATTGATTGTCCTCTAAGCCTTTTTGACCTACATCAATGGACTTGGTCAAATTTGCTTTCAAACCACTCTAAACTCAAGTTATTTTCTCATGAATCATTTAGATCTTCATTTATATTCATAAATACAAATAAAATATAAATCCAAATGGCCAAAACTATATCCAAAATCAAATCCAAACCCAATTTAAGCCCTTTGAGCCAATTCTTTGGACTTAGCCAAATTTCATCCAAATTCAAGTCAAAACTAATGGATTTTCTCTCGAATCAGTTATTCATTCAATTATCTGCCCAAATATAAATGAAATCTACAATCATCAAATTAAATCGAAGCCAACCCAAGTCAAACCCAACCTAGCCCTTTTGACTTGAAAATTTCAAATGAGCCAAAATCCCTTAGACTTTAAATTGATTGCTGTTGAATTTATATTTTAATCTAGAGATCATATATAAGTTCAACTAAACTCGAATCAAACTAAAACCAAATCAATTGACCCCCTTAGGTCTACTTGACCAAAAGTGACCTAAAGGCCCATTTGAGCCAACTTCCAATCAACCCAAATTGGTTGAACTAAGCTCACCAAAACCTTCCACCATGATTATTGATCACCCCAGGATGATCAATTGCAATCAATTGGATCAAACTAAGTCAACCCTTAGCCCAAATGAAGCAAAACTAGCTAAAACTCATCCTACATCAAATTGATTGAAACCAATGATTTGAATCAACCCAAAATCAATATATAAATATTACTTGACCACCAATTTAGCCAAACCAAGCCTAATAGGCCATTTGATCCAAGTTGACTCAAATTGGCCTAATGGACCAAATTGAGTCAAATCATGATCTAACACAAATTGATTGCAACCAATGGCTCAAGTTCATTCCAAATTGATTATTGAACTTGACAAAGCCATAATTGAGCCTAATTTAACCAATTAGTCAACTTGACCCAACCTAGCCCAAATTGACCTAAAGGGTCAAATTAAACAAAATTTAAATTAAATACAAATTGATTCAAACCAAAAGCTACATTCATCTTCAATTAGCCAATTGAACATGAATCAACCCATAACCCAAGCCAACTTGGCCAATTGTGGTCAAATTGATCAACTTGACCCATTTGATTCCAAATGAGCCAAAATCAATCCTAAGCTAAATTAAATCAAATTGATCATACCAAAATACCTCAAATTATCATTTGAACCTAACCTAAGCCTTAGTTTGACCTAATTTGACCAATTGGTCAACCTAACCCGATATGACCCAAATTGAGCCAAATTCCTTGAAACCAAGCCATGACCCATTGGAGGCTGATCAAACCCGGCCCAAACCCATTTGGGATCAACTCAAAATCAACCCAACCCAATTAAATCCCTCATTGATCCTCCCTCATATAGGATTCTACCCAATCTCATTTAATTCTCTCCATCACATGCATTCAACTCCCTTTGATTGAAGTCAACAAATCCATCAAACCAATCATTATTTATTCCCACCATTAAAGAGGGAGAATAAATATAATAAAGAGATCTGATTTTGGCATTAGAGATCCTCTTAGCGCTCCCAAAGCAACCAACCACCACTTACCCACTTCTCTTGTGCCAAAAACATCAAAACCGGGTGGATTCCGATGAGGAAGCGGTGACAATTGAAGAATACATCATTCCTAAGTGAAGGCGCAAGCCTAGGATCACTCCATGGTTTTTTCTTCCACTCAAGAGCGTGCCCAGATTATTACCGCCACCGAAAACCATCCCTGGTGAGGTAATTTCATCAAATCATAGCCAGCCTTAGGATCTTCTATTTGCATAAATGTATGCCCGATTCTAAAAATTTCTCATAGATTACCCTCGCATTTATTATTTTACACAATCCCAATACAATTTGGAGTATTTTTCGGTGAAAATTGTCATAAAAATGAGCCAATTTGGATGAGATTTCATTTTTGATTTAACAAAAAATTACAAAATTTGCCTGATTTTATTGTTCATCAATCGCGATAACTCGATCCATTCGGAGATCGAATGCCATTGCACGATCATGATCCAAATTCAATCATGTGTCATTCGTTTCCGCTTCATGCAGATCAAATTTGGACCATCTGATCCACTATTGGATGGATCAATTTGATCGTCCACCGTCTATTCATCAGTTTTTCGCCGTAATCACCGCACGACACCAAGTGGTCATATTTCAGCGGGCTATCTCACCGCACGAGCGAATTTGGTTATGGGAAAATGCTATTTTTGATTTTAAAAATTATTTAAATTGCCTAAAATTTTGAAAATTCATAAAAAATAATATACTTAATGAAAAATTACAATTAAAAGCTCGTTGGATTCGTCTTTCCTAGAGGAATAAAAAAACCAAAAATTCTCAAATTTTACTAAATGATTTGGGCTTAATTTAGGTTTTAATAAAATCAAATTTCATTAATTAGTCTAAAAACACAAGTCAGATTGAGTTGAAAATTTCAGGAATTGAAACTAAAGTTAGAACACACATATTCTAAAAATCTCAAGTAAAAATGACTTCTCGATTGGGAGAAATTAAATTTTGAAGTTTAAATTATCTATTTTAATAAAATAAATTAAATAAAAATTCAAAAATTTACAAAAATCTTCAAAATAACTTAATCACTTCAGTTGACATCCAGGACACTTAAGAAAATAATGTGATTTTTGAATCCTAATGAATCCCAAACAAACACTTGAGATTAAAGTTTAATCAATTAAGAAATTAATTAAAATATAATCTAAAAATAATTTAAATATCAAATCAAAATAAAAAATGATATAATAACCAAATGATTGGTAATCGAACCTTAAACCAGAAAAGTATCATGTATCCCTCAAATGAAATTAAATTGAAACAAAATTGAACCTAATTGAGTTAATGAAATTCAATTAAATGATTAGAATTTTAAATTAAACTCATAATTAAATAAATCAATGAAACTTTAATATAAAACCAAACTAATCTTGTTAAACCAACATCATGTATTGAATCTTAATTATATGAAACTACTTAATAAATTAAAATAAATTGAACATCAAATCATTAAATAAACTAAAATCAAATTAATTAACCATTCAACATAATCATTTAATATTAATCAAATTAAACCAAATAAAGTTAAAGAAAACTTAATTAGCATATGATTAAATCACATCTATTTGGAATAAGATAATTAATTAGCCATTAACACAAAACCATAACAATTAAATCAAATATAAATTCATAATTAAAATGTTAAATGAAATTTAATGAACATAATGAATGAAATCAAACTTAACTATAATTATGAATAATTAAGTTTAACTGAAATAAAAATAAATATTTAACTCACTTAATCTAATCAAACACTTAATTAAATAAAATTGAAGTAAAATAGTTAATTAAACTTATTAAATCAATCATTAACATGTGGGCAATTAAGTCATTAACTTATAATTAAATAAACCATTAATTAATCTAATAATTCAAAATTCAATTACCCTTAATCAAACTTAATTAATTAAACATCTAATTAATGCAAACTTAGTGAATTAATCCATCATCTTAATGAACCAAATTGATGTAAATAAATCACATTAAAATTAATTCTTAAATCAAACTCAAATCAAATCTTTATTTACTCAAATTAATCACACATCTTAAAATAAACCATTAAGTTAATTAAAGTAATCACATTAAACTTAAGATTAATCAAACATATTAACATACTTAAAATACAATTAAATGCCAATCAAATATAATTAAATCTTTAAGTCATTAATTACATCAACTTAAAGAAATATGAAACCAAATTAAAAATTAAACAAATTCTTATTTAATCTAATAATTTACCTAAACACACTTCTTAATTGAACTAGTTATATAATCACATTGAACCTAACCAAACCTATAGATTAATAAAGCTAATCAAATCAAATTAAACCAAATAAAGAAAGACTCATTTAATAATATGAAAAATTCTAATACCTACTAAATAAGAAAAACTAATTATTATTAAAACTTGTAAAATCAAACATAAACTAAAATCTAATAAACATGATAAATGAATGAAATTAAAATGAAATTCTAATCATAAATAACCAAACTCAATTAAATTCAAAGCAAACTTTCAATTCATTTTATCCAATCGAACTATAAATAAATAAACCATAATCAAATCAAATAAATATAAACTTAAATCACATAATTAAAATCAAAGAAATGAATTAGATATTAATTTAAAAGAATATTGAATTATCAAGATCAAAATTAATCAATCAAATTACATGAAGGTAAACAAATGCAAAACAAATGTAATAAACACTAATCAAATCAAATAAATCAAATCAAATCAAACCTTAAATACAAACAATCAAATTAAGGGTTTCTCTTATGTGTTTAACAACATAAAGACCCTTTAAGGAAATTATGATTAACCCATAAGTATGGGAGAATCATAAAAGTACTAATTAGATTCTTTAACTTAATTATTAAACACATTAGGTTCTTTAGGAGCATTGCAATCTTATTTCCTCACATGTTCATGACATTTATGGCTTATAATTAAGTGGTTAATCAAATTAAAGAAACATAGGTAAGGAAATTAATTGATTTAATTAAGGATCAAACTTAATTAATTCATAAAATTCACTTAATTATTTCTTATTACAACAACAACAACAAGCCTTAATCAATTCTACATGAATCCTTTCCAAGGTCATATATTATGTGTCAAATTTTCATTTAAATCAAGTATAAAGATCATTTTTTATACATCTTAACCAAATCTTTTAGGTCTACCACTACCTTTCTTAACATAAGGAAAATCTAATGCATCTACTCTCCTAAGTCATAAAACTTTATGTGGCCAAACCATCTAAATAATCTTATCTACCACTGAGCTACTCCAACTTTTTAAATATACTCATTTTGCATTCTATCTCTAAGAGTAAAGCCACTCATCCATATAAGCATCCTCATCTCTATAACACTTAACTTAGTCTTAGCTTTTATTGGCCAACATTACCATAAGTCAGTGGTCTTACCACCATCTTATAAAATTTTCCTTAAGTTTTGGAACTTTTCTATCACATAATGAATGCATTCCTCCACTTCAACCATCCAACTTGAATTCTACTAATAACATCTCCATCTATTTCACCATCATCATTTGAACAATAGAACAAATATTAAACACTCACTCTTTAATAACTTGTTCACTAATGTCAAACACTACCACTAGAACTTACAACTAAAATTACACTCCATATATTCAGTTTAGATCTACTTAAACAAAAAAACCTTTAGACTCTAGAGTTGACCTTCATAATTCAAGTTTCGTTGGACTCTCATCAACAAGAAGAATGTCATCAGCAAAAAGCATACACTAAGGTACATCTTCTTATAAATGCCTAGTAAGACATCCATAACTAAAGTAAAAAAAGATAAGGGCTTAAAGCTAACCATTGATGTAATCCAACTGAAATAGGAAAATATTTTGTCAATCCTCCTTGTGTTTGGACACAAGTAATAGCTCTAGTATACATATCCTTAATGACTTGAATATAGCCAATATTAACTCCTTTCTATTCTAGAACTCTCCAAAGAACATCTCTTGAAACTTTATCATTTTCTCTAAATCAATAAATATCATATGTAGATCCTCCTTACTTTCTATGCTTCCATCAAACCCTTAACAAATGTATAGCATCCATAGTAGATCTTAGCATGAAACAAAAGAAACTTGATCACATCATAATGCTCCATTACTCTCTCCCATAATTTTAATGAATGGCACATTAACTTAATTTCTCTCTAATTTGCACACTCTGGTGCATCACTTTTATTCTTAAATAGAGGAACCAACAAACTCTTTATCCACTCATCTACCATTTTTTAGTCTTTAAAATGACATTAAACAAAATGATTTCTTTTATGTCAAATCGCATGTGTTGACTTAAATTAAAAATAGGTGTGGCTATTATCACAATTAATTAAACTATGAGTTTGAATGTGTTTATTATCTAAGATACGTGGTACAAAGTCTTCTTTCTTTACTTTCCATGGGCTTACATAGGATTTACAAATTAATTGTTCATTTGAAAAGAACACAATATTTGTCCAAATCCATTCCTATGTATGTCCATGCTAAGGCTTATAAAGAATTTTATATCACATATGTAAATCATAAGATCGAATCAAACACAACATTTTGCATGACTTCTTCTTCATATGGTTAATTGTACATTCATTTGTATATAAGAAGAGTGGTATATTAGTCTGGACATTTCGGGGACACATGATTTTAGGTAACCCTAAGGAGGTCTTTACCTCACTCCCCTGGCGCAAAATAATGGTGCTGTACCTACTCAAATATCTTACACATATGTATGTGCAATGTGACTAATGAATAGAAAGTCATTTTTCAATTAGTCTGGACATCCCGGGGATGCACAGCTTTAAGTAGCTCTAAGGAGGTCTTTACCTCACTCTTCTGGTGCAAAATAATGGCATCATACCCGCTTAAAACTTTTATACATTTGAGTGTACATGTAACTAATGGATTGAAGTCTTTTTTTTCTATTAAAAAAAGACATGCATTCATATTAATCCAATTAAATGAAATATGAACTTCAAATATACTTCATTACCTTCATCATCTAAGTGTGCTAAGACATATTGTATATGTAGGTATACTTAGGATCCAATCATGTGCATGTTACATGTAATGGAAAGAAATGAATGAACATGTGTCATGTGATAGTATTCATTCTAATTTTTTGTAAGTAGCCTTTCACATTGAATATCGTTATTTAAGGCGAACCCAATCCTAAGACTAATTAAAACATGTAATAAGCCATTTACTAAAAGAAACTAAGTCATAATAACATGCTTTAGAAAATAACTTAAGGTAAGGATGAAAGAGGGCAATCCCCTTTCTTCTCTTTATAATACTTAGATGTTAAAGGTAGGGTCTTATGGAACCAAATAAATCACAAATTAAAACTTGCAAAATCAACTAAACAACTTAGAGTGAAACTAACATTCCATGTTAAATTGAATTCTTTTACACTTAGAAAACTTCAATATTAATGCATAATTAAGGCATACCACACAAGCCTTAAGCACACACATTAGAACAATAAGTCACTAGTGCTAAGTTAGGGTAGTGTATGTGTGATGGATGTTTTGTTTTATGATGTAATATTTTAGACTGGATATTAGGGTGTATATTTCGTAGGCTGGATGTTAGGCCGTTATTAGCCTAATCATTTTTCTAGGTTGTGCTTAAGGTCATTGTAATAAAATATATATAAATACTTTTGCTATCAAGTTGCTTAGCTAAGCATAACCCACATTAAGATAGGTTTTTGTGTGGGTGCTAAGTAAAATTATTCATATAAGTGCTTATGGTGTGTTTAGCTAACATTTATTTTGTAAGTGTAGCTAGATTTTTTTTCAAATTTTTAATGTAATTTTGCATTAGAATTAGATTAGTGTTTATGGGGATTAGATGAGAAAGCAAGGCTTAGTCCTGGGTCAGATGCCTTGGAGCAATCAAATCAAAAGGAAGAGAAGGAAGAAATGAAGAAAAGAAGACCCTATAATATATATTATTTTGTAATCAGTTGTAAAGGTAGAGCTCACCCTTTTTTTCTCTTTTGGGTAGAACGACGACTAGCCTTTTACTCTTTTATGGTAGTCTATAAAATTATTTGATGTTGTGTTTAGATTGCGTACTAGAATTGCATGATTTTACTAGTTTCTTCATGTTTGATATTTAAATGTGTGGCCTGGATGCAGTAGGCTCTTAGAATAAAATTAATTTTTCTACCCCAATTAACAACTCATAATTAAAATTTTAAAATAATTCATAATCTCACATAAAAGCCTAGGAATTAAATCAAGATAATAAAATATTTAGCAACCCCTTAGCTAGATGATTGCATGTATAACATCATGAATGTCATATTCTTCCACTCTTGTTAAGTGGGGGCTTCCATCTATGCTAGAGAATAAAGGCTTAACCTGTAAGAGCCTTTCATGGAAGAACACATATTTCTCTCTTAATTTGGCCCATAATCAAGTTCTCATGTATTTAGGCATACAAAATCCCATAGCCTATGTCAAAATAAAGAGTCCAAAAGAATCAAATAAATTTGATAAAAGTTGCATTAGATGAAGTCATGAATTCATACCACTCATGCTCTAGTATCTTAGGGAGTGAGTTTAAGGACTTAGTCTCCTTTCTAAATAAACAACAGCCAAGCCATCTTGCGAAGCATAAGACTAGCCTACATGAATTTAAAGCGTAGGAGGAGTTAGCTAGCTGCCACTCCAGGCAGTTATAAGTTTAACAGTCGGGTAATTTATTCTCTCTTGTGGAGGTAAACCATATACCTATTTTCTCCTTAGATATAGGTTGTGCTTTAGCCCTCGCCAAAGCTCTATAGATTTATGATCTAAGGTTATTTTTTCCCTTTAGGGCTACAAGCATAAATTCTCACCTCTAAAATTATTTTTTCCATAATCTTGCATTGATGGATTATAAACCCTGACAATCTAATAAAATTCCAACTTAAATAAATAAATCTCTTCAATTTCAAATATATAAATCCCAATTATAGGGTAGATTGGAATGCTCACTAGGCTTCCTAGTATCATGGGCATTTCCTACTTTCTCCCTTTGGATTCCAAAAATAACTCTTCTCCTTGATCTATCCCATTTGATTTTCTAAAATAGTCAATCCTTTGATAGTCTTAGCCATAAATCTTTGGAGACTTTAATTTTACGCTTCGAGTATTTCAGGAATTTTCCCGAAGTAATTAACTTTGGGGCTTTCTCTATAGAACTTATTGAAAGCTAAATAAACCCTACTTTACTTTTCCATGTAAAGTGGGGAAAGATCTTTACATTCAAAGATCCATCATGCCTTTTAGAGTCCTTATTAGGTGATTAGGTCCATTATAGGATGACAATTTTCATCTTTCGAGATAGTGCAACATTCCTTAATTTCATACCCAATCTCTTCAATAAGTACCCTCTAAGATCTGCATGGTGTCCCACATCTTAAAAATAAATACCACAAACCTATTTTTTAATGTCTAATCACATGCGTCTAGGAGCTTGCTTGAAAAAGTTAGCATCAAGCTGTATCACTAGCATATGGACCACTACGTCAGGAGTCAATCTAAATATTTCTTCATAACTCCATGCACAGCAGTCCTTAAACTCAGTGAGTAGCCTAATTAAGTCATTAGTTTTAGCTTTGTTCAACAAGGAGCTAATGTACATCGGGTGTGGGTTGTCTTCAATTTTCAGGTTGATTTCTTTAAGTTCGTTGATGTTGATTTAATTTCTTTCTCAAACTCTGGAGGTGCATCTTTGACTTAGAAATCATCTGGATCATTTGAAGTTTCTAAGCACACCTCCTCATATGAGTTAATGTGATTTGAAATGAACCTATCAGATTCTAAATGATTGGTGATGACCATGCACTAATCATCATCATCGATTGCCCTACATCAAAGCCTAGTCACGGTCTTGATTGAGAGCTTTTTTTGTTGTTCCATAGTCTTTCAAAGTATTAACTTATGGACCATTAATGTGGAATTAAACCTTTCTTTACTAAGTTATGAACATAAGTACCAATCAAAAGGAAATTCTATTATTCTTTATATGAACATAAGGTGAGTACCAATCAAAAGGAAACTTCTTGACTTGAGGATGATGCTTCGGGATAGAACCTCTAAATCTTCATGGTTGCATATATTTTAGGGCTTCCTTAACTACAAAACTCTCAATGTTTTGTGAGGAAAGTGGGTTAGAGCTAAGGTTCCCTAATAGTTTCACATAATAAGGACTTGGATACACTTATGCTTTGGATGGGAATCTGGTCTTCATCGCTATCTGGTTTGAGTGTCACCTCCAATGAAATCTACTATCGAGAAGAGCTAGCGGGTGTGCTAATTACATAAGACTCATCCTTTGAACTAGATTCTAAGTCTATGTATATAGTAGGTGTACTCGGAAGCTAGAATGAATCTCCTGCTAGGTGGTAAGTATGGAGGTCTTCCACCTTGGGGACTCCCTCTGGACTTGCCTCTTTCTCGTCTTAGTGGAGGTCAGGTCATCATCCCCACTTGTTTGATTGGAATAACAAACTTTGGGTGGAATCCAATCTCGAGCTCTACTTTTTTTCCTAAGATCTTCTTCTCGTTCCTTTTCTTTTTCATTTTCTTTTCTTTTCTTTCTTTCTTTTCTTTTTATTTTTATTTTTCTTTTTCTTTCTCATTTTCATTTTGATGAAGGTCACGATAGATGATATTTTATTTCTTAGGGAGATAGTAGGCCGCATCTTCATATATCATCATGAACTAGGTTTGAGATCTCCAACACAATACTTGATCCCACCTCTTGAACTTGATGCACTGATGTAAAGAGGATGGAATCACGTTGTTCTAGTGTATCCACAGTCTCCCAAGTAAAGCATTGAAAGATGCATCCTAGTCTATTATGTAAAACTTAGCAATGGTCTTCCAATCATGAATCTCTAAAGGCAACACTATTAAGCTTTATCGCCTTGTTCATTGAATCCTTTCAACATCATCTTATTCATGTGGAGTTTAGAGATGTCACTCCTTAAATAGGCAAGAGTTCTTAGACTCATATTCACTATGCACAACCATAACTCTGAATAGCCTGAATCTACCAATGTCCACTATAATGTAGAGGGAATGATTGTGCTCGATCATTTCTAGAAGTAAGTCTCGGTAAATGTAACTACTAGGATCTCCTTTGAGTATCATGCTTTCTCTCCAGTAGCGATCAACTAAGCTAAGCATATCTCTAGATTAAGCAAATCTTTGATTAATGATTCTCTCATCTCTTTGGATAAGATCATCATATGCTTAACTTAGTAACTTTCTTGTGAGGACATTGTAATCAACTTTGGATTGGTCCTCAATAAGCATATCCATGTGTGGAGCATCTTGTGGTGGGGCTATCTACTCACTAGAACTAATGACATATTCTCTCTTATCATGAGGTGCAACCCTAGGAGGTAGAACTTTGCCCATGGAGGTTGACTTGACTTGTTGGAATGATAAGTTTGTAGAAAGTTTTACTTTATGGGGTATACATGACTTCTCTTAAAGGATCCTCAGAGTCAGATGACTCCAAGTCAATCTTGAGAGGTGAACCCAGATGATTTAGGAAGAAAAATCCATTTCTGCATTAGATTTAGAATGATCTAAATTATTTGAGTTATTATTGCTTTGACTTGAAGAGCTTTAATTGGAATAAAATTATTAAGATCATCATAGGTGGCAAAGATGTAAGTGGAATCATATTTCTTCATTGATTTCTTTAATTTTGGCGGAGGTACATGGTAGAAATTAAGTGAAGTAAGGGGATGAGGGGTTTGGTACTCTCATATGCTGATACAATGCTCCTGCTAGAGGTGGAGGAGCTGGTGGAGGAGCTAGTGGAGGTAGTAGTAGCTAGAACGGTGGAAGGAGTGCTGGACTCGGACGGTGGCTGCATTACAGCTCTATCCTGGGCAAGAGAAGGCTACAGCTGCTTGCTACTAATGAACTTCCACCTTCCTTGAGTTCTCCTTCACAACTACCAAACCTTCCTTGATGTTGGAGGTTTGACCTAAACCAGGCACCTGCAAAGAAAGTTTCTAGATTTTAAAAATTATTTTTTTAGAGGTTCAGGATAAAAAAATATCTTAACCTTCTTTTATCTTAAGAGGATCGGAGGTATCCCCAAGGATTACTTTGATGGAACTATATGGTTATTTTGTTAAGTATTTCTTAGGGATAACCATGGCTCCTGACTTGTAGTTATGCTCAAGCCAATCCTTAAAAGTGAAACAATCCTCTAAGACATGACCTAGCATGCAGTGGTAGGGGTAGTAGCTAGGATCATCACTCTTACTCACTTCCTCTAGCTTTTTAGGCTGGGTAGCTAAAAATCTAGCTTCTTTGAAAGGTTCATGAAGATCTTACTGACTACCTCCCTCTTGAACAAGTATGGTTTGTTGAGTTTATCGATAAGAGTAGGTGGAAAGCAGCTACTTGGTGATGGATATTGGTACCGCTGTAAAGTAGGCTGCTGTGGTGGTGGTGGTGGCTATTATGGCGGCCAAGGTAGTGGAAGAGGAGGTGGTAGCAGAGGCTACTGAAATAACCACCTTACTGAATAGCTTCTCAAATTTCTTAATGGAAAAGCCCTTAAACATGAAGGCAACCGGGCCATAGATATTCTTGAGTAGAATCTCAATGGTGTGCTACTCTTGCAGCTATGGTTCGCACTTCATACTCAAGTTGCACCATCTGAGAATGTAATCAACAAGGGACTCATTGGGTTTTTGTTTCTCTACAACGAGGTCATCTACAGTTACCCTTTGCTAAGCTCCAACAAATCTCTTGATGAAGAGATGTTCCAACTACACAAAGGACTTCATTGAACCATTGGGCAATTCGATGTCCCATGTTAACCCCTTTTGACTTAAAATTGTCATATGAACCAAAATTCATTTGACTCTAAACCAATTACAAATAGATTTCTATCTTCATTCTAGGCTCATATGTGAGCTCAATTAAGCTTGAATCAAGCCAAAACCTAACCAATTGACCCATTTAGGTCCACTTGATCCAAAATTACCTAAAAATTCTTTTTAGCCAAGTTCTAATCTAACCCAAATTTGATTGAACTAAGCCCTTTCAAACCTCATATTATGATCAATAATCATCCTAAGGTGATCAACTATCTTGAATTCGGTCAAACCAAGTCAACTTGGCCTTTTGACCAAGTCAATCTTTAGCACAAATGAAACCCAAACTAGCCAAAACCCACCATATACCAAATTGATTGAAACCTTTGTTCCAAACCAACTCATAATCAATGATTGAACATAACCAAACCCTCAATTGAGCCAAACCAAGTCCAATCGACCATTTGACCTAAGTTGACCCAAATTGGCCTAAAAAGGCAAAATGGGTCAAATCATGATTTAATCAAAATTGATTTGCAACTCAAGTTCATTCCAAATCACTTATTGAACTTGACCAAAGCCATAATTAAGCCCAAGTGGACCAATCGATCAACTTGACTTAGCCCAAATTGGCCTAAAAGGTCAAAGTGTCAAAATCTAAATTAAATCAAACCAAACCAAAGCCCACAATCATTTTCAATTAACCAATTGAATTGAATATGAACCAATACTTAACCCAATTTGGTCAAATCATCAAATTGGTCAACTTGACCTTTTGACCCATTTGAATCCAAATGAGCCAAAATCAAACCTAAATTAATCAAAACCACTTGAAGAAAAACTCTTTAAATGATCATTTGAACTAGCCAAGTCTTGGTTTGACCTAATTTAAACAATTGGTCAACCCAACCCAACCTAACAAATGAAGCCAAACAAACCAACCTATGGAACCTGATTGACTAGGTCCTCAAACCCCCAAGTCTAAGTGGGATCCGATCCAAGGGAATTGATCAATGTGCAAAGCTCTTTACATAGGATTCTTGCCATAAGGGCAAAGTCCACTTTGCCTTTCCCATAACAGCCTTCCACTTGCCAAATGAGGCATTCCTAAGGCACCTTAGCCCACTCTAGACACACCCAGCCCTTGCCATGAACCAAAGGTAATCTTTCCTTCTTCCCTCTCATGGCTGAACCCACCATGGACACTAGGGAAAAGAAATCACCCAAGCCTGCCCAAATCTTCCCTTGGGCAGCCTGACATGGATTTGGCCACTCATGTCGAGCCACTTAGCACCGATGGCGATGACTCCAACAGGCCGTTGGTGGCGAATTGATCAAATTTTGGGAAATAATCCCATCCGTCCATCTAGCTTGATTTCAGGGTATACTCCCCCAATTCAAGCAAGAATCAACACAATTTAATTGTGAGACTTCCTTAAGCCTTTTCAAAATCACCTCCCAAGCTTCGATCAACCTTTCCTCCTCCCCGAGCAAAGGTAAAACAAGACAAACTTCTCCTGTGTAATACTCCTTCTCCACTTAACTAAATCTCAATTCTTCACACCCACACCATTCTCATACTTCATCGCCACCAATTATCCACAGCCTTGACCAGACCGAGTTCAATCAAAGCCGAGGCTCCTACATGTGTGGCTTGGTCGATCGAGAGCTCTACACCAAATCAAAGCTCATGCAGCTCAGTAGAGCTTCGTCTCAACTAGACGAAGCTTCCTCCATTGATCCCACAGTCGGACATTAGCTCCGGTGAGGTAATTTTGCAAAATCGAGCTCCCTAGTGAAAATAATTTGATCCTTTATGAAGTAAATATGCATTTGAGCAAATATTAGTCATTGGATGTGTGTGTCTCCCTTTCCTGAAGGTGTTTTATAATTTTGGAGGCAATCCGAGCTCGGGTGAGCTCAAATTAAATGGGGAAAGATGGACATCATCCATCTTTTGCTGCTCACGAAGGAAGAACATCATGGGCTGTCTGTTCCACATGATCGAAATGGATGGTCGTGATCAAATTCGTGATAGATCCCCTGATTTCCTTCCTTTACCGTAGATCAAATCATGGTCATTCGATCTTGGATCACATGGTCCATGGAGATAGCGCGTCCGCAATCAGTGGATGGTGGATGTAAGTGGTATCCACCACGCGTGAAAAGCACACCATATCCGTCGCGTGTCCATGTGGCGATTAAGGCTATAATTAGGCTTAATTAATATATTTTTAAGGCTGAATCTTCTACAATCATAACTAATGCTAGAAAAAACAAAAAAATACAAATGAGGGCTCATTTTAAAGATATTTTAGAGTAGACTCCATTAAAATTATGATTAATTAATTTGAGTAGTAATTTCTACTTAATTAAGGTTTAATTAAAAACTTCATTAGCCTAATTACTCTATGATTAGTTGTCCAATTAATTTCAAATTTTCCAAGGATGTTTAAGGGGATTATCTTTGCCTACCCTATTTTTCTTGGAATTTATTGGATAGTAATTAGGGAAATCAATAGATTAAGCCTTAAT
Source organism: Cymbidium sinense (assembly GCA_021442155.1). NCBI lineage: Eukaryota > Viridiplantae > Streptophyta > Magnoliopsida > Asparagales > Orchidaceae > Cymbidium > Cymbidium sinense. The sequence goes on along the minus strand of CM038228.1, from coordinate 76,829,907 downwards.
TACTCTCCAATTTTAATTAATGATAATTAAGCAAATTAATAGTGGTTTGTTTAATCCATTAAGTTCATTATCCTCTATTAATAATGGTAAGCCTTAGTGAAGTGGTTTGGGTTCATTCCTTATAACTATTTCATTAAGCCTTTTCATTTTTTTTTCAAGTTAATTAAAAAGCTTAAATAATTAATTAGCCATTCAATTAACTAATTAAAATAAGAGAGAACCTAATTATTTTGGGCCTGAGTGTTTGAAATGACTTAGGGATTAGGATTGAGGCCTCTTCTTTGATCCCTTTCCTTAAGTTAGTTTCATCATTCTAATTAAAGCATAATCAAAGAATTTAATCAATTAATCATAAGCTTAATGAAATTAATTTAAAATCCATTCATTTACAACCTACTTTGTTTAATTAATCTTGGGTAGCCCTTTGGGTGCTCAATAACCTAAAGAGAGAGCTAATGAAATTATTGTTAGCTTACATATGTGAGAAAACTATAAAAGTAGTTAAGTGAGCTCCTTAGGCTTAATTAACTATTAATTATGAGCCAATTGCATTAGGCCCCTTTCATTTCATAAGAGCATTGTCAATTTACTTTTTATGTGGTTGAATTATATATTGGCTCATCATTATTCAGTTAATTAGCTTAAAGTGATGTAGGTAAGGGTTAATTAATGGACTTAATTAATACCTCAATCTAATTAAGACATAAAATCAACCTAATTGCTCTTCATTAAACCAAATTAACTCACACATGGGGGATGAGATTGGGATTAGCATACATCTTTCACATTTCCTAAATCAAATTAATATAAAGATCAAAAATGGCTTTAAGAAACTTTGTTTCATCATAAGTGAGTTTGTTTAATATGATTGTCCTTAGGACTTAGTTAGATTGATTGAAACTACATGCTTGTGTTTCTTTAATTCTTTATAATCATGCTAAAATATTATATTCCACTTGTACTCATGCATTCATGTCTTTCAAATTAATCAAATAAAAAATGATTTCCTTTATGTTAATTTGCATGTGTTGGCTTAATTAAAAATATGTGTGGCTTGTATCACTATTAAATCTCAAATATATTTTCAAAAGTTTACTAATGAATGAATATACATATATATTATAACTTTAGTTATATATACATAAGAAATGTAAGTGAATATAAATTTAGTGTATGAAATAAAGTATCTTCCTTACTTTTATGTGTTGATTTGTATAAGTAAGAATGTTAGTGGGTATATTAGTCTGGACATCCCAGGGATGCATGACTTTAAGTAGCCTTAAGGAGGTTCCTACCTCATTCCCTTGGTGTAAAATAATGGCGACGTACCTGCTTGATTTCCTTCTTATGCATTTGGACATTAGAATTTAGATAGAACTTTAATTCATTTACACAAAATAAATCAATCAAATCAAAATATAATTTTTGCATGGCTTTATATTCTTATAATTATTTATACATCCATATGTATCTAAGGATAGTGGGTATATTAGTCGGACATTCCGAGCATACGACTTTAAGTAGCCCAAGAAGGTTTACCTCATTCCCTTGGTGTGAACAATGGCGACTTGCTTAAAACTTTTATACATGTGAATGTGTAAATTAATGAATGAAAACCCCATTTTTCTATAAAAAAAGGCATGCATTCATACTTTGTTTAATTGGTTGATTTGATTAGTCATGTGATTTAAGGTTCTTTTCTTATGCTTTTGCATAAGAATTTATATAGAGCTTTAAATTAATATGACAAAAGCATTCAACCAAATAAAATATTAATTCCAAATATATTTACTCACATTCATCATTTAAGTGTGCTAATATATAAATTATATGTATAGCTATGCTTAGGATTTAATCATATGCATGATGTACATGATGGAAAGAAATGAAAAAACATGTGTTATTTGATAGTAATTCATTCCAACTAATCTTAAGATGCCTTTCTTATTGAATGAGTTTATTTAAAGTTAACCTAAAATTAAGACTAATTAAAACATGTAATAAGTCATTCACTAAAGAGAATTGGTTAATTAACTTGCTTTAGATGTGACTTAATTTAGGGATAGAAGAGAATTATCTTCTCTTTCTTTCTCTTCATAACATTTAGTTGTTAAGTGCAGGTCAAGTAAAATAAAAAAAAATATTAAGTAAAATTTGTGAATTAATTAAACCATTTAAAATGAAACCACCCTTTATTATTAAATGTCCTTCATACTTAGAAAATCTTAACTTTAAAGCCTAGTTAGGACATACCACACAAGCCCTAACACACATATTAGATTATGTCACCACTTCTAGCTTTATGTTAGGGTTGTGTATAAATTGATGTATGGTTATTTTGTGATGTACTGTTGTAGACTGGATGTTAGGGTGTATGTGCGTAGACTGGATATTAGGGTGATATTAGCCTAATCATATTTTCTGCAAGGGATTATCCTTAAGGGGCCGCTGTAATAAAAATATAAATGTTTTACTGTGCAGGTTGCATAACCTCTAAGCATAATCTAAGTTAAGATAGGTGGGTGTGTAGGTGCGGTCCAAATTATAAATATGCTACTTGGAATGTTTAGCTAATATATGTTTTGCATGTGTAGTTAGATTTACTTTTTCTTACTTTTAATGTAATTTTATATTAGGAATTAGGATTAGTATTATGGGGGATTAGGATGAGCATTGGTTAAAAGACCAAGTCTTATGTACCATGTGATCCTCTAGAGCTTGCTAAATCAAATGAAAGAAGACATAAAGAAATGAAGACATGAAGATATGAAGATATGAAGATACGAAGACTTGAAGACCCCCAAAACATTTTTTCATTTGTAAAATTGTAAATTATTCTTTTATATATCGGGTTGTATAAGGGTAGAGCTCAGCTACACATATTTCTTTTTGGGTTGTACGGCGGCCTTTTATTCTTTTGCGCTAGTTTTATAAAATTGATATATGATGTGTTTATAGTTGCACATTAGAAATAGCATGTCTTTTCATAGTTTATTTATGATTGATGATTGCTATATGGCCTAGATGCGATTAGGTTCTTAAGATAAAATTATATTTTTTGTATCCCAACTATAACTCATAACTAAAATTTTCTAACAATTCATAACTTGACATAAAGCCGGTACTAAATCAAGATAATAAAATATTTAGCATTAACTAGATGTTGTATAATATCATACATCATTTCATTTCACTCTTGCTAAGAGAAGGTTTCCATCTTTTCCACATAGAGAAAAGGCTTAACCTTTGAGAGTCCCTTATGGTGCAAAACACCTCATTCTCTTTTGATTTAGCCCATAACTCATTTCATCATGCATTTAGGCATATAAAATCCTAAAGCCTTTGTCAAATTGAAGTGCCAAAAATAAATTGAAAATTGAAAATATTTCTATTAGAATAAGTCATTATTCATACCACTCTTCTAATCTCTTAGAGTGGGTTTAAGGACTTAATTTATTTTCTAAATAATAATAGCCTAGCCATCTTGTAAAATCATAAGACTTGTCTACATGGTTTTAAATCATAGGAAGAGTTAGTTGGATGCCATTCCAGATGGTTATTAGTCTAACAGTTGGGTAGTTTACTCTGTCTTATGGAGGTAAACTATACACCCACTTTTTGTCTTACATGTAGGTCATGGTTTGGCCCTTACTAAAGCTCCCTAGATTTAGGATCTAAGGTTACTTTTTCTCTTTGGGGTTACAAGTATAAATCATCACCTCTTAGGCATTTCACTATGTTGTATTGTGGGATTATAAGTCCCAAATTTTTAATAAACTTTCAACTCAAATATATAATTCTCATCAATTTCAAACATATAAAGCCCAACCATGATAGTTTGGGATGCTCACTAGGTTTTCTAGTATCATGAGCATCCCCTACTTATCTGGCTTTGATAATAAATCTTTCCTTTCGATTTATCCCATTTGATCCTAAATAAAACTAATTTATTGATAGTCTATCTTTGAATTCTTTGGAGATAACTACTTTAAGTATTCCAAGAACTCACCTTCTTTAGGATGTAAACTATGGGGCTTGCCCCCATAGGGAACTTTAGAACTTGGTTTAAATAAACCCTACTTTATTCATCTATATAAAGTAGGAAAAAAATCTCTGGTACATTCGAAGACCCATCATACCTTAGGAGTCCTTATTAGGTGATTAGGTCCATCATAGGGTAGTGATTTCTATCTTTTGAGATAGTGCGCTATTCCTTGATGACATACCCGATCACCTCAATAAGTACATCCTCAGATCTACATAGTGTCCCCCCCCCCCCATATACACATGTAACATAATGAAACCAAAAAAAAACACCACAATCATAGGACACTTATGGCTAGGTGAACACTAAACATAAGCCTAGAGACTTAAAGATGGTAAACCTTAAGTTTAGGTTATGCCTTTAGGACATAAGGAAACCTAATCATCCTAATGACTTAAACTAAACACATGCCTATCCACTTAGCCAAAATCCAATCTCAAATCAATCTAATCAAAACCCAATTGAATCTTATTTTATATCCAAGCTCCAAGACAAAATGACTTAATCTGATCCCATATTCCAATCCTATGGACTTAACCAACATTCCTTCAATCAAACTAAACCCAATTGATTTTCACAAAGCACTCTAACCCAAATCTCCATTTCAAACTCTTCCAAAATCTATAATCAAGCCAATAAAATCAAACCAATTTAATTAATTTAGCTTTTGTTTGGAAATGTCCAAATGAGCTAAAACCAATTAAACCCAATCAATTGCAATCAAAGTGAATTAATCCCAAATCAATCATCAAACTCAACTCAACCTAATTCAACCCAACTCAATTGACCCATTATGTTCACTCGACCCAAGATGGCCTAAAGGACCCACTTGAGCCAAACTCTAATCAAACCCAAATTAGATTGAACCAACCCATTCAAAATCTATTACAATGATTATTGATCACCCTTGATTGTCCAATTGCAATAAATTGGGTCAAACCAAACTAATTTGATCACTTTACTCAATTTGACCCATTTAGTCTATATGAATAAAATCTAACCAAACTTCATTTCAATCCAAATTAATTAAAATCGAGATTCCTACCCACTCTAAATTGATAATTGAATGTGATTGAACCATCAATTGAGCCAAACCAAGTCCAATTGGCTTCTTGACCCAAGTTGACCCAATTTGACCTAAAAGACCAAATTGGGCCAAATCAAATTCTAATCTAAATTAATTAAAACCAATAATTCAAATCCATCACAAATTGATTATTTAACATGATCAAACCATTGATTGTACCCAATTGACCCATTTAGCTCAAATTAACCTAAAGGGTCAAATTGGCCTAAATTAAATCTAAATCCAACTTGATTGAAATCAAAACTTACAATCATCTTCAAATCATCAATTGAACCTAAATCTACCTAACAATTTGGCCAATTTGAAAAAATAGTCAACTTAGCCAATTTATCCCATATGAACCTATATGAGTCAAATTCAAATCTAATCCAAATCAAGTCAAACTAATTGATCCTAAACATCTCAAATCATCGTTTGAACTTGTCTCAACCATGGTTTGACCAAATTTGACCAATTGGTCAACTTAATCCATCTAGCCCAATTTGACCTACTTGAGTCAAATTAAGCCAAACCAATAAACCAAACCCAAACCCATTCAAACTTAGCATGGCCCATCCTTGGGTCACCATAGGTCGACCAAATCAAACTCAAGTTGACCCAATATCTTTAAGGTAAAGCTCTCCAAATGAGACAAAATCCACATTTGGGTGGTCTCACCCCACCCTTTGTCCTTAGCGCCACCCTTAGCTTGGACCTCTTTGGCAATCCTAGTTAGGTTATCCATGGGGAAAAGAAGGTTAGCTAACCCAAACTGTCCCATTGGCTCACCTTGGGGAGGAAGGATACTCCCTTGGCACACCTCGACCACTACTGGAGCCACCTCACCACCCTCTATTATCCCGATGCTTCGTAGGCCGAACATCTACCAAAAAAACTTGGAGAAGCCATTTATTGGGTCACCATCGTGGAGGAGGCTATACTCCTTTTCATTCCATTCCATGCACACAGAGACCTTCAAAGAGTAGAGGCAACCTTCCATAGTGAGTTCACGATCTCCCAAGCTCCCCATCACCGACACCAAAGCTGAACAAAAGCGATCCTCCACTCCATTCCAACTCCTCTCAAACATCATCAAATTAACTTCACCCACACATTCCCAAGCTCGACCATCAAGATCAAATCTCACTCGATTCGGAGAAGACCACACAAAACCAACTTCGATGAGGATTTTGGTGATGCTTGGTCCATGAGTTGTCGACGAGGAGACAAGTGAGCTTCTCAATAGTCTTCATCTCTTCCATATGAAGCTATCTCGATTCCTTCCTATTAATAAGAATAAGCTTTATTACATTATGTCCTTTAGAGCATTGCAATTTTAATTTTTCATTTGCATATCATTTGAGGCTCATGAATAAGTGTTAAATTAAATTAATAAGCATATAAAAGGGTAATTAAATGAATTTCTTAATGATTCCAAACTTAATTAATTCATAAAACTCATCTAGCTCTCCTTAAACACATTAAATAACATGGGACGGGATAAAAAAGCAATTAATTCCTCTTTCAGGATGTAACTATGGAGGCTCTGTAGAATTAAGAACCCAACATAACATAAACCCTACTTTACTTTTTCATGTAAAGTAGGGGAATATCTCTGGTATATTCGAAGACCCATCATGCCTTATGAGTCTTTATTAGGTGATTAGGTCCATTGTAGGGTGATGTTTCTATCATTCAAGGTAATACATCATACTTTAATATCATACATGATCACTTCAATAAGTACCCCCTAAGATCTATATGGTGTTCACATTGAAATTAAAACATAAGCTTTAAAGGTGTTTTTCTAGAGCAATCAGTTCTTTAAGGTTTCTTTAGTTATGAGTACTTTCTATGAACACAAGCATTCATAGTTAATTACAATTCTTATCATAGTAAGAGAGCACTCTCGATTAAGATTGGAAATAGACATATCTTTCTGATATGAATCAGTATCTAGAGGTGTTATGTGAATGACTGTCTAAAGAAAATATGAGGGTAGTCCCAATAAAGATCCCATGTTTCCATCATCTAGGGATTGCCATTATTTCAATCTACTAGCATCAGAGGGATATTAACCGTAATTGAAGGAATCTGATTAGCATCCATGGACTACCATTGCTTCAAATCTCATAAGAAAATTACCTTAAAATGGAGTCTTCTGACTCATGGCACTATGCATTAATACCTAGCACTACAGTGATGAGCTCTTAGAATTTTGAACTTTGGCACTCCAATTAGCAACATTGTTAAATGGGTTCGAGGCGATGTGACAAGCACCACAGTGCTAAATCTTGGTATTTTGGTGTCATCTTCTTAAGTTATAGGGGCAAAATTTCCATTACACACCATTGTGACGCTGAATCATGATACCGTAGCTCTGCCTTCTCGAGTTGTAGAGTCAAAATGTCCAATCCACAACATCATGGTGTTGTCCTTAAAGTGTTAAGGTGATGTGTCAACTTTTCAACATTTAAGAACTATAATTTTTTAAGCCTAAGTCTCATCATTTAGACTAAGGTGTTGATCAATTGGCACCGCAACTCTACAGTCTTGGTGCCACAATGCTACTTTCTCAAGTTGTAAGAACAAATAATGTCCACCCACAACACCACCGAGTTATCTAGGTAGCACCAAGGTGCTGATCTCTTTGATTTTAAGGCTGAGTTTCATTTACAGCACTGCAACACTAGCTAGACAACGTTGAACTCTCAAGGCTATTAATTTTGGATTTAATTTTTTTATTTAATTGGATTTTAGTTTTAAATCCTAGAGTAGCCAAATGATAAAATACAAAATATAAAATGAAAATATTCTACAAATAAAATATAAAATGAAAGTATTTTTATTACAAAAAAATTTATTATTAAATTTTACAAATAAAATGAAAAAAGAAAAAAAATACAGATAAAAAAAGGGGGAAACTAGCCTAAAAATCATAGTCCTCCTCCTCCTCTCTTTTCTTCAAGCTCCGGCGGGATGCTAACATAAGAGTGGTGAGGCACTAGTAGGAAAAGAAACTCTACTTAGGTTAGCATTAAAGTTATAATTTTTAAATATTTGAATGAGTGTTGAGTTGAACTCATTCATGTAAGAAAAATGTTGCAGCTGGTCCATATGATAATCAAATTTCTTCTCCAATTCCTACCGCCACCAGCTGCTTTCACCCACCCTTTTTATTATTCTCCTCTAATATTTTGGAGTTTGCTTAGTTAATGTCTTAGATTTAGATTTGGACTAAGGAGCTCATGAACTCTCTCATACTTCTATTTTTGATCCAAACCCATCAATCATTTTTTTTGTCAGGTGAACTCTTTATATAAGGAATTCTTCATTCGTATTCCTTAACACGCCAACCACAACACATAAAGAATAAACGAGAGAGAGGTGACCATATCTATGGTGTTTATCTCTTAAACTTTGGGAATTTGAAAAATAAATTTGGTATGTGTTGGGACACCATGTACATCCATAGATGTACTCATTAGGGTGATCGGGTGTGACATTGAGGAATGATGTACTATCTCAAGAGACAGAAGTCACTATCATACAATGGACCTAATCACCTAATGAGGACTCCTAAGGACAATGAGTCTTCAAATGTACCAAAGATTTTTCTCCTACTTTATATGAAAAAGTAAAGTAGGGTTTATTTTAAATTGGGCTCATTAAGTTCCTTATGGAGGCATGCCCCCATAGTTAATTGCATCTTAAGGAATGAGATTCCTTCTGAATACTCTCAATTTAGGTAAATGATCATTGTCTCTAAAGAATTCAAAGATAAGACTATCAATAAATTGATTATTTTTGAAAGATTAAGTGGGATTGATCAAAAGAAAGAGTTATTATTGAAACAAAAGGGAGATAAGTAGGGGATGCTCACGATGCTAAAAAACTTAGCGAGCATCCCAAACTCTCCTGTGGTTGGGCTTATATTTTTGAAATTTGAGAAGAATTATATATTTGAGTTGAATTTTTACTAGAAATCTACAGCTTATAATTCCATAATATAAGATCATGGAAATTCCTAAGAGGTGAGGATTTATGCTTGTAGCCTGCAAAGGGAAACAATAACCTCAGATCCTGAATCTAGGGAGCTTTGGCGAGGGTCAAGGCATGACCTAAATCTAAAGAAAATAGGTATATGGTTTATCTCCACAAGAGAGAATAAACCACCGTGATGGACTTACTCAGGGATGACCCATCAATTAACTCCTCCTATGATTTTAAATATATGTAGGCAAATCTTATGCTTTGCAAGATAGCTAGGCTGTTGTTTATTTAGAAAAGAAGACTAAATCCTTAAACACACTCCCTAAGAGATTTGATCATGAAGGGCATGAATAAATGACTTAATATAATGTAAATTTTGTTAAGTTTTATTTTCATTTTTGGACATTTTTAATTAACACAAGCTATGAGATTTTATGTTCTTAATGCATGAGAAGATTGGTTATGGGTCAAAATCAGAAAGAAAGAGGTGTGTTTCCACCATGGCTCTCAAAGGTCAAGCCATTTTCTCTAGCAAAGGTGGAAGCCCTCCATTAGCAAGAGTGAAGCAATATGTTTTATGCATGATGTGAGACATACAACATCTAGCTAAGGGTTGCTAAATCTTTTATTATCTTGATTTATGTACTAGACTTTTTAGGTGAGGTTATGAGTTGTTTAATTTTAATTTTGAGTTGATTAATTGGATAGAAAATTAATTTTTTTCTAAAAGCCTAATCATATCCGGTCATTCAACAACCATCAAACAATTAAGAAACTAGAAAAATCATGTCATTTCTAATACACAAGCTAAACAAATATCAAATAATTTTATAAAGCTAGCGTAAAAGAATAAGAGGTCAATGTGGTCGGGCTTCACCGCACAAAACCAAAAAGAAAAATGGGTAGTCAAGCTCTACTCTTATACAACCCAGATTACAAATGAATAATTACAATCAAAAAGTAATTCATGTTATGGGGGTCTTAATTCTTCATTTCTTCATTTCTTCATTTCTTCATTTCTTTCTTTCTTCATTTCTTTCTTTCTTTTCTTCACTTCTTTCTTCCTTTTGATTTATCTTGGGATGTAATTTGCTCCAAGACTTCACATGGTATATAAGACATGCTCTTATGACCAATGTTTACCTTAATTCCCCCATATCATTCATTTTAAATTTCAATTACAAAAATTACATCAAAGTGGGAAAGATAAATCTAACTAAACCTACAAAATAGAGATTAGCTAAACATACCACACAACCCAAGCAGTTATAGGAATAATTTGGACTTAGCACCCCACACATGTGTAACCAAGTCCACCTATCCTACTTTGGATCATGCTTAGGGGTATAAGCAACCTGCACAACTAGAATATTTTTATTTTTATTACAGCGTCCCTTAAGCATGATCCCCTGTAGAAGACATGATTAAACTAAGATCATCCTATCATCCAATCCACGAACATGCACCCTAACATCCAGTCTAAAAATATTACATCATAAAATAAAATCAGGCATCAAACCATGCACCGCCCTAACATATAGCTAGAAATGGTGACTTACCCTAACGTGTGTGCCAATTAAGGCTTGTGTGGCATATCTTAGCTAGGCTTTAAAGTTAGAATTTTCTAAGTGTGAAAGGTTCAAATGAGAGGGTGATTTCATTTAAATGATTTAGTTGATTTATCAATTTTATTTAATGATTTGATTTTGTTTGAATGAACCCACATTTAGTTACTAAATATTGTAAAGAAAAGAAAAGAGAAGAGAACTTCTCTTTCATCCCTACCTTAAGTAATTTATAAGGTAGATTCATTAATGACTTTTCATTATTCAATATTTTATTATGTATTTTAATTAACCCTAAGTTTGGATTTACTCTAAATAAACCTATTCAATAAGAAAGGCAACTTAGGATTAATTATGGTGAATTACTATCACTTTACACATAACCATTTATTTCTTTACACCATGTATATCATGCATATGAATAATCCTAAGCATACCTATACATGCAATGTAAGTTTTAGCACACCATGATGATGAATGATGAGAGATGTTGCTTAAGAAAATTTGGATATTCCATGAATTTATATTTTTTTATTATGTACAAAAGAGAGGGATTCTTTTATCCATTAGACAAATGCACATCTACATGTATAAAAGATATAAGTGAGTATGATGCCATTATTTTTTACACCAGGGGTGTAAGGTACAAGACCTACTTGGGGTACTTAAAGCCTCACAATCCCGAGATGTCCAGATTAATATACCACTTTTCTTAAATACATATAAATGTACAAAAGCAAACAAACAGATGAAGAATCATGCAAAAAATTTTTTTTTTTGTTTGATTTTGTTGTATAATTTATATGTGTAATATGAAGGCCCTTTCTAAGTCATAACATAGAAGTGCATAGGAATAGATTTAAGCAAGTGTTATGTTCCTTTCAATTGAACTATACACTTTGCAAATCCTATTCAAATCCATGTTAAGAGAACAGAAGAAAATCACATAATACACATCTTATGCTATAATCACATGCAAGCTTATAAGTACTTATAAGTAGCATCACTTCATTCATAATCTTTGATTTATAGGTTTTAAAAATAGTTTTTGATTTAATAGTGATAATAGCCACTCATATTCTTAACTCTTAGCCAAAACATGCAATTTGATATAAAGGGAAACATTTTATTTAATTTATTTTTTAAAAGATATGAATAGATGATTTCATATGGAAAACAACATTTAACATGCTTGGAAAGAAATAAAGTGATGTAAGCATAAGACTTCATTCACCCTAATTAATTCCTAAAGATAATCCTATGAAATAAGATCATTTAAAGTGAATCAAAATTCTTTAAGGAGATTTTTTTTTTTTGAATTTGATTTGACTTAGGAAATGTGAAAAGATTTTTTTATTATAACCCATTTCCCCCATGTGTAAATTGATTTACTTTAATTTTTAGAATAATTAGGTTAATTTTATGCTTTATTTAGGTTAAGGTGTGAATTAAATCCATTAATTGCCCCTTACCTACACCACTTTAACATAATTAAACAAGTAATTATGAGCCAACATATGATATGCAACCACATGGAATTTAAATCAGCAATGCACCTAAGAAATAAAGGGGCCTAATATAATTGGCTCATAATTATTGATTAACTAAGCTAAAGGATTTTCATTAAGTACTTTTATAACCTTCCCACACATGTGAGTTGGATATGATTTTCTTAAACTTACCTTATGCTTTTGAACACCTAAGGATCTACCAAGCAAGAGATTGATTAATTCCATGTTGGTTTTGAAAGTTTGATTACTCTAATTAAGTAGATCATTAGTGGATTAATCCTTAATTATGTTTAGATTAAGAAAGAAAGGGAGTTTAGAGAATAACTTAGGGAAAATATCCCAAACCTATTCCATAAACCTCCTCCTTACTTAAACAATATTTAATTATCTCAATTAAGGGATTAAATCACTGTTCATATGCTTAATTACTCTTAATTACATTAAGGGGTGATTAAAGGTTCATTAATTAATTTCCCTAATTAACTCATTGATAAATTCCAAGAAAATTAAGGGAGGCAGAAGTCATCCCACCAAAAATATTTGAGAAATTTGAAATTAATCAATTAAGTAATTAGGGAGTAATTAACGTGACTACATTTTTAATTAAACCCAAATTAAGGAAAATTCACTATTTAAAATTAAGTAGAAATAACTTTATTGGATTCCCCTCTGAGATACCTTTAAAATGAGCCATAATTTATAATTTTTGGATTTTTCTACATTTAATTATGATTTTATGAAGTTTCTATGATTATGGATAATTAAAATAGCTTAATTAATTACTAATCCCGTCAACGCCACATGGACTGCTAACGTGGCACACTTTTCATGTGGCATGATGGGATTGGTTATTTAAGTTGTCACATCATGCGCTGCGTCATCTAGCAGCGGGCAAGCTTTGTCCACGGGTCATCCAATCTAAGATCGGACGATTGCGATTAATCCCGTGGTTATAAAGGGTTTAAACAAAGATCTAAGCATGATTAAATCATAAACGTCCATTCCAATCACTCGAAATGAATGGTGTGTGATCTATCACCTCCCGAGCGGTGAGATATGGATGTCATCCATCATTCGTCGCTTGATTCGAGCTCACCTGAGCTCGGATGGAGTTCAAACTCACTCCACACCTTCGGAGGAGCACAAGCAAGAGATCCAATGGCTAAGATCTAATGGGATTACAATTCCCTTCACAAAGGACCAAGAATTTTTTAACTTAGGATCCATTTTGAGAAATATCTCATCGGAGGCTATCATGGCGCGCGAGGAGGTAGCTTTATCTGGAGGCGATTGAAAGTATCAAGCCTTGATTTGAAGTGGATGTCTTAGTTGATCAAGCTCCCCTTCAATGGCAATCGACTTTGATCAAAGTCCCCCTTCCCATGGCTTGGTGACTTGGGAAACACCTTAAGTGAGCTCGACTAGGTTCCTTGATGGTGCTTGCAAGAGCAATTTGAATTTGATGGAGAGTTGAGTAAGTTGGAATTTCACTTCACCTCCCTTATTTTGGCTTTGAAGAAAATCGAGAAGGAGAAATTGAGGAGGCTTGGAAATGACCTTGGAAAACTTCGAGAAGCTTGCTTTCAATTCCTAGAGTTCAATCGAATGCAATGTCCCTGGTTTGAGTGGGAATGAGGGGGAGTATATCTCCCCCTCCTTGGATTGGACGGTCGAGACTAGCTTTACCATTTTGATCAATTACTCTAATTGATTAGTTTGTTTAGATTATTATGCACTCCATGTGATTCATTTTAGGCAAAGGAGTGGAGGAGAGGGAGTGCCCATGTGCTAAGTGAGTGTGGGGTGATCCAAGTGGTGACTTTGCATTAAAGGGGTCGATTTGGCCTTGGGTTGGGTCATGGCTAACCCAAGGTGATTGGGTCATGTTCATCACCTCCCTTATTGTATATGTGGGCCACTAGGAAGATGCCAAGTGGCCATGAGAAAGAATTGGCCAAATTCCAAGTGAATTTATAGATCTATGACCTAGGGGTAAAGTGGTCATTTGGCCTTGATTTTGATTTGGATAGATTTGAAATGATTCAAAAATGGGTTAGGCCAAATTTTAAGTGATTTGAGTTCATTTGGTTTGAATTGGTTCAATTTGACCTATTTAGGTCAAGTTAGGTCAATTTGGGTTAGGTTGACCAATTGGTCAAATTAGGTCAAACCATAGGTTAGGTCAAGTTCAAATGATCATTTGGAGCCTATGGGTATCAATGGTTTGGTTCAATTTAGTTTATATTTGGTTTTGATTCATTTAGGTTCACTTAGGTTAGATGGGTCAAGTTGACAAATTTGACCCATTTGACCCAATTGAGTTAGGTCATGGGTTGGATTAGGCTTGGTTGATCATTTGAAATGTTTTTCAAGCTTTTGTTTCAATCAATTTTAGTTTTGTTTGATTTCAAGTTAATTTGACCTTTTAGGTCAAGTTGGGTTCATGGTCAATTGGGCTAGGTTGGGTCTAGTTGGTCATTTGAAGCTTTGGTCAAGTTCAACAATCACTTTAGAATGAATTTGACCATTGGTTACAATCAATTTGGCTTAGATCAAGATTTGACTCATTTTGACTTTTTAGGTCAACTTAGGTCAAGTGGCCAATTGGGCATGGTTTGGCTCAATTGATGGCTTGATGAAGTTCAATCATTAGTTATGAATTGGTTTAGATCAATGGTTTCAATCAATTTGGCATATGATTATTTTGGCTAGTTTGGGTTTCATTTGGGCTGAGTGTTGACTTGGTCAAAGGCTAGGTTTGACTTGGTTTGACCCAATTTTAGTGATTGATCATCCTAAGATGATTGTTGCTCACAATGTGAGGCTTAGATGGGCTCAGTTCAATCCAATTCAGGTTGAATTATAATTTGGCTTAAAAAGATCCTTTAGGTTGCTTTTGGGTCAAGTGAGCCTAACTGGGTCAATTGGCTTGATCAATGCTTGATTCAAGTTTGGTTGAACTCACATATGGACTTATGATTGAAATATAAATCCAATTGCAAGTGATTTAGAGTCAAATAGGTTTTGATTCATTTGATAATTTCAAGTGAAAAGGGTGAACATGGGTATGACTTGGGTTAGTTTGATTTTGGTTTAATGGTTGAAATTTATGTTTATATTTGGGCATGTGATTGAAGGAATAATTGTTTGAAGAGAAAAACCAAAGGTTTGGATTGATTTAAGGATGGTTTGGCTAAGTTCAAAAATTTGACTTGAAAGGGTATAGGTTGGACTTTGGTTAAATTTGGAGTTGCATTTTGAGTTTAGTTTTAGTCATTTGAATTTATATTTTATTTATATTTGTGAATATAAATGAAAATATAAATGGGCTATGAGAAAATATTTTGAATTTGGTTTCGTTAAGTTCAAGGATTTGACTTGAAAGGGTTTAAGTTGATTTTAGGTTAGATTTGGACTTGAGTTTTGAATTTGGTTTTGGTTATTTGAATTTATATTTCATTTATATTTATGAATATAAATGATAATATAAATGGGTTTGAGCTAAGTCCATAGGTGAAATCAAAATGGCTTAGGAAATATTTTTGGGATTTGAATTCAATCATGGGTTTCAATCATTTGGAATTGATCATGGGTTTCAATTATTTGATTTGAAATTAATTCATGATTTGAGAAAATCTATTGAGTTAGAGTTGATTTAAGGTTTTATTTGGAATTGATTTGAATTTAAAGTTGATTTGAATTTGAAGTTTGACTTGAAAGAAGGAAGTAAGGATTTGGTTCAAGCCATAGGGTAGCCAAGTTTCCCTAATACCCCTAAGGTATAACCTATTCCTATGACTAACTCTTCAAAGTCTCTGGGGTTAGGTTAAATGTTCGCCTAATCATTAGAAGTGTTCGCATGGTGAACAAATAGATTGGGCTTACATCCCTTGGGAATGCCAGAAGGTTTATAGGAATGTTCGCATAGCGAATGAAAAGGTGTTCGCTTTTGATTTTTGATTTTTTTTATTTCTAGGGACAACAGGAAGTTGGCGCTTCACCTCGGCAGCTAGTGAGCCGCTTTAAAGCAAACATAAGTCTCAAAATTAGAGAGGGCAACACTTCAACGTTGTAAACCAAGAGCCACAGTGCTGAAGTGCCATTAAAAATAATAGAAAATATGTTAATTATTTGACCCATAATAAGGCATTGCCAAAGGGGCATCACAGCGCCAATCAAAAAGTCATTCAAATGTCGATAGGCAGGCATGCGTATTTTATAGATAAGAATTAAACTTTTGACCAGCGACACAGTGTTGCGTTAGAGAGCCTCAGGGCTCCATCAATGTCTGATGCACTTTTCAGATTGGTTGATTATAGAATTAATAGTAATAAATATTAATAAATGTTCTTTTACCCGACACAATGCGTCTTAACAATTGCGAAGTCATTGCATATGAAGTGGTTTTGGTTCCATATCTCAAAACCAAGGACATCACCTTCGCTAGGTCTAACATATAAATAGAACCCCCAAGCTACCAAAAATTTCATTCTAAAACTTTTGTTCTTTTAAGAGTTATTGCATCTTAGCTTTTTCTCAACCCTATAATAACAAACATACCGCTCAAGATCAACTCAAAGAGAAAGAAGAGGGCAACCTCAAGCGACGCTAGCAGATTCATCAATGTGGACACAGATGCGTGATGCCTCCACAATTTGGGTGAGAGTGTGGATAGGGTTATTAATAAGCGAGGCTTGGTGCATTTCGCCTACAGCAATGTTGTTTACATTGTCCCTATGAGGAGTTCTTACATGAAGAATCACTAGAAAAGCTAAATTTTTGTACTGGGGAATGGGTGTGTTATGATAGTACTTCCATTAATGCATATTATAATTTACAAAATATTGTATATGATCAATATCTTTTCTACCATCATAATCAATTCGATATTGATGAAATCCTCAGTTTCCTCGATCTTAGAAATTCAAATGTTCATTAGAAATGGCGAGAATAAAATATTATTAATTTTCCTATCACTGGCCTAACAGTTAAGGCTAAAGTTTGACACTATTTTATTTCTGCCAAGTTGATACCCACTAGTAATATTAGTGAGGTAACTAAGGATAGAATCATTTTAATAATGTGATTCAAAAAGGCTTTACCATAGATATAGGAAAGATCAATTATAATTCAATTTTTAATATGCATAAGGGTAGTACTACTCTAGGGTATGGTCACCATTCTCTCATTTATTTTTTATGCATTGCGGCCAATATGTCATAGGACCTAGATAAAGAAGTCCTTATATAAAGGGCACTCCTGACTAAAAGAATGATTGAAGGGTTTGGATTAAAATGAAAGTAGGAGAAAGCTCACACAAATCCTTAATGATGGTAACTTAGCAACTCCAAGATATTGGAGGAGAAGTCTCATAATTTAAAAAAATGGGTAGGCAAAAGCAGCTGGCGATAGTAGAAACTAGAGAAGAAATTTGATTATCATATGGGTCAGCAGCAGCATCAATAGTAGAAATTTTCTTATATGAACGAGTTCACTTCAACACTCGTTCAAATGTTTGAAAATTGTAACTTTAATGTCAGTAGTTCATTTTCCTAGCATCTCATTATCACCCTATATTAGCACCATCAAGCCAAAGAAGATAATGAGGATGATGACTATGGCTATTAGGATAGTCTTTTCTCCCTTTTTTAATTTGTATTTGTCTTTTTTTATACAATTGTAATTTTAGCTAGTTCTTAACAGAACATGTAACGTTTAATAATGAATAGTAAACTAGGAAGATTAGAAAGAAGCCATCTTTCATGAAAGCATTCAATCGAAAGAAGGTTGACATTGGAGGGAGTGAGACCGCAATTCTTCAAGAATGCTTGTGCCCTTTTAGGCACTTGAAAACTTTCCAATCATTCTGCATTTGTCTAGAGAGAGAGTCTAACGATAATCTAACTAGTGTTGTTTCATGTCTTATCTTATTTCGGTTGATTTATTTTTATAATAAATTTTATTTTTTTTGTAATAAAATTTTATTTCATAGTAATTGTTGGCTATTTCTTGAACTAAATTGCAATTTAGATATTTTTTATAAGTTAGAATTTAGTTGAAAAAAATTTCTAATTATAAAAAAAGCTAGACTGAAAAAGTCAATGCCTCTATGCTATGTGGTGGGACTTTGACTAAAATTCAGAGAACACAATGCCTGAGCACTAGAAAAGTAGCACTATGGTGCTATTACAGCACCTTAGTACTTTGAAGATAGCAATGTGACACTACAGGTATATGCATTGGCCTCCTGACTCTAGAAGAGAGCACTAAGATGCCATGATTCAGCTCCACAGTGCAGGGAAGTGGACTTTTTGACTTTACCATCCGAGAAGGTGGCACTACTGCACCAAGATTTGGCCACAATGCCTTGGTGCCATACAACAACATTGTGGCACTGCAAAATGGAGTGCTAATGTTCAAAATCCTGAGAGCTCAATCTCATAGCGTTGGATATCAGTGTTGCAGCGCTATGGGTTGGAAAACTCTGCTCTAATGCGATTTTTTTATATGATTTGATTATTTTTAGAATTTTTGGTAGCATAATGACTTAGCAATACTAAGTTTTCAAATAATTTTGTGTTAAATGCACTCTTCTCTGTTGTTTCAAATCCAATATCAACTAAGGGAGATTTTATCATCTCACGCTAGAATTAAGTTTGACAAAGGATTTCTTGAAGTTTTAAAATTAAATTATAGCGAATTAAAACTCGATTTAATCTTAATTTTGACAACATTTTATCTTGACAATGCTAAAATTTTGTATTTAACGTGATCGTATTTTTCTCCCTTCTCTAGATCCATGGTCGACGGAGGAAGGATCTTCATTTAGCATCAGATCCAACATCAACAATGAAATTCTTCAAGATTTTCCTGCAGAGCGAAAAAAATCATATAAAAGAAGCTTTTCATTTGGAGTCTTATCTGGAATCTCACCTTGCGCAAGAAGGAGAACGTGCAGTAGAGAGAAACTTACAATGGAGTCTGCAAAGGGAGTGTGTTAAAAAAAAGAAGGGTCAACTCTTCTCTTCTTATAAGAGTCAGTTCTCAACTGTTCTCACTCTCCTAACCGCTCCCACGTTCCCCACAGGCAGTTATTGCTGAAGGAGACAGTTGTTGGCAAGAGTGGTTAATGTTTTTCAAATTCATTAAATTTATAGGCAAGAGTGCTTAAGCGAGTTTGCACCTCGCGGTATGGAGTTAAGATATTCATTTTTTTCATTGTTATTTATTTATTTTTTTAGTTGCAAACAAATATAAATACAATTGAATTATTAGCTAATAATTTTTAAAATAAAAAATTGAAACTTAATTCCAAAGTTAAATCTCAAAATTTGAAATATCAATGTAAGTTTATGTATGGATGATTTTAATAATATACATTATGCAAATTAAAAAATTATAATTATATATAACAAATGTTGCAAATATTTAATAAATAATAAAAAATAGTATACAATTTTAATAATAATAATAATAATAATAATAATAATAATAATAATAAATTGTTTTCATGCATCTAATGTTCTTCATTTGAATTCGATCTTCTCTTTTGGTTGTTTTAAATAATTTGTATAGTTTTGTTTTATTTTATTTTAAAATTTTAATCTAAAATAGTAATATATTTGAACATTTATTTGTAGTGAATGTTAGAAATATTGGTTTTGTTTAAGAAAATTTTTTACCTATTAATATGGCTCTAAATTCTTACATGCATGCAAATGTATTAACATATAAATTTGAAAAAGAAGGAAATTATATGACCTTGAGCAATTAAAATGATTACATTAATGTTAATCAAAAATCACGAATGACATATTTTTTTTTCTCCTAATAAAAGAAGTTAATTTAAAGCAAATGACATAAATTATATAAGACAACTTTTATGATGGAAACATCATGAGCTTTAGATATAAGAATTATAATAAGATGATGCTAAATAATTAATTTAGATGGAAATCAGCTCTAGTGGTTGATGGGCATTAGACATCAATCATTAGCAAGTAATAGATGACACTTAAAGAGGGAACATTAAAAGATAGGGAAATTTATATATATAATTTATATAGTCAATGAACATTAAAAATGATGGACTTTAACTTGATTGTTTCCTGATAAAAAGAAAAATAAGATAACTGAGAAACAATTATTAGACATTAATGGCTAATAAACATTGGATATCAATCTTGATTATTTCATCATTAGAGGGGAGATACAGATATAGAAAGATAAACATCATATGTTAGTGTCTAGTTTGTATTAGATATTAGTCAATGATAAGTTTTTAATGATGATTATACTAAATGCAAAAAGAGAAAATTGTAATTAATCAATCAAGATTATTCTAAAAATTAGCAAAGAACTTAATTATTTTTATTTCCTTTTTAGTGAATAATATTAGATTAATTTTACATTTATAGTTTTGTGTTCAGAGAAGTTTGATTTGATCAAAAGTGTTACATGAAAGAAACAAATTAGCTAGAAAAGAAAATTTATTTATCATGATTATTGATAAGATCCTTGATGCAAATTTGTCTCAAATTTGATGAAATATTTCTATATAAGATTATAAATGTAAAAAATTACAAATCCCTAAGTCTATTTTAATAGGAAAATTTTAAATAAGTATGGTTTATTATAAGACTAATAAGAGTGGCAAATTTTAAAGAAAAGAAAGATGTATTAAAGTATATTAGTAAGTGAAAGAGTTAAAGTCTTGATTCTTTTATTAATATTTGAAAACTTGAATTAAAAATTTTATGAAAATAACATAGGACTAAATGTATTATATTTATATTTAAAAAATAGGGGAGAAACTATATTGTAATTTATAAGTAAATATGTAAATTAGCAATGAAATTGTGTAAACATGAGAATTGAAATGAAGATATATTATTATGTTTAGACTAAATAATTAGAAAGAATAATTGAAAATTTTAAATCAAATTAAATTGGAAAGATTAGACTTTGAGTTGAGTTAATAAAAAATTTTGTACATGTTAAATGAATAAAATCTTAAACTAAAGAAATACCATAGCCAAAATTAATGTTAATTAAATTAACTTGGTCTAAATATAAGTAATAAAATCATGATAAGTATGAGAACTCAATTAAGAATTTTAATCATTATTTAATAATAGAATGAAAAAAATGAAGGTACCTTAGGTGAAAAACATTTTCTAATAAACTTGATATGACACTTAAAATAATACTAGTCGAAGCACGAATCTTGATGCTAAAAGCAAGCTGATCCGAAGTTAAAACTGGTCGAGATCAAGCACTTAAAATATCTTTGAAAACTCTGGGATGTCAGTTAAATCCATAAATAACTCTCAAATATGGAGTTTTTATAGTCAAATCAAGCGCCTCGACGAGCCAGATCTAACAAGCCTAAGATCTCATAATTATGACTTCATTTGAGCATTCAAATACACAAAATACATCATATGATCAAGGGAATCATGCAGCCGTCAGATGGAGGAGTGGTTCGATTTTGCATGTATTTCAGATACCACTCCTCCAATATAAATAGCCCTTATTCCTATGAGGGGAGGCCAAGCAGAGGAGAGAGCTCTAAAGCTTGAAAATTCTCGCACAATCGTGCCACTCGGCGGTTGTCAACCACCGCCAGCTCGCCCGGTCGCCCTTGCGATCCTTGCCATCGTTAATCTCCGTAGGTCACCATCATGACGACCTTCATCGTCGTGGCTTTTCCATTGTCATCATCATCGCTACCACTAGCAACTGACACAACCGAGCGTGACTATATGTTGTTGTCTCGATTTTGGGATTCCCATTGTCACTTCTCATATACAATTATGTAATCCGTTATTGGGAAAACTTGTACTCAAAATAAATATATAGTGGAAGCTTTTTTTAGGCCTCGTGGTTTTCCCTCTTTTGAGGTTTTCCACATAAAATTGAGTTTTCTTGTTCACTCTTTAAATATCTATGTGTGTCGATTTCACAACAAGGCTAAAGTAAACTTTCACTCTACCCGCTAGTTTTCTGCATAGCTTTGGCAATCATGGGCGATTCTCATTATTTCATCTTGTATGACGACCAAGTTTCCCAACAAGATCAAAACTACTATCGAGGTAGAGCATTTCAAGCTTTTAAGGAGCGCAAGCGAAGAATGAAGATTCATCAAACTTCGTTCCTTCAGATTTTGTCAAAAATTGGGAGGCAACTCTTAATCTCAGAAGATCGCCCATGTTAATATGTTAAGCATCTAATCGATTATCATCCTAAGAAACAAGTCAAAGTTGGAGGATATTTCAACATTGAGAAGAGATATAGCTTTGCAAATTATGATTTTCCAATCATACTCATGGAAAAACAAGACCGGGTTAAGAACAACTTTTACAACCACAAATGAATGTTTTAATTGACATCTTCCATACAGTTAATATCATGGTAACACTCTGACAAACAATCTAGGATAGGTCAAAAGGTCCTTGGTGGACTTCCCACCTCTTCCATACAGGTTAACGTCATCGGGTACCACCCTGACAAACAACCTGATAGGTCAAAATCACGGATTCAATTCGACCTCTTCCATACAGGTTAACGTCATCGGGTAACACTCTGACAAACAACCTAGATAGGTCAAAAGGTCCTTGGTGGACTTCCCACCTCTTCCATACAGTTGCGTCGCCGGGTAACACCACGACAAACAACCTCGAATAGGTCAAAATCCTCGGATTCAATTACCTCTTCCATATAGGTTAGCGTCATTGGGTAACACTCAAAACAACCTGATGGGTCAAAATCCTCGGCATTCAATTCAACCTCTTCCACACAAGTTAACGTCATCGTTGCGTCAAGTCACACTCGACAAACAACCTCGATAGGTCAAAATTCTCGGATTCAATGCAACCTCTTCCAAGCAGTTAGCGTCGTAACACTCGACAACAACTGGATAGGTCAAAAGGACCTTGGTGGACTTCCCATGACCTCTTCTATACAGTTAATATCGCCGTAACACCGACAAACAACCTCGGATAGTCAAAATCCCATTCAATTCGACCTCTTCCATACATATTAATGTCATCGGGTAACACTCTGACAAACAACCTAGGATAGGTCAAAAGATTCTTGGTGGACTTCCCACGACCTCTTTCATACAGGTTAACATCATTAGGTAACACCCTGACAAACAACCTCGGATAGGTCAAAAATCCTCAGCGGATTTAATTCGACCTCT
This sequence comes from Cymbidium sinense, assembly GCA_021442155.1. Taxonomy (NCBI): domain Eukaryota; kingdom Viridiplantae; phylum Streptophyta; class Magnoliopsida; order Asparagales; family Orchidaceae; genus Cymbidium; species Cymbidium sinense. Next base: position 76,806,524 of record CM038228.1, on the reverse strand, counting down.
TCCATACAGGTTAGTGTCATCGGGTAACACTCTGACAAACAACCTCGGATGGGTCAAAATCCTCATATTCAATTCAACCTCTTCCATACAGGTTAACGTCATCAAGTCACACTCTAACAAACAACCTCGGAAAGGTCAAAAATCTTCAGCGGATTCAATGCAACCTCTTCCACACAGGTTAACGTCATCGGGTAACACTCTGATAAACAACCTAGGATGGGTCAAAATTCTCAGTGGATTCAATTCAACCACTTCCATACAGGTTAACATCATCGGGTAACACTCTGATAAACAACCTCGGATGGGTGAAAATCCTCAGCGGATTCAATTCGACCTCTTCCATACAAGTTAACGTCATCAGGTAACACCCTGACAAACAACCTCGGATAGGTCAAAATCCCGGCAATTCGACCTCTTCCATACATATTGTCGCCGGTAACACTCGACAAACAACCTAGATAGGTCAAAAGATTCTTGGTCACCACTTTCATACAGTTAACATCATTAGTAACACCGACAAACAACCTCGGATAGGTCAAAAATCCTCATTTAATTGACCTCTTCCATACAGTTAGTGTCATCGTAACACTCGACAAACAACCGGATGGGTCAAAATCCTCATAGGATTCAATTCAACCTCTTCCATACAGTTGCGTCATCAAGTCACACTAACAAATAACCCGGAAAGGTCAAAATCTTCCATTCAACCTCTTCCACAGTTAACGTCATCGTAACACTCGATAAACAACCTAGATGGGTCAAAATTCTCGGATTCAATTCAACCTCTTCCATAGGTTAACATCATGGTAACACTCGATAAACAACCTCGGATGGGTGAAAATCTCGGCCTCAATTCCTCTTCCATACAGTTAACATCATCGTAACACCGACAAACAACCTCGGATAAGTCAAAATCCTCGGATTCAATTCAACCTCTTCCACATAGGTTAACGTCGCCGAGCAAAGACTCGACAAACAACCTAGATAGGTCAAAGTCCGTGGACTTCCGGCCTCTTCCACGCAAGCGTCGCCGGGTCACTCGATAAACAACCTCAGATGGATCAAAATCCTCAGTAGATTCAATTCAACCTCTTCCATACAGGTTAACGCCATCGAGTCACACTCTCATAAACAACCTCATATAGGTCAAAAATCCTCATCGTGCGGTCACCCGTAGACTTCGCGCCGCCCGCTCTGTCGGTCGCGCCACCTACTATCGTCGGTCACCACCATCGTCGTCGGTCATCTCTGACTACCAGCGCTGATCGTCGATTCTGCTTCGCGTCGGCCACCAACCGCATGGCGGTCGCGCCGCTCGCCGGTCATCCGCGGATCTTTGCGGTCACCACCATCGTCGCCGGTCATCGCTGACCTAGGCGCTGATCGCCCGTGACTACCATCGCCCATTGTTGCGACCCCCATCGGCCGCCACCAGTCTGGTCATGCCACGCCATCACTGGACAATTTTGGCGGTCACCATCGTCGTCGTCATCTCGCCGTTACTTATGCCCGTCGACCACGCATGCTGGTTGCTAGCGACCACCCGTCGGTATGCCCGCTAACCATCATTGGCCCGTCATTGCTGTGCCGTCGCTGCGACCATCACCGCAATCTTCGGTCACCGCCACCGCCGGTCATCCCGCCATTACTACGCTTCACCACCATCGACTCGATACTGGTTGCCATTCGCGACCACCCGTCGACGCCAACCATCGGGTACCGCCACCCAATGCTGGTCGATTACATCACCGGTTGATTGCGACCACCCCTTCCGCCACCTCTCGCGGTCACACCACCACCAACCATTGCCGGCAATTTTTGTTGGTCACCACCATCGTCACCGGTCATCCCCTGACTACCTGCATTGCTGCATTACCGTGGATTCTGCATTGCCCGACCACCACCGCCAGCCGTTCACCAACCATCAGCGGTCACTTCTGCACACCTCATGCCGGTCCCTCTGCTGACTACCGTCGCTTCCGTACCGACCATCGCCCGGTAATCTCGCGGTCACCGCCATCATCGATATCTCGCCGACCACGATCCGGTCATACCGACCATATCAGGCCACCATCGTCGAGCATCACCGTCAACCCCCATCTCAGGTTATCGTCTCCTTGATTGCCTTCAAACCCGGTCGGTCCGATGAGGTTAGTTGACACCTCTTTCAAGGGAAAACTGGAGCCTTGTTTTATGAACTACAGGCCTTGATCGCCTCTAAACCTGGTCGGTCCGATGAGGTTAGTTGACACCTCTTCGAGGAAAACTGAGCCTTGCCATATGAACTACTGGTCTTGATCGCCTTGAACTCGGTCGGTCGACAAGGTCTTAACACCTCTTTCGAGAAACTGGAGCACTGCAGAGTATGAATCACGCGATCACCTCCAAATGACCTCCTCTCAAGAAGAAGAGAAGGTGCCTTCTCCCTTGGCCCTATGGGGGTTTTTATAGTCCCCATATAGGGGCAAAAAGGTCAAAAACTGCCAAAAAATGGCCCAAAACTGGCCAAAACCGCTCAAAACGGGCAGAAATGGGCCAAAATGGGCGAAAATGGACATTTTGGCCGCCCGCAGACGTGCGTCTTGCAGCTCCACTCCTTACTCTATTTACCTCCAGCCTATCGACCTTCACATCCATTCAGCGACCTGACCCATTCTGCGTCCGCGACCACTCTCAGGAACCCTCACGACCAGGTCGGTAGCCACGTTCATTCGTCGACCCGCTCCAGCTTGATCCACCGACTGGCGTCAGTTCGATGACCGCCGACCCGCACGCTGCAGACCGTGATTCCCTCTGTGACCGTCCTAAGCAGCGACCCATTATCGCGAGATCCATGCCCGGATGCCCACAGTTGTGCCCACCTGACCACCATGAGCACTCCAAAGCCCGTTATGATGGGTCCAGTAACCTTGAAATATCACACATACCACACACATCTGCATACGCATGCCCCATCATAATCTTCTCACATGAAGATCTGTTCTCAAAATATTGGTTAATGGACCCTCAAATTTCATTGAAGAATTTGCTATTTTCAAGTATTTGACATATCTATTTTTGGATGATTGAGATAATGACATCTAAAAATAGGGGGCAACGATATGGCAATTAAAATACTACTAATCAAGCACGAATCTTGATGTTAAAATAAGGCGATCCAAGTTGAAACGGTCAGATCAAGCACTTAAAATATCCTTGGAAACTGGAAAGTCGGTTAAATCCCTAAATAACTCTCAAACAGTGTTTATAGTCAAATCGAGCATCTCGACAAGCAGGATCTAACGAGCCCAAGATCTTATAATTCTGACTTCATTTGAGCATTCAAATACACAAAATACATTATATGATCAAGGGAATCATCATGAGCCGTCCGATGGAGAGGAGTGGTTCGAATTTTGCATGTATTTACAGAGACGTCACTCCTCCAATCTATAAATAGCCCCTCATTTCTCATATGAGGGGAGGCCAAGCAAGAGAGAGGAGAGAGCTCTGAAGCTTGAAAACCTCCCAGCACAATCGTGGCACCACTCGACGGTTGTTAACCACCGCCACCGGCCACCGCCGCTGCTGATCCTTACTGTCGTCAATCTCCGTCGGTCACCATCATGATGACCTTCATCGTCAGTGGATGTTCCCCATTGTTCACCATCATCTGCAACCACTTGCTACAATTCTAACGAGCTATATAGTTGTTGTTGTCTGATTTTGGGATTCCCATTGTTAGCCCTTCTCATATTTAATTATATAATCCTGTTATCGGGAAAACTTGTACTCCAAAATAAATATATAGTGGAAGCTTTTTATTGGGCTAGGCCCCGTGATTTTTTCCCTCTTTTCGAGATTTTTCACGTAAAAATTCTAGAATTTTCTTGTTTACTCTTTAAATACCTGTGTGTGTGCTGGATTTCACAACAAGGCTAAGGCGTAAACTTTCACTTTACCTCAATTGGTTTTCTAGCACGCAACAAAACTAGACATAATTATACTTCTAAATGTTAATCAAATTAATATTCTTATTTATAGGCATTTCAATTAAAGAAGTAATTTTCAAAGGAAAGGAGATCCAAATAGCTTCACATTAAAATGGGAAAATATGTTCCTTCATCATAATGAAATTAATTCTTTCTCAAAATTAAATGCCTTTTGGTATGGATAGATGTGATAAAAAAATTTCTTTGCTGCAATATTGATGTATGTCTTTTATAATCCTCATATTGAATATATAGCTTCAATATTAATCATACATATTGCTACACATGTTCTAATACTATTTTATTTTTCAAATATTTTGAAACCAACATGGTCAACTTCATAAATGCTCGATATAATTGATATGTAAGTTGATGAAACCTAATATATATTGAATTCATAAGTATGTTATGAATGTGCATGATTTGAGCATAGAGTTAACCCTCTTATAATACTGGCTAGGGACACAATGTACTCATGCATGTAAATAAAAATGAAAATGGTTACCTATCCATTAGATGTGTTTGAAAAATATTTTTATACGGTGACTCTAGTGATAGTTAAAAATAAGAAAAGAAAATGTCTATATCTATTTAGTAATGTTGACTTCTTTTATTTCTTGCATGTCAAATTGTTTAAAGACACTTTACTTACATATTCAATTTTTACTTAAATTGTCAAGCATACTAATTCTATGGTCTTATTTTACTACAATGTAGAAACATAATTATCCACTAAATTTTTAATTCTTTTGCTAGTTATTGCAAATCTTTCAAGTATCCTTCTAATTAAATGGACATTAGAAAGGAAGACTTTGAATAGAGACGTAGGAGAACTTCAGTAGGTAGATATTTAATTATGTTTTATATAATTTCAAGTCTGAATATTTTTTACTTTTAAATATATTTGAGTATTATGTGGATTTGATTTTCAGTTAGCTATTATGAATTTGGAAGATATTTTATAACTTGTACTATTGTGGATATGTTTAGATAAAGCCTTTTCCATCTGATTGTCCGTTCCTGCCTTGGTATTCCAAGTTTCTAGGTCAATCGTAACGTCTCACCTTCAACCCAAATGACCCATTTGGACATGAATTCCATAATAATTTTGAGTCGATAATGACTTTGAAAGTAAAATAGGGTAAATCTTGAGTTTCTTTGGTCATCCCAAAATCAAAATTAAATGATCCATACTTTGTAACTTTAAAAAAAATATATATTAAGCATGTCAATTATCAACACCCTTACCTAATAGGATGAATGGTTTTGCCACAAGAATGATGGGTGTATGACATTGTATTTTGCTTAGGCAATCGTCGATGAGGATGAAAGCTGAGAGAAGATTAAACATTGATTTTATCATTTTCTTTACACAAGAAAATTAAGTAATATAAATAATGATTTTTCAAAGTGATTGATAAATATCAAATTCTAGTCATTTCAAAGCATATGATAACAAGAAAGAACTTTGAAAGATGAGAAATAATATGGGGCATGTTATCATTATCCTAATACAAGGGAAATCCAACTAATTATGAAGATGAGCGTAATACATTGATGGCTAATAAGCATTAAACATCAACCATTAATAAGCTTGTATGGTAGTCAAGAAGGAATGATGAATGTTGAATGATGATAGGTAGTTAGCATGGTTATTGATTGATTCTCCTTGTAGGTAAAAAAAATTCAAATGATTGAGAAGATAAGTGTTCAATTTCAATAATTACTTAATATCAAATATTGATCATTGATCATGTTAAAATATAAATTATGAGAAATTTGAAAGTGATTGACTATTGAAGTACACCTTGGTTGTTCACTTAAAGAAGAGGGGAAATTAGGTGACCAAGATATGATGGTTGACAGATGTCAAATGTCACTTTTTAATAAGCATTGAATGATGATAGATAAAGATTATTAGAAGTTAAGTTATGATAAGAAATGAACATGATTATTCTTATAATAAGATGGAAAATCAAATAAATGCTAGTGGTTGATGATATTAGATGGCTGTCATTTGTAAACAACTGGTAAAATTCTAAAGGAACTGTTGTGAAAATTTTATTTATAACACCATGTAGATCTTGAGGGAACTTATTTAGGTAATCAAATACGCCATTAAGGGATAAATATATTATTTCAAAAGATAAATATATTATCCTATAATAAATTCAATTGCTTAATAATGACTCCTAAGGTTGATGGGTCTTTGATGTACTAGAGATTTTTCTCCTGAACTATATGGAGAAGTAAAACATGATTTATTTTAGTGCAATGTTCGTGGTTCCTTATAAGGGCAAGCCCTATAATTAATTACTTCTTAGGAATGAAGGATATCTTCCTGAGAATACTCTCGATTAAAAAAATATACTTTTATCTCTATGGATTTCAAAGTTAGTCTTAAAATGATGATTAATTTGGAATTCAATACGGAACACTTTTTTTTGGAGGACAATCAGGATTAAGTAGGAAATACTTTTAGATATTGGGAAGCTCAGTAAGCATTTCAACTATCATATCATTAGGCTTTATATTTTGACATCAAATTTATTATGATTTGAATTGACATTTTATTAGAAATCTAGGACATGGACTCTAACAACACAAGACTGTAGAAATGCCTAGTGATTGAAGATTTGTCCCAATACGATACGTCAGACCCTAAGTCTATAAATACTTCTAACATAAGTCAAATGCTCGACCATATATAAATTTTATGGGAATTATCTATTGTTTTCCTACCAGAGAAAAAATGAATATATTCATGACTCTTCTAAACTTATAACCTGCTTAGAAAAGTTGCCAGCTAATACCACAAAAGCGATTTTATAAACTATGAGTGTAGTCTTATGTATATAAGATTATTGGGCTATTATATTTTAGAAAGGAATCTAAGAACTTATGCTTACTTTCTATCCCTAGGATAATATTTGGCATGTTATGCACCTAATCAATGTAATAAATTTCTTCTTTTATGTATTTTGACTTATGATTCATTTTAAGGCTTGAGGTATGCAGTTCATGTCCATAATGATATGCTGTTAGAAGTGGTTGTGGGCTAAACAAAATAAGAAGACACACTTCCCCAAAGAAGGGTGGTCATCCTCAAAGGTCAGATGCCCCTTTATGTGCAATGGGTGAATCACCCAATTCAAAGAGAATGAACCATATGCTCCCATGGCTCACAAAAAATAATTTTTTATAGTTGCTTTTAAGTTATTCCTAGGGTTTTAATTAATATGAGGTTTTAATTTTATTTTTATGTTCAAGTTATTTAAATTTAAATTGGGGTAAAAATTTAAGTTTCATAATAGCCTATGTTCCATGCATTTCATCACATATCACGGCATAGAAAGAAACCTAGAAAAAGCATGCAATTTTATTATGCACCCCAAAATAAATCAAATCAATTTGAATTAATAAAATAGGCCAGTGCAACCGGGTACCACTGTACACCCCAAAAGAAAGAGAAAATATATAGCTGAGTTATGCCCTTATATAGCCCATCCTAGAATTAAAAGTTTTGATATATGAGGGTCTTCTTCTAATATTGTCGCCTTCTTCAGGGACATCTATGGGCTTCATAGGGGACAAGTAACTGGTAAAGTCAGCTCCTGCTATTCCTAGACCCCATAGATCCTAACTTAATTCTAAGCTCAAATTATATTTTAAAATTTCAAAATAAATCACTAATCCTACAAAACAAACATCAGGAAATACACATAGCATACTAGCTTATAATACAAACATATGGGCTTAGTGCCAGCATTTGTTAAGCCCACCTATCTTATTATGTTATGCTTAGGGACTTAAGTAGCACCTATAAGTAAATAGCATTTATTATATTTTTATAATAGTGGTCCCTTTTAGCACAACCCCTTGCATAAAATAGCATTAGTCTAAAAAGAACGTCCAAACATCCATATTAGTGGGAAAATAATCTTAGGCATCCAGTCTAAATTATTATACCACAAAATAAGAAAAAATATTATAAATCACCGGCCTAACCTAACTTTAGAGTTGGTGACGTTATAATTTAGTGTGTGAGAAAGAGACTTGTGTAGTATGTCTATACTAGGCCTTTTGTTTAAGTTCAAGTTAAAGTTTAATTTAATTTTTACTTTTCATAATCTTATTTCATAGTACATGACATTGTTAAATTAGAGGTTCGAGATATCAAGACCTCCTTCAGACTAATAGCCCAATGACATTGGGTGTCCAAACTATATACCATATGATAACTAGTTATAAAAAATATATTTTAATTTGGTTTCTTTTATTTTATTTTTTAGATTTATTTAATTTACCATTATATGGTTTTAATTTAATTGATTTAATAAATTTATGAGTTTATTTTCATTTTATGTTAAAGTGGAATTTAAAATTTAAAGAATGAAAAATAAAATAAATTCCACTTTATGAAACCCACTCTATTCAACATCCTAAATCCTAATAGAATGAGATTTCAATCTTAAGATAAAATTCTACTCTAAGAGTCAAACTAAGGTCCTAAGTATCATAATTTTTTGAATTGATTTAAATGGTTTATTTTAGGTTGGGTTTGATTTGATTAATATTTTAATTTTCCTTTTAAGGTTTAGAGTTTACAAAATCTAATCTTATTAACATTTGAAGACTTCATTCTTATCTCATTTCTTTTATTTTTTTAATGTTTCTTTAGTTTGATTTATTATCTTTAATTAGAATTTAAAATATTTCTTTAAATCTTAATTAAAAGTCTAAATTATCATGATTAAGTTTAATGTAATTTTTTTTAGTTTGATTTCCCTTCAAATGATTTGATTCATTCACATTTTATGTTATTTAATGTTTTATATTATTTTCATTACTTAGCTTTATATTTAATCCTATGTTTCTCTTGGTTTGATTAAGTGTTAATTTGATCTTATATGTTTTAATTATTTTATTTATTTGATTTGATTTGATCTCATTTATTCATTTCATTAATGTTTATGTTTATTAGCTTGAATGAATTAACTTAATTCACTCAAATTGATTCTTAATTCAAACTTAATTTAAAGGTTTTGGCTTTATCATTTGAATGATTTATTATATTTCAATTTCATAACTTAAGAGCATTCATCAACCTTGAAAATTTTAATTTATCATTTAATTTGGTTTCAATGGATTATTATACATTAAAGTTTATTATTTAATTGAAAAGTTTATTTATTAATCATAATCTTAGAAAGGGCACCAAATCTAACTTAGGCCATTTTAAATTTCTAGGTTATGTAAATTTGGTTAGTTTGGTTAATCATTATTATTATTATTATTATTATTATTATTATTATTATTATTATTATTATTATTATTATATATATATATATATATTTAAACTTATGTTATTCATTAATATTAAATGGATTCAAGTAATTTTAATATTAATGAATTTGTTATTTGAGTGTGAAATTTAGAGGTTGATTAACCTTGATTTTTAGTTAAATATTTGATTTATTATAACCTTATTAATTTCATAATTCAACATTTAGTTAATTTGTTATATTCTTAATTATCACATAAGCCTTAAGTGTATAATTAATTAAATTCCTTAACTTCAGAGAGCCAAGAAATTTTTCATAAGTATTATGATGTTAATGAAGATGTTTTAAATTGGTTTCATAAAATTCCATAAATTTTGTAATTTTAATGATTTATTATTTCATTTAAATTGACATAGAGATTAAAAAATTCTACAACTCTTGATTCGAGATCATTTGGCTTTAAAATTTTTATGATAAGTGGGGTTCCTTGCCAATTTAATCTCCCAAATTTTTAATCCAATGTATGTTTTAAGACTAATTAAGATTTTAATTATTTTAATATAACCTAAATTAAGCTTTAATTAGTAGAAATTAATTAGGAGTTTCAAATTTTCTTGATTCCTCTCTAAAATATGCATCCATAAGGTTGGTTTATTTATTATGATTATTTAAATTTCTAACCAATTAATTGATTTAATTAATTCAATTAATCTTTAATTAAGGTCAATTTGAAGTTTATTAAGTTCAAGAGAGTTCTAATGGTATTTTTAGATTCATTAAAATTTATTATAATGATTTAAGTTGATTTTATAACTTTTCATAATTTTGTTGTATTAATATTAATTAATTCTATTAAACTAGGATTTATGGCTTAAAATTTTTATATGTTTCATTTTAATTGCTTAAAAATCCCCATATTTTTATCTAATGTGTATTTCAACCTTAATTTTAATGCCATAAAGTTTCAAAATGATTGGATAATGGTTTGAGTTTAATTTAGGTTTGATTATTTTCAATCAAACTCAAATTAACTCAAAAATACTTAATAAAAATTAGGGATTCTGGATTTAATAGATTTGTCTCACTCAAATGAATCTATAGAGCCTTTATTTGGATTTTTGTTTGTTTGAGTATTTTATTTTCTATGCAATTTTAAAGTTATTTATATTTCTATAAATTTTAGACTCAAAAAATCTTATTTTTGTCCTTAAACGTGGCGTTGACGTAGTGCCACTTTACATGCGGCGTGGTGTGATTCGGCGATCCACATGGATCCCGCATTATTTTGATGACGAGAATGCGGTTTTATCCGGGCCATTCAATCAAAGATCAGATAACTCTGGATCATCCCAGTATTCCTTAAGGGATTAATCAAACAATCTAGCTAAATCATGATCGTTTATTTCAAATAGAAAGAACTTACGATCACGATTTCTTCTTCTCCATCCACATGTTGTCAAATTTTTTGCAACTAATCGTTGGTGATATACGTAATGAAATCACAAGATTTCAATTGCAAAATAATGAGTGGTTTTGAAGAGATATATGCGGTTTGATCTATCCTATGGTTTACTTTACTTCATAAATGACCAACATCAAATGAAAAAAGGCTCGATCTTGGCCATACCTCGCTGGCATGGGTCTCGATCGTGGTTTGCAATTCAAAAATGTTTAAGGAGGTGAGACGAAACTTTTGGAGGAAAAATCAAGCTTTGCCTCCCTTTAGATAGATGCGAAGATTGATGTCCATCGCGGCTTATCAGAATTTGGTGTTGGGAATAATTGAGAGAGCTTAGGAGGAGGGGAAAGGTATGTTCAGGTTCAATTTCACTTGGAGAAGGTGATGGAGTCGAGAGAAGAAATGAATTTGATATCTCCTTGGGTTTTAAAGATAGCCAAGAGCTCTTCTTATCGGTTCCACGGAGACCATCGTCCATAGAGAATTGAACTCCAATCATGAGGTAAAAAATGGTGAGCAAGTCAAAATTTATTTATTTTTTTAATCCATAGATCCATTGAAATTGCACACATGGATGGAATTTTGGAAGAATTGAAAGGGAGACTAGCTCGATTTGGCTTCTTCCCCTCCATGGTATATTCCTTTTAAATTTTGGACTGGTTTGGACCTCCTAAAGCCTTTAGTCTTCATTGGAAGCTAGCTTGAGTTCACCCTAGATGAATCCAAGTGTGATTTATTTGAGTTTGAACTCAAATGCTTAAGTGTGATCTATTTGAATTCAATTTAACTTTAATTGGGTTGGGTGAGATCAATAGCATTGAATGCTCATTATTCACCTCTTTTGATTAATAATTATCCCAAGTCAAGCTTAAAGTGATATGTGAGTTAAGCAAACTCTTTTGAATTAGGTTTAGTTTTAAATGACTTAAGTTGCTTCACTTAGATGTCCTTTCTCTCTTTTTTTAACATAGTTTTGTTCATTCCATTTGATTGATTGGATTTGGATTTAATTTCAATTATATTTATTTAATAATTTATGATGTTCCCAATTAATTAATTTCATTGAATTTGAGATTGATTTGGATTTTGTCTTAATTTGACCCATTTTGACTTAAATATGTTAAATTGAATTCAATTGAGTCAAGTGATCAATTTGACTCAATTAAGGTATGTTTAAACTCCAATCATATATAATCACATGTGTGGAATGATTTGGTGAAATTAATTTCATTTAGTTTGAAGTTAATTTTAATTTTGGCCCATTTGATCCAAATTGGGCTTAATGAATTAAATTGCATTCATTTGGGTCAAATGATGAAATTAGTCAAATTAAACCTAATGATTGGTCGAATTATGTTCATTTATGACTTTCAAATGATTTTGGATGTTTAATTTAAATTAATTTTGGTTTCAATAAGGTTCATTTGAATCAAATGATCCAATTAGCCCATTTGAGGCCTTATTGGTTTTAGATTTTTTTTAGATTAATGTTTAAACATATTCATTTGATGATTTTTTTTTTACCTTTTTGAATGATTTAATTTGGTCAAATTTCGATGAGTTGACATTTGACTAGGTGGAACACACATAAGTCAATTTTATGTCAAATGATTGACCATCTTTGACCCTCATTTGAATTTAATTTTAAATTCATTCATGTTCATGTAGTGATTTCATGTTTTTTTATTTGATTTGATTTAAATTTCTTTAGGTTTAGTTAATTTTGAGTTTAAGTAAGATAATTGAGTTAACCATCTAAATTACCTTGATCTAAACTCAATTGAATTCAAATTTCAATTAGAATGTGTTTGATTCAATCATTTATTTAGATTTGAGTCCAGTTTGGGTCCATCTAATCCTATTAGGTTTGGTCAAATCATAGAAGGATTCATTAGATCACTAAGTATAGTTTCCTAAGTGCCTAATTAAGAGGCTTCTAATCTAGATCATGTGTTTTAATTATTAGTTTAAAGATGATATTAACCTCATCCAAAAAGGAGGCCAACAAGTATTAGTGGTCAAACAATGCTAGATGGTTTGTTAAATCTTTCTCCTAAGAGTAGGTAAAACATACGATTTAGAAGATAAAAATTGATAGTTGACAATAAAGAAACTGCAATCCTTGGGTTATAATTGATAAGAAATATTAGAAGTTAAATGATCGAGCTATAGACACAACCATTCTTATTATATGAGAGGAGATCTAGATCATGAAGATAATCATTTGATATTTAGATTAGTGTTAATGTTTGTCAACTTCATTGATAATCATAATCTAGTGGTGACAGTAACAAATGTCAATATTGACGATTATGAGTATAACTTTAAAATATTTCATGAATCACATATACTTATATTAAAAATACTCTAAAATGTATATAAATTCAAAAATTTCTAATTTTTGAGATATTTTAATCATTTATGTTAAAAATGATTACAATTTATTAAATAGTTTAAATAAAATCACTTCAATCATGTTAATTTTTTAAAGTATTTTAGTGGCTCAATGAATTTTTAATTAAGAGATCTTATATTTTATCTTATTCTTCTAATTTGAACTTATTGGAATATAAGTATATACAAATTGTAGGGATTTCAAGTTATTAAATAAATATAAGAAATTTATAATTATATTTTGAAGTATCTGATATGTATTTATTTGAATTAAATTCATATGCTTAAGGTATTTTATCTTATTCATAAGATCTAGTTTATAAATTTATAGAAATATAGTATAAATTATCTTATAATTAATTTTTCAAAATTTTTTGCGCAAATACTTGAGTTTTTATATTTAAATTTAATTTGATTTGATTTAATAGATTTTTTTGTGACATTAATTCATTTTGCCATAATATATTTTTTTTAGTAACTCATTAATGCATTTAAAAGTCTAAACAAAGGTGGAGTAAGAAGCTGTCCCTCTCCGACATTATTCCGCTGACCCAAGCCGTCATCCACCTGTTCATCGCCGCCTATGCCAGCGCTTCTCCGGTTATCTGCGTCAGACTTAAGAGCTGCCGCCCGTCTCCGCCGCGATCGTCTCATCTCCGGATGGAGGCGGAAAATTCTCGTAATCTCCTTCCTCACCGTGGCCATTACCGCCATACTAACTATCACTCTCCCCTTTTATCTCTCATCGGCCTCTGCCCAACCTTCGTCAGCCGTTGCATTCGCCAATTCCTCCGCCGACCACTCGGCTCTCCCTTTATTGTGGGATATAAGTTCTTCCTTGCTTTTCCGCTCATCCAATTTCTCGGCAGAAGGCTTTGTTTCCCCTCGCCCTGGCTTCCCAATCACGAATTCTGATGCCTCCGAAGGGAAGTTTGATGGTATTCGCACGGATTTTGTACATCATTCAAATTCGGAGGTTTAAATCATGGATTTTGATTTTCTACTTGCTCTTATCTTCTGTTTTTGATAATTTATTGTTTTTTTTGTTCACCCAGGATCACTCTACGGTGATTAAATCTAGTGAGGGTATTACAAAGGTCTCAGCTTCTTATGAGACCCAGGTCGGTGTTGTGATTAATTTCATTTTAGGATTTACGATTAGTATTTGCCTATTTGGTATATTCTCATGTTTTGGCAGACAAATGTAGAGTTAAAATCCGGTGTTAGTGGCTTGAGTGTTCTGGCTCCTAAAAGTTCTGAGGTTAGTGCCGTCCATTCTGTTCCTTGTTCTGAGATTTTGAGATGTTTGATATATTATTGCTTGACAAGAGCTTGATGTAGTTTAAATGGTGTAGATGCAGCCCGAAGATATTACTTTGGGAATCAAGGGAGGGACATGAGCACTTCTTCTAGTTTAGAGGTTGGTCGGATTTCTTTATACTAACTGGCGCAGGAACTTGAGAAAAGAGATATTTTTGATGTAGATATTCGAGGCTCTTATTTTTTGCAGATTCACTCCAAGGTTGTGAAAACCAGCGTTGGTGAAAGGAAAGTTCCAGCTTCTAAAAGTTCTGAGGTTGGTTCTGTTTTTTTTTTCTAATCATTATTAGATCAAAGATGTAAAAATGGTCGCTTGAAGCAACAATATGATTGAACTTTTGATATTTGGATTTTTATTCTGCGCTCCATGTTTTTTCATTTTATTTTCTTTGGCTCATTTCTGGCGTTCATCTTTCTTATTAGGCATACAATTATGCAGAATAATTTTGTATCAAGTACTGTAGAGACATGGATTGCTAATCGCACACATGCACTTTGGTCCCTTCCAATTGTTATTTCCATCAATTTCTTGATCAAGGTATGCATGTTTGAGACATTATCTTATGCGGAATCTGTTTTTTTCCTGGTCTATATGCAGATGCCCTTAAGATCTCTACCTCCTGATGAAGCGCTTATTTATGCAAAGAAAGAGATTGAGAATGCTCCTCTTGTCACTGATGATCCAGATCTCTATGTTCCATTATTCCTGAATATTTCAGTTTTTAAGAGGTAATGCTCAGAAGTACATTATATGTTGTGTGACTTGTGTCATTTTATCTAGTGTAAATACAAGAGTGAAGTGTTTTAGAGCCTCTATGGATGTCCTTTTTTAAAAAAAATTTCTTTACAGCTATTGCTTATTTCCTAATCGTTTAGATCTGTTAATCTGCTATGTTCTGTGCTGTCCCTTGCTATGTTCTGTGCTGTCCCCATAATCAGCTTTATCTCAATTATTTTGGGGTTATCTTAGAGATTGTATATTATGAGTTTTTAAAATTCATTATTATGGGCCTTGCGGGGGCCTTGCCTACCATACGCGCACAACAAATTGTGCCCTTTCCATTCCTTAAAAGACATGAGAGGGAAGGGGGTGGGGATTTCAGGTCGTTGTAATATATTATTCCTGAATTATGTCCCCTTACCAGCAAGTTACTATTTAAAGTGCTTGTTATATTGGGATCATATACTAATATTTTTATTTTGTTAAAGACTATTATTGAAATGTGATCTCTGGAGCTTATCATATAACATGTTTCTTGTATATTGTTCCCCAAATAACATTTTTATACTTCAAATAGTTGGGAGACGGCTAATAGTGATGAGGCTTATTGGATTTTGTTGGGTTTTCTGTAGGAACTAGAATTTTTTTAGTAATTATCTGTTAAAACTCTGAAAATGTGCATGCTTTGTTCTTCAAAAAGTGTTCAATGCTTTATTCCTTAATTGCTTGCATGTTTGGTAATGTTTTCAGACACCACAACCTTTTTTTTTTCAAGATCAGTATGAATGAAGTTTCAATAATGTGCCTCCAGGAGTTATGAATTGATGGAAAAAATTCTCAAAGTTTACATTTATCGTGATGGTCAAGGCCAATTTTTCATACACCAGAACTAAAAGGCATTTATGCCTCCGAAGGATGGTTTATGAAGTTGATGGAACAAAATAGGCGTTTTGTTGTTAAAGATCCAAGTCGGGCACATCTATTCTATCTTCCATATAGTGCACGCAAAATGGAGCTTGCTCTTTATGTTCCTGGTTCTCATAATATGAAGCCATTATCAAAATTTTTAAGGGATTATGTGAATCAAATATCTTCTAAATATCCCTTCTGGAATCGAACAAAAGGAGCAGACCATTTCCTAGTTGCTTGCCATGATTGGGTATGTTTTAAAGAGCCTAAAATGCTTTCCTCATATATTTCCTGGATTTGCTCTTGTCACTGTGATCAATGCTTCTTATTTGACTTTTGCAAATTTGCTGCTCTCTTCATTATTTTACCCTGAGAATGTCATTATGGTATTTCAACTTGCCTTTATCTTTTAAGGAAGATGACCATTTTTAATTTGTATTTCTGTGCCAACTAAGCAGACAAACTCTCCCAACACACATAAAGTTTACTGGCCTACAA